>CAUOFW020001580.1:0-356591 GCA_963454935.2 Ilex paraguariensis
CAAGAATTTGACATAGCAATCACAAGATAAAAAAAAAAAAAAAAAAACAAGTAAAGAATGTAGTAACTAACCACCTATCTAGACTTGTGAGTGATGGTGCCTATGAAAACAATGCCAACCAAGGACACATCCTTGATAAACAATTGTTATCTATTGCTGCACTACTTTGGTTGGCTGACATTGTTTATTTCTTGTGATAGTTGACATTCCACAAGACAAAAGGAAATTTTTGGTGGAGGTGAGGAGCTTCTTTTGGGATGATCCCTATTTGTTCAAGTATTGCCCCAACCAGATTATCAGAAAGTGTGTAGCAGATGCTGAGGTACAAAACATACTTTTCTTTTGTCATTTTGAGCCTTGTGGAAGCCACTTTTTAACTAGGAAAATCGCCGCAAAAATTTTACGGGGTGGATTTTTTGGCTAACACGTTTTAAAGATACACAATTTTTTTTTAAGCTTGTGAGCAATGTCAAAATCTAGGAGGGATATACCGTAGAAATATGATGTCCTTAACCCTACTTTGTTATTGAGATATGTTTTTTGTTGGGGGGTATCGATTTTATAGATCTGTTCCTCTATCATTTGGATATTTGTACATTTTAGTGGCCGTTGACTATGTTTCTAAATGGGTCAAGGTTATTCCATGTTAGAAAAATGATCATAAACTATTTTCAAGTTCTTAAAAGAAAATATTTTTTCCCGATTTGGTATACCTCAAGCCATAATTAGTGATGGGGACTTGTACTTTTGTAGCAGGCCTTTTGAATCATTGATTAAAAAAATATGGGGTTACATACAAAGTTGTAACTCTCTATGATCCACAAACAAGTGGGCAAGAAGAGCTTGCCAATCGGGAGGTTAAACACATTCTTGAAAAGTCAGTAGATCTAGATCACGAGGATTGGTCGTTGAGACTAACCGATGTGTTATGGGCTTACCGTACTGTTGAAAAAGCCCCGATTGGCTTGTCTCCATACAGATTAATCTATGATAAGAGCTTTCCGCTTGTGGAACTTGAGTACAAGTCTTATTGGACCATTAAGGTGTTTAATTTCAGCTTAGAAAAAGCTAGCTCTATACAAAACTTGCAATTAAATGAGCTTGATAAGATCCTTAATGAAGTATATTAGAATTCTAAAATTTGCAAAGAGCATATGAAAGTATTTTATGATAAAAATATTTTGAACCTTCAAAAAAAAAAATCTTTTGTATAATTCAAGACTGCATTTGTTTTCGGGCAAGCTTAGATCTAAATGGACTAACATTTTTAGTGTTAAAGAACATTTTCCATACAGGGTGGTAGAGTTTCAATTTCAAGAACGAGAATGTTTTTAAAGTCAATGGACAATGATTAATGTCGTTCTTGGAAGGGGGAGTAATGGAAGTGGAATTCATCAGGTTGGTGGATCCACACTATGAATAATCAATGATAAATCAACCCAATAATTGTAAATTATTTTTTACTTTGTTAACATTTTGGTTGTTTTGTTATTTTTTATTTTTGAGGTATATGCAATGTTATGTGAGACATGTTTCATTCAATAACTTATACATTTTTTTATGGTTTAATTGTTTAATCATACATTAGGGGTAATGTAATGTTTAAATTGGAGGTGAATCACAAATCACATGTTTATGCATCATGTTTATATCTAGGATCGCGTTTTATATTGAGGATGTAGTAGTTTTTCTTAGGTAGTAGATTTTTTTTATTATGTAGTAGGCATGTTTCATAGATCACAGCGAAACAAAATTTTTTAAGTCTAGGGATAAAAAATTTGTCACGCTAAAAATTTCTAAGTGTAAAAGAAAGGATTGACATTCTGCCATACGTGTCTAGACGGGCTTGACCACGTCCAGATGCAACATTTTTTTCCCATCTCAAAACTTTTCTTAGTGTACGAAAGGAATTCATATTTTGTTAATCATGTCCGGACGACACTTTTAACGCCTCTGAACATGAATTCAAACTGATTCAAAGACTGCTAAGTGTATCCAGATGAAACTTTTCATGCGTCCAAATGCGGTGGAGCCATTAGGAGGTCAAACCCACTGTTAATTGCATTCGGACGGAACTTCCACATGCATTGGGACGGGAAAACCAAACGCCGCAAAATATTTTGAACACGTTCGAACGGTCAAGAACACGCATCTATACACACTATCCTTTGATGCTTCATTAAGGACCATCTTTGTCTTGCGTCGGGGTGACACAAAAACACGTGGTTGGATGCATGTTTCAAAAATTTAAATACATGGCCTTCAGCAGAATTTTCAAAACTTCTTATTACCTCCAAACTCAAAAAATTCTCTCTATCCATCTCGCTCTATACTTCAAAAATCTCAAATCTCACTCCAACAATCTTTCTCTTCAATGGCACCAGCAAGAGTCTCCAATTGGAACAAGCCTAGGACGTCCCAATCCTTTACCCAGGGTGCACAGAAAGAGGGGGAAGATAGAGTTTTTCATGAGCACTGGTTCCAAACTTTGGAAGCAAGTGATAGGTATTCTAAATAATTTTCTTCTAAGCCTCTTGCATGTGAGAGGGAGGTGGATTTGAGCAGTTTTGAGAGATTAGGTGTGAGTGCCATCATTGTTTGTAGGAGATTGGATAGGTTCATGGAGCATCAGTGCTCTGGAGTGAAAATTTTGGTGAGGGAGTTTTTTTCCCAATGATGCAAATGGAGGAAGCGGTCGTATTGAGACATATGTGAAGGGGAAGAGGATGCAAGTGAATACCATTGTCATTGTCATGGTTGGAAAGTTGACCCACAGTCGGGTGACTAACTTATAATACCAAGTAGTGATAGATGTGAAGTTGGTAGGCAAGGAGCTAATGATTGACCTAGATTTTGATTGGGTGGGGAAGGAAAAGTATCTGCCTCAGGGGAAACTGACTGATACTTTTCCTAATGAGGAATAATCAGGTGTACCCTAATAGGGCCAGACTGTTATATGCTTTGGGCATAGGGGTATCTATTGACCTCCATTCCCTAATTTTTTATGAGATGATGAAGGGGGTGGTGGCTAAGAAGAAGATCTCCATACCTATTGTTGGGTTGGTCATTACTACTTGCTTGAGTGAAGGGGTGGTGATTGAGCCCAACTTGGAGAGGACAGATAAGCTGACTATTCTAAACTCTGACTCACTTTTGAAGAGTCGAAGTGTGACTAAGGCAAAGAAGGGCCAGCCAACTGCATAGTAGGTGCCAGTTTAGTGGCAAATGGATCAGTAGCTCAATTTGTAGGAGGATTTTGATGAGCCTACTGATCCTAGGACTGATAGAGAGTTGTTATATACACTGCTATGGGGGCCAAAGGGAGACGAAGAAGGAGAGGAGACATCGGGCTCAACTGAATCAGCATGAGGCATACTTAGGGGCATGGGTCACAGTTCCAAGGGTCGTCCTGGTCCTTCTTCTTAGAGCCCCTAGGATTTCTTCAATGGTCCCATCTTTTGTTTTACCTATTGCTATGATTTAGGACATTTTAGTTTTTTGCTCAAAGCCTGTCGCAGGTAGTTGAGTCAAGACTTAGTAAAACCACAGTTGAGTCGGTATGTAATTTTATATTTCAGTATTAATAATAGTAATCTTTTTCGTATATTCACGCATTTAATCTTTTTATGTGTTGGCTATTAAATAGCTAAATAATTTTTTATGCATAAATTGACATCACAATATGAGAATACTTTGCTTAAAATTTGCAATTGTTTAAGTATTACATAGAACTTCATTCTATATTTTTGTATCTCATATCATGTTCTTATAAAAACTCACAATTTGTGCACTTCATACTTTACAAAGTTTAGAGTTTATTAGGTATCAAATAATGGAGATGCATAAAACCCTGGTGAGTTTTGCTTCAATCTTACTTGGGGGTTATTTATATTTACTCAATAAATAATAGTTTTTATTCAGTTAATCTCCCTAAATAGTCTTACTATCTTTGTTTTGGTCAATGCTAATATTGTGAATGATTGATTGATTTTGAATTGTTTAAATGGGAATTGTGTTGCCAAGAAACTCTTGAGGTATGCTTTTAGGTCATCTTTGACAATTATTTGAGCTTTAGCCTTATTGTCTTTAATATTATCTCTAAGAGCCGTGATTGATCCTTCGAAGCAAAATTTTGTTTCTTATACCACACATATAATAGTCCAGCCTAAAAAATGATACAATATCATTTACCCTTGGTTATCCTGAGATAGAGATCTTAATTGTTTATGTAAAAAGAATTGATGTGGTTGGAAAATAGTATTAGAAAGATGAAAAATTTTGCATACTTATGAATATTTACATTAGAGGGTTTGCTGTGTGAAAACAAAAAAAAGTATAAATGTTCAGTCATTTTGAAAAAAAAAAAAAAAAGAAAAAGAAGAAAGAATGCCAAAAAAATGAAAGACAATATGCCTAGCATTAAAAAAACAAGAGAGAGAGAGAGAGAGAGAGAGAGAGAGAGAGAGAAATTAGCAAGCATGTGATTGTAAAGAAATAAAATATAAGCAAGTGTTGTAAATTGTGCTTTTAAAAGGTGATGAGTGAAAAGTTATGGAAAGAAATTTGGTTCTGTAATGTAAATGTTCTCTCTAGATAATGTTTTAAATTCTTGAATATCCTTCATTTCAAAACCCTAATCTCAAGTCCTCATTACAACCTTAGATAAAAGACCAATCTAATCTCAAAATTGTATTGGTGAGTGCATGACTTGTGTGAATAGGGAGAAAAATTATGATTGTTTGCTTATTTTTTATTGATTTTCTTTAATGAGACTATGTCAAATCCTTTTATTATATTTAGTGGTTGTTTCAATAGGAACAAGTGACTATTATTTCATTTTGATTTAAATATATTTTTCTCACAGGTGTAAATTGAGGGAATAGTCACTAAAATTTGAAAGAATTCTTTATGAATATATTATCTAGTGAGATTTGACATTGAAACAAATAGTTTATAGTTTTAGGGTTGATTACTAGATGAATTGCTGACTTGATATAGATAATTCACATTACACAGGAGTTTATATAAAAACATGATAAATTCATACATTCATATATCGTTTAGTTCTGTATTTTTCTTTGTATATGTTTATAAAAGGATTGTAGCTTAGAGTTCTTATGTTGTGATGACAATTTATGATGTGAAGTTGTTATTCAAATATTTGATGATATGTTGATGTCTTTGGGTATCATCTTCGAAAACACTCACGACACTATACTCATCCATTAGGGGTAATCTAGAAGTTTAAATGCTTGTTATACATCTTAAATACATTTGTGATTCCTACAAAAGTTGATGTATATTTATTTTATTTTGTTTTTGTCTTACTAGGAACTAGCAAGAGCTAGAAAGGGGGTGATTAGCCATGATTATTTTAGTTATAGTTGGCTAATTGCATCGAGCAAGGCATTAATTGTATTGAAATAATTGAGTTTTGGATATCATCTTCTTTTTGTATTGTTTGCCTGATTTTGCAGGAATGAATTAATGATTTGAATGACAAAATACAAGAAGAGGAAGAGATCCAGAACAATAAGGAGTTAAAAAGGAATTTTTGTTTCATTTGTCTGGACGAACGTTCCAGTAGATGCAAAAGTAGGGGTGTTAATTGAGATAAACTATTTGGGTTCGACTCAGATAAAACTCGATTGGAGCTCTACTTATATTCTAAACGAGATGAATTTGAACAATTTTTTAGCATCGTTTAGGAAATGAGCTTAAAAGGCATGGCTCAAGCTCGCAAAGTTCATGTCGTTCATATGTAAAATAGTCGAACTACTCAGGCTCGGTTCGAGTTTGGGCTCAACTTGAGTTCTAAACGAACTGAGCTTAAACAAATTTTTGGACTCATTTAAAAAAACAAACTAATTAGGGTCATGTTCAATCTCACAAAACTCGACTTAATTAACACCCTATGCACAAGAAAAGTCAAAGAACATGCGTCTGGACGTAAGAGTCAATGCATCAGGATGATACTTCCAGAGAGTTACAGAAGAAGACACTTCCAAGTGCATCTGGACGCAATGATGAAAGCTAGCCAGTATACCTTAGAGTTAAATTAGGCTATTGACTCCTAAAACCTTTAACAAGGGATATAGATTATGCTTTGTATTCATTCTTCCTTCGGCCCCTCTTATCTAGTTCTAGTTTTTGTTTTATTCTTTTCATGGATTGTTAAATTTCTAACTAGAGTTAGGAAAGATACTATCAATAAAGCACAATATTATTTTGATCCAGCATTATTTTAATGTATGATTTATTATTTTAATTTAATTCTTGTCTTTTAATAAATTTTTTACTCTGTATAATTTATTGATTTGTTATGCCACGTACATCAAATACTTAAGATTCCATGTGAGTCAAATAACTGATTATCCATTCTTAAATTAATTAATAAGGATTTTCATAAAATACTTGATTTATTATTTGTAATAAAATTAGAGTTTATTTGTTGTAAAGTTTGATTTATCATATACTCCTATCAGGGTGAATGCTCGTGATCTTCAAGTAGATACCTAGAATTATTTAGACAAATTCCTAATTATAATTTTAGATGTTTTCAATATTCTCACTGCTAAATATTTCGATTGGGATCAATTCTCAACTAATTCTCAATTAAGTTCAAAAATTGAATCATAAATAATTACTACGTAAAATTGAAAGCGTATCTTGATGCTTTAGTATTTTCAAATATTGTTTTAAAATCAAATTTCTGTTTTCCAAATTCGACTCTTCTAAACATCTCTCAAAGCAATTTTCTTTTAATTTTTTTTTTTGTTATGCAATTCTCTCTAGTTCGACCTCATACTTTCAAGTTTTATTACTTCGCGACAACGTACATTTGGGTTTAACATTCTTTAAGTTATAGCAATAGGTGTGATTATGCAAAACTAATGCGAGCCAAACCTGTATTTCATTGTTCTAAAACCTTCACTTTAGTCTTCAATGGAAAAATGGGGAGAGAGAGAGAGAGAGAATGATGGCTCACTATATTCCAATATATCTGAGAGTTTTGTTTGAGATCGTCTGACTTGGGAAAAGCCAAATACGTATACTAATAGCTAGGGAGGAGAGAGAGTGCAGTGGGGCTTGAAATTATTAGGTGGGTATCTCCCATTGTCCTATTGAGAGTTAACCACTAGATTGAACTAATTAGACTCTTTCAGCCTACCTACATTTGATCGGATCATGCCCAACCATAGATGATCCGACCAGGTTCCATACCCAAATTCATACTGATGATGTATGAACAAATAATTTTTAGTAAGTACAAGCTCGGGAAGCAAGGTCGGATAATGAGCTCAGAGCTCTGAAGCCCAAGTCCCGAGCTCCTCTCCGATGAAAAATCAGAGAAGTCAAAGAGAGAACAGCTGGTCGACAAGAGGCATTCGCAAAATAGCAAAGATGAAGTAATCAAGGCTTGAAACTCTAAACCACCCAAGTTCTCCTCCTAAAATCAAGGAAGGTTCCATGGTTAAAGAGCAAGGATCTCGCTGAAAATCCCTGAGTGATTCGAATCGTGTTATAAATACTGTACATTGCCTCCTTAAGAAGGGGGGAAATGAAGTCTAATATCGTAGAAGAAACCCTGTAAATCAAATCCTATAGAAATAAAGAAAAAATGAGCAAGAGTCTCCATTGAAGAGTGGATTAGCCGAGCTCCCGAACTGGTGAATCACTATACTTTTATTGTGCACATCACCCCAATCACCTAGAAAATCTAAGCACAATCATCACGAGCCTTGTAGCTTAGATCCAAGTTGCCAAGCATAGTCCATATGCTCTACTCATCCACCATGAGTTTGGCGCCATCTGTGGGAATGACTGTTCCTGTTACAAATAAGCTGACCTTTCAATGACTAATGGTCTCAACTCGAAACATGAGCAGGCGCCAGACAAATCCACCAGAATGCAAGACCAACAGGAAGCTACCAACAGTAGACAACTTAAGAATGTCCCAGAGACTAATCCTCCCATGGGGAATTCCTCTGCAAATAACGAATTGGAGGCCCTTCGCCTAGTTAATCAATGTCTGATACAGCAGAATGAGGAGCTTTTGAAGCTCTTACAATGCCCTCAGGAGGCACGACCGACCCAAGAAGCCCAGAATAACCAACTTCACAGAGAACAACAACACCTTGAACCCCCTAGAGAAGTCAACGAAGGAGGGGAAAATAGCCAGACCTTAGGACAGGTTCCCCATCCACCCCCTAGATATGGACACAATGAAGAAGTGCAAAGTCAAAACAATGGGGGCGAAAGGAATGATTTTTTCCCTTATCAGCAGGAGAGAAGGGAACAGTACTAGGAGTAGCACTTCAAGGACATCTAGCAAGAGCTCAAGCACATAAAGGAAGCTGTGAAGAGCAAGGCTCCAGTCACAATGGATGCCTTGGTGCAACAGACTGAGTCCCTATTCACCACGGGCATGCTGCATTTCCCCTTCCCACCAAAATTCAGAATGCCGCAAATAAAGGCTTTTGATGGAATGAAAGACCCCGTGGACCACCTCAATACCTACAAGAGCTAGATGGAGCTACATGGGTATCAGGACCTTGTGCGTTGCAGAGCCTTTGTCATCACATTGAAGGGCTCAACCCTGGCGTGGTTTAATAGGCTCCCCCAACCTCGATCTCATCCTTTAAAGAGCTTTCCATATCTTTTGTACCTCACTTCATTGGAGCTCAGATGTACAAAAAGTTGAGCTACCACTTATTAAATGTAAAGCAGGGGCCCCAAGAGAACCTCAGGTCCTATGTCCAGAGGTTCAATTTGGAGTCACTAAAAGTGGATGTCCCAGATGAGAAGTTTGCCATTACTACATTCACAACTAGTTTAGGCGTGTAATCCAAAGACTTGATGTTTTCTATCTCGAAAAATCCTCAGGCAAGCATGGCTGAAGTGCTGGCCAAGGCAGAGAAGTACATAAACAACAAGGAAGCTCTTCTCTCAAAGATAGGGAGCTCTTCCACACAAAGAGATAAAGGGAAAGAAGGGAAAAAGAGGGATCGAAGTCCTAAAAGAGAAAGAGGACAAGATAGGTCTCCAAGAAGAGACAAAGATCACTCCCCCAAAAGAAGGGGAGACGTTAGAGATCGCCTAGGTTCGTCGCAGCCAGGGTTGCAGCCAAGGTACAAACCTCGGTAGCTCCCTCCTCTCACCGCAACGACATCACAGATCTTGTATGAGGTGCAAAACGAGAAGTTTCTAAGGTGGCCCCCTTGGATGAAGGCAGACCCAGCAAAAAGAGACCCCACGAAGTACTATGAGTACCACAGGGATCATGGTCACCACTCTGATGATTGCATCCAGTTGAAGAAAGAGATTGAGTTCCTGATCCAGCGAGGGCAGTTGAGCCGCTACGTAACCCAAGATAATTAGAATCGAGCTCCACCACCTCAGCAACAGGCTCCTGTGTTGCACTAGTAACCCCTTGGGAAAATCAGAGTGATATCTGTAGGATTCGCAGGAAGGGGAGAATCCAGTTCAACTAGAAAGGCTCACTTGCACAAAATCAGAGCTGGCGAAGTACTAGAGGTGCACACTGTGTCCAAGGCACCATGGTTGAGCACAACAATAACCTTCTCAGACTCAGATTTGGAAGGTTACCAACATCCCCATGATGACCCGCTGGTGGTAAGGGTTGTCGTGGCTAATAGAACTGTTCATCGAGTTCTAATTGACAATGGGAGCTCTACAGATATCATTTTTGCCTCTACATTTGGCAAAATGAGCATAGGTAGAGAAAATCTTGAACCAGTAAGTGCTCACTTATTGAGATTCGCAGGGGAAAGAGTATTGCTCCTAGGCTCGATCTAGCTTGTGCTCATTATGGGAGATCCTCCCTACTAGGCTACCACCACAGTAAGATTCCTGGTGGTTGATGCCCTTTCTGCATACAATATGCTACTCAGAAGACCTTCCCTCAATGCAATAAAGGCAATCCCCTCTAGTTATCACCTGATTATGAAATTTCCTACAGAGAATGGAGTTGGAGTGGTCCGAGGAGACCAGCGTATAGCGAGGGAGTGCTACATGACCTTGATAAAGCAGAAAGAAGTCAAAAATATCCAGTTAGACGAGCTCGACATGAGAGACGAACTGGACACTAGACCAACGCCATCGGAAGAACTAGAGCCTGTCCAACTTGATGAGGAGCTAGAGCATCTTGTCTACGTCGGGTCTAAACTAAGCAGGAAAATAAAGAACCTTCTTATCCAGTTCTTGAAGGAGAACGTGGAAGTATTCGCCTGGAAATAAGAAGACATAGAAGGTATTGACCCCTCAGTTATCACGCACAAGTTAAGTGTGAATCTCACCTGCAAACCTGTTAAGCAGAAACGAATAAGTTTTGCCCCCAGAGCGCCAGAAGGCAATCAATGAGGAGGTTAGCCAACTTCTCCACGCCAAAGCCATCATAGAAGTGGATTACCCTACCTGGTTAGCCAATATGATCCTTGTTAAGAAGACCAATGATAAGTGGCGAATCTGCATTGACTTTACCGATCTCAATCGAGCATGCCCAAAGGATAACTTTCCCTTACCTCGGATTGACTTAATAGTAGATGCCACCGCTGCACACGAGCTCCTCAGCTTCATCGACACTTTCTCAGGCTATAATCAAATCAGGATAAACCCATATGACCAGGCGAAAACCTTATTTGTGACTGAGCAGGGAACATACTGCTATCAGGTCATGCCTTTTGGACTAAAGAACGCTGGAGCCACCTACCAGCGCCTAGTAAATCGAATGTTCCAAAAATAAATTGGGATATCTATGAAGGTCTGTATCAATAATATGTTGGTAAAATCGTTGAAGGTGGAACTTCACATTGAACACCTAGCAGAATCGTTCCAAGTCCTTAGGGAATACAACCTTGCGAAATGTGCCTTCGGAGTATCTGCAGGAAAGTTTTTGGGCTTCATAGTCAACAACAGAGGGATTGAAGCAAACCTAAAAAAGGTTAAGGCAGTCCTGGGTATGTAGTCGCTATCTAATGTAAGGGAGATCCAACGGTTAATAAGAAGAATAGCTGTCTTGAGTCGTTTTGTGTCCAGGTCAAGCGACAAGTGTCAACTCTTCTTTCAAATCTTAAAGAAGGTGTTCTAGTAGGACACCAAATGTGAAAAAACATTCAAAGCTTTGAAGGTTTACCTGAGTTCCCCCTGTTTTGCTAAGCCCCTTGGAGGGGGAAGTACTTACTCTCTATCTAGTTGTCTCAGATTTTTCAACTAGCGCAGCACTAGTGAGGGAGCAAGATAGATCCCAGCAACTAGTCTACTACTGCAGCAGGGCTCTAAGAGGGGCATAAGAGAGATATCTAGAAATGGAGAAGCTTGTTTTAGCTTTGGTGACTCCGGCCAGAAAACTTAGACCATACTTCCAGGCTCATACTATCGAGGTATCAACAGAACAGCCAATGAAGCAAGTGCTGTATAAACCAAAGTCTTTAGGGAGGCTAGTTAAGTGGGCAATAGAGCTCAGCGAGTTTGACATCAGGTACAAGCCAAGGACAACAATTAAAAGACAAATTCTGGTAGATTTCATCACAGAGTTCACAACAGCAGCACTTATGGAAGCAACGCAGCTAGTGCCTGACCTCCCTACATGGAAGCTTTCGGCAGATGGAGCTGCCAATGCTCAAGGAAGTGGGGTAGGCTTAATACTGACCTCTCCAGATGGAATAAATGTCAAATATGCCCTCAGGTTTGCTTTTAAGGCTTCAAACAACGAGGCAGAATACAAAGCCATCATCGCTGGACTCAACCTTGCTCACTCAATCGAGGCAGAGCAATTGAAAATCTGCAGTGATTCCCAGCTAGTAGTAAAACAGATAGAGGAGTCTTAAGAAGCTAAGGGTGAGAAAATGATCTTTTACCTTAAGAAGGTACGAGAATTGATCAAGAAATTCGTGCAAGTTGAGATTAGACATGTCCCAAGAACTGAAAACTCGCGAGCAGATGCCTTGGCGAGGTTGGCGACGGCTTCGCAAGAAAACTTGGACAGATTAATTTCGGTGGAGCACCTAGTAGAACCGTCTGTGTGCATCAAGGATGGAGAAGTGCTGTCTGTGCAAACCCCACCAAGCTGGATGAACCCCATCATAGGGTATCTTCAAAATGGAACTTCGCCCGAAGATCCCAAAGGATCTGCAAAGCTGAGAACCAAGTCAGCCAAATTTTCTATTTTACAGGAAAACTTATACAAACGAGATTTTTCAACACCCCTTCTTAAATGCGTGAAGGGTGAAGACGCCAATTACATACTCAGAGAAATTCATGAGAGAGTCTGTGGCAACCACATTAAAGCTCGGACTTTGGCAGAACAAACGTTAAGGCAGGGATACTGTTGGCCCACAATGCTTAAGGATGCTATAGACATGATCAGAAGATGCAAGGTCTGCCAAGTGCACGCCAATGTCCCCCACTTCCCACCAGAGCTCTTAACCTCGGTGGTAAGCCCTTGGCCATTCTAGCAATGGGGTCTGGACATACTTGGACCCCTTCCTACCAGTGTGGGACAGTGTAAATTCGTCATCGTCGGGGTAGATTACTTCACCAAATGGGCAGAAGTAGAGCGCTTGACAATAATTATAGAACATAAAGTCCAAAACTTCACATGGAAATCAATAATCTACAGATTTGGTATTCCTAGGGCAATTGTCTCCGACAACGGAAAGCAATTCGATAATCCAAAGCTCAAAAATTTTTGTGCCGAGCTTGGGATAAAGAACTACTTCTTAGCTCCAGCCTATCCACAGTCTAACGGACAAGTAGAAGTCACCATTAGGACCATAAAAGCAGCGCTGAAAACCAAGCTGAAAAATCTAAAGGGAAAATGGGTGGAACACCTCCCAGAAGTACTTTGGGCATACAGAACAACAGTTAGGACAATAACTCAAGAAACAACGTTTGCCCAGGCCTTCGAAATCGAAGCGGCGCCTGTCGAGGTCGGACTCCCATCCCCCCAGACTGAATTTGCCAACAGTGGACGCAATGATGAGTCCCTTCTGCTGAGCCTAGATCTCTTGGAAGAAAAGAGGGAAACGGATCTGCATCGTATCAGGAACTACCAGAGGAAGGCAGCCAGGTACTACGAAAGGAAGATCAGACATAGGAGTTTCAAGGTAGGAGACCTGGTACTCAGAAAACTTTTGTTAGCAAGGAGGGACCCCACTCATGGGAAGTTGGGGCCTAATTAAGAAGGTCCCTATATTATCTCACGGGTAATCAGACTTGGGAACTATGAGCTACAAACATAGAAAGGGAAAATTCTACCTCATTCTTGGAATGCAGAGCATCTTAAGAGATTTTTTCAGTAAGCCTCCTCTATAACATGATCATTTTCAATGTTATATAAAGTCCAAAACTTCACATGGAAATCAATAATCTACTGATTTGGTATTCCTAGGGCAATTGTCTCCGACAACGAAAAGCAATTTGATAATCCAAAGCTCAAAAATTTATGTGCCGAGCTTGGGATAAAGAACTACTTCTTAGCTCCAGCCTATCCACAGTCTAACGGACAAGTAGAAGTCACCATTAGGACCATAAAAGCAGCGCTGAAAACCAAGCTGAAAAATCTAAAGGGAAAATGGGTGGAACACCTCCCAAAAGTACTTTGGGCATACAGAACAATAGCTAGGAGAATAACTCAAGAAACACCGTTTGCCCTGGCCTTCGAAATCGAAGCGGCGCCTGTCGAGGTCGGACTCCTATCCCCCCAGACTGAATTTGCCAACAGTGGACGCAATGATGAGTCCCTTCTGCTGAGCCTAGATCTCTTGGAAGAAAAGAGGGAAACGGATCTGCATCATATCAGGAACTACCAGAGGAAGGCAGCCAGGTACTACGACAGGAAGATCAGACATAGTAGTTTCAAGGTAGGAGACCTGGTACTCAGAAAACTTTTGTTAGCAATGAGGGACCCCATTCATGGGAAGTTGGGGCCTAATTGAGAAGGTCCCTATATTATCTCACGGGTGATCAGACTTGGGAACTATGAGCTACAAACATAGAAAGGGAAAATTCTACCTCATTCTTGGAATGCAGAGCATCTTAAGAGATTTTTTCAGTAAGCCTCCTCTGTAACATGATCATTTTCAATAAAACCGCAAGTCTTTGATTCATCCTTATAATATTGCCTGAAATGAGCTCAATAGCTCACGATGAACTTTTTAGTTCATAAAAAGAGCTCAATAGCTCACGATGAACTTTTTAGTTCATAAAAAAAGCTCAATAGCTCACGATGGATTTTTTAGTTCATAAAAAGAGCTTAACAGCTCACAATGAACTTTTCAGTTCATGAAAAGAGCTCAATAGCTTACGATGAACTTCTCAGTTCATAAAACAAGCTCCACATCTCACGATGGACTTCTCAGTTCATAAAACGAGCTTCATAGCTCACGATGAACTTTTCAATTCATAAGAAGAGCTCAATAGCTCACGATGAACCTTACAGTTCATGAAAAGAGCTCCACAACTCAAGATGAGCTCTTCAGCTCATAAATTGAAGATGAGCTCTTTAGCTCATAAACTAGGGATGAGTTCTTCGACTTATAAAAGGTGAAGCTCTTTAGCTCATAAACAAAAGATGGGCTTTTCAGCTCACAAGCAAGAAATAAGCCCTTTAGCTCATAAATCAGAGACGAGCTATTAAGCTTACACACAAGCAATGAGTTCTTCTATTCATAGGATTTAAGACAGGTTCCTCAGATCATAAGCATGTGAAGAGATTTAAAGCAAAATCACAAGCATAGTAAGTGATAAAAGAGAATTTAACCATCAAACAAAGAAAGATTTGAAATTTCTATAACAGTACAAGTGGAAGAAATAAGAGAAATACACGAAAAGTTTTTAATCCCCCCGAAGGCGTTTTTTTAGCTCAGCCACCTCTTCCCTTAGACGGGTGTTTTCTTCCTTCAGCTCATCTCTCTCTTTCTCTACCTCCGAAAGAAGTTCATAAGCTTTTGCCCAGCTGAAGAAAAAAGAACAGTTCACAGTGAAGTTGAGGAAGAGGAAAAGCTCTCTGAAGAACCACCCCTCATGCGCTTCCTGAGAGAGGTGCTGGCACCTTTTCTTTCATCAGATTTGGAGGGAGAGAAATCAGATTCTGGATAACAAAAAAAAGTCCATTGCAGCTCTCACAGCGCTGAACAGAAAGAGGTTGTCCGATGTTATTAGCTCAAGAAAGGACATTGGCTCAGCATTGATTATTTGTTCAACCATCATCACCTCTACTAGATCCAGGTAAGAGGCACATGTAAAACAGAACAAATTTTTCAATAAAGATACACCATCATTAGACCTAGCCAGTAAAGGTAATCAAAACACTAACTTATGTAAGAATAGCTCTTCCAAGAGCGAGGAACTCGGTACTCTCTGTAGCGCAGCTCAACGGACCTCCAAGAGTCCCCAGAAACAAAGAAGAAATGTCGAGCCCATCCTTCAGGAGGGGAAGGGAGGTCAAGCACCAGATGTTGCAGTTTAAAATGTCTCCATCGAAAACAAATGAAGCTTGGAACTTCATCCTCTTCCAGATCAAAAAAGTAGAGGAACTTATCTACAGTGGGAAACCCGTCATTGCCTCGCAGACGCTAGAAGAGGAAAAAGTTGATCATGGTACCCTTGGGAGAAAGGCGAGAAGGACACAAACTACAATAAGACAAGATTTACCCAACAGAAGGGTTAATGGGAAGACACAAGCCCATCTCTAAAGCTCCCTCAAAGAAGCAAGTCTCCCCTGGAGGAAGGTAATTGTAGGGCTCGTGAGTAGATGGAGCCCGTAGAGGCAACTCCAAGTCAAGAAAAAACTTCCTCTTTACCCCCTCCAAATCCAAAGTTGATATGGTAGAAGAAACTAAATAACGAGAATGTCATTCCCATTCAATCCCAAAGGAACTCTGTTTCTTGAACAAAGATGAAACAGGGGCAGCCATCAAAAGATTCAAAGAAGGAAAGGAGAAGAAGAAACAAATAGTGTTGAACCTTCGAGATTTAGGGAAAGAATCAAAGAGTAAAAGAAATCCCAAGCAATTGTGGCAAATCCATAAAGACATCAAGTTCTCACGGAAAAAAGAATGCGTGAGAACCTAAGTCGATGGCTCTTTGGGTTTCCAAAAGAGACAGTTGTTCTTTTGGAAGGTAGTTGGGCACGAAAAACAAAGTAGGTAAACTCTGACACCACTCAAATCAGATGGGCCTCTGAGCTTAACCTCATACTAGCTTGAGCTCGGAGCTCAGCGGATACCACAGGACGTCTCAGCCCAGCAGTAGGTTGAGATGAAAATCTAACATCTTGGTGTCCATAGTGCAGACATAGAAGAATCCTTGAGGATGGAGGATTGCCAGCTACTTAGAACTCCCTTGTTTCAAGAAAATCTGAGAGACACCTTGAAGCAGGGGAGGGAGCAGAGGAGCAGCAGTAAGATGAATATTTACATTAGGTCAAGGAAGGCAAGCGGGCTTCAGCTCTCAGATCGAAAAGGCCTCCTGCTTTCGATTGATTCAAAATAACACAAGCCGAGGCCAGCTCGGACATGGCCATTTTGGTCCCAGCCAAGGTAGGGTTTAACAATATAGCCTTTGCCCTTGGAGGTTAGAATTGTTGAAGACCTCAGCAAACTCCCTATTATCCCAACAGCTCCTCAGTTCTGAGAAAGCTCTTGCCAAGTCTACTTTCAGAAGAACTAAATCTTATTTGCATGAGATTTCCAAGTTGAACGATTTTGCTTTAAGCAGAACTGAGTACTCCTCAAAGCAAAGGGGGGCAAGGGGAATATAAAAGCAAGCGCATCAACTCAAAAGCAATTACAGGAATCATGCAGAAAAGTTGTGAACCAGATGTGCATTTTAAAATAGAAATAGTTAAATTTCAAAGTTGCTACATTTCAAAGATGTGAGCCAGAACGAGCTCAGAGCTACAAAAATTTGTACATTTCAAAATCCTAAGTCTCTAAAGATGGAGTAAGTGAAGGGCTCTGCAGTTCAGTAGCAGAAGTCTCAGCAACAGGAACAGGAGTAGAGCTTGGAAGCTCGGCAGGTGTAACTTCTGGCAAACCAACAGTCAAAGCAAGAGGAGGGGCCGAAAGTTCAATAGTCGAAGTTCCTATAACCCTCGAAGTAGGGACCTCAGTTTCAGCTGATGGCAAATTTAAGACCAGAGCTTGGGAGAAAATATCAGTAAAAAAAGGGACAACTTCATGGGCAACCAAAGGAGCATCAGGAGTAGGAGGAGGCATGGCGCTAGCCTCAGAATTTGCTGCCTTAGTCTCTTCCTCAGTAGGGGGATCGAAGTTAAAATTCAATCCAGGGTAGATCTCTTTAACTCTGTCTTGAAAAATGAGCCACCCCGAGGCCCACTGAGTAGTGACGTCGTCAGCCAGTTTGGCAATCAGGCTATCCTTCTCCTTACCTGCTGCCCTCTGCACCTCAAGCTCATCCTAAAAAGTGTCGTTCACCTCAACAAGGATGTCATACTCTCTTCATATTCCTAAAAGAGCTCAAAGCCTCAAGGGATTCCCGATTGGCTTTAATTCGGTCATTTGTCTTCTACTTGAGCTCCCCTGAGGTCTTTCTAAGCTCCTCCTTAGTATTTTTAAGCTCTTCCTAGCTGCTCCTACCCTCACTCTCAATGCTATTCTTCTTGACTTCCAAGTCCCTACTTAGGGAAGTCTGCCTCTTCACTTGCTCCTGTAAATCCTAAACCTGGGCCTTGAGGTCGCTGTTTTCAAAAGACAACTCTACAACCTTGAGCTCGAAAACTCTGGAAGCTTGAACAGAACCTTCCATAGCTTGGATCTGTTTCAGCAACCTGCTAACATGGATGGCCATCTAAGAGTAAGCACAACCCAGAGAAGCTAAGGTCGGAGTGATCAAATAACACAGGACAAAAAAATATTAATAATAAAAATAATACATCTATATATAATAAACTTATGGAAGTAGCAGTAAAGAGGGCAGTGTATATGGAAGTCCCAAGGGGTATAGTAGAAGCCCGTTGAATGCCAGATTCAAGAAGAATGGAAACAATGGCCTCTGCAGCTCGCTTCACAATATTGATCAGAGAGCTCGAACTTGCCTCAACACTCACCCCTTTCTCACTCTTGCAGATCTTGGGGTGCTGTAGAGATGGTCCCTCAGTTGGACAAAGAGGAATAGACCCCAATAGAATATGGGAAACCATTTCTAGATTTCTCTCAACCTCAACTGAAGAGGTTGAGGCCAAGGCCGAGCTTTGTTCAGGAGCCCCTCCAGAAGGAGACAGCCTAGTCTTTTGAGAATGAGGGGTTTGTACATTCTTCAGGGAACTCAAGGGAGGTGGGGGAGTCACCTGAGGCAGTTGAGGAGAAACGGGAGACGCCTCGAGCCTGAGCACTTTGGCTTGGGAGGCTGAGCCGCTCCCAGAACCAACCTCAACCTTGCATTTATTCCCACTCTGATTTTTCTTCATGAAGGATAATTTGGCCATGCGATTCTTCGTAGTGGGCTCCATTGAAGAAGAACCTGGAGACTCAAGAAAGAACCAACATTTAAAAAAAAAGAAAAAAAATGTGAGAAAGAGGGCAAAGGTAAAAAGCAAAAGGCAAGATGGAAAGAGCATTACCTGCTATCTCCTCAGGGCTGATAGTAGAAAGGGGGATGGGTTTTCAACCTCACTTCAGGAGGACTGAATTCAAGCTCTATGAGAACCTAGGGGTTGATAAGCTTTGAATACCTTTCTAAGCTGCAGTTCGCTAAATTCCCTAGATCCTGCTCATCTGCAATGCTGAGTTCTGGTCTAATACCTGAGGAATGAAATCCAACGAAACAAGGTTAGCTAAAAAAGACACTAAGATTTGTTCTAACTTGCTTAAGAAAAGGCTCACCTAAGTTGTCCGGGGCAGACCAGCCCCGAGAACTAGAAGAGTATCTGCCACGTCGGTGGGGTTAAACTCCCAGTCTCTCCCCCACATGAAAAAAAAAAGTTTGTTCCAACCTTTGTGGGAGCTCAGAAGGTCGGAGATAAGAATGCTAGTTTTCACACATTTGGAGATATACAAAAAACCATCAGAAGAGGTGTATTTGACATTAAAAAATTTCATGAGCAAAGACACAGTAGGAGCCCCAAGATTGTGCTTTTTGAAGAGAACAAGTAGACCAACCAGCACACCCCAGAAGTAAGGAGAGAGTTGGGCAAGACAAACATTGAAATGTTGCAATACGCTCTTGATAAAAGGATGCATGGGAAAGTGAAGGTCAATCTCAAAAGTGGCCAGGAAGAAGCAGACATTTTTAGGGATGGAAAAGTCATACAAGGTATACATATCGGGGCTCAAAAACTGTACGCCTCAAGGAAAACCAAAACAGACAGCTAAAACCTTCAAATAAGAGGGAACGATATCACTAGAACCCATGAGCTCGAAAGCCCAGGGAGCAGCACCTTCGCCCTCAGCACTGTCGGAGATCCTTATGCCGCCCACCTTGATTTTTCCTTTGCTAAGTGCTTTCGGAACAGGGGATGAGGTCAGAGGAGACTCTTCAAAACCTCCCTTAACATCGGTAGGGCCCACGCCAGGGTAACTATCAATTTCTTGCCCCACATCTCCCAGATCGGAGTCTTCCTCAGCGGACCTATCCCTCATTAGAGAAATGGACGAACCCGTGGCTTCAGAAGAGGTAGACATGACTAGGCAAGAGTAAGGAAGCTTAAAAGACCTGTAAAGCGGAGGGATCTTCGAGAAACACTCCCTGAGAGTCTAGGGGCAACACAGTAACTGCCAATAAAGAAAACCCTAGAAGTTGAGTAAGGGTCTAAGAAGAGGAGGATACGGGACAAAGATCGACCTCGGTTCCTAACATAACAGAATTGAAAAGTCCAAAAATGCAAACCACCTTAGACTTGAGGGATCCAAAACGAGGAGATGAGCGAAGGACAAGAGGCATACCTAAGCGAAGATGAATAGTGGACCAAAGCCCGAATTGAAGGCAAAGAGCGAGCTTCGAGCTGAATCAATGGAAACCGATTCTTTGTGAAACCCTAAGAATGACGGTAAATTGGGGAAGATGAGAGTGCAAAAAGGGGGGTTGAAGAAGAAAAGCTAGAGAGAATTCGAAAAGTGAGGGAGCCGTTGATCTAGGGAAATTTAAAGCTAATGGTGCAAGGGATTTTGAAGTGAGAAACGTGTGCGAGAAATGAGGAAAGAAATGATTACTAGAAACAATCAAAAATTTGTCCAACACGAACATCGAGGTCGTAGGACAAAGGTTTGCTCTACTTCGATTTAAGTTCAGCCCTTGCTCAAGCTTGCTTGAACTAAGAGTTGGGGGACAACTAATGATGCATGAACAAATAATTTTTACTAAGTATGAGCTCGAGAAGTGAGGTTGGACAATGAGCTTAGAGTTCTGAAGCCCAAGTCTCGAGCTCCTCTCCGATGAAAAATCAGAGAAGTCAAAGAGAGAACAGCTAGTCGACAAGAGGCGTCTGTAAAACAGCAAAGAGGAAGTAATCAAGGCGTGAAACTCTAAACCACCCCAGATCTCCTCCTAAAATCAAGGAAGGTTTTGTGGTTAAAGAGCAAGGATCTTGCTGAAGATCCCTGAGTGATTCGAATCGTGCTATAAATATTGTACATTGCCTCCTTAAGAAGTGGGGGAAATGAAGTTTGATATCATAGAAGAAACCCTATAAATCAAATCCTACAGAAATAAAGGAAAAAGGAGCAAGAGTTTTCATTGAAGAGTGGATTAGTCGAGCTCCCTAGCTGGTAAACCACTATACTTTTATTGTGCACATCACCCCAGTCACCTAGAAAATCTAAGCACAATCATCACGCTACAAGATCCAAGTTGCCAAGCATAGTCCATATCCTCTGCTCATCCACCATTAGTTTTACACCATCACATACAAAAACGAGTTGAGAGTCACAAATAGACAACTATTTACGAATGACCAAATATAGCCCAAACAAGGGTGGACCATATAGGGGGGAGGGTGGACACTTGTCCCCTTTGAGTTTTTGAATCTCACTATTTATGTATTGTTAAGAGATGATAGTTTTGGTTATTTTGAATATATTGTTCCCTTGATTTTTGAAAATGTTTGCAATGGTCCTAGTTTTTTTTTTCAATTTTTGGTAAGTTAGTGGCTCATTGCCCCTCTCCAAAAAAAAAAAAAAATTAGTTTCTGGATTGTGTAAATTTACAGAAGTAAATTAACTAAATTTTTTAACATAAAATGAATAATAATTTTGTCACAAGTAACATAGTTTTGTTCATTGAAGAAATCACTATAAAAAATGAATAATAATTTTGTCACGAGTAACATAGTTTTGTTCATTGAAGAAATCACTATAAAAAATGAATAATAATTTTGTCACGAGTAACATAGTTTTGTACATTGAAGAAATCACTATAAATTTAGTTTATTATCAATTTATTATAGACGAATTTTTGGATTTGAAATAACATCCTATTCTATTTTAGTATGTGATGGAATTAAAATGTACTAAACATAGGTTATTTTATGATTTTTTGTTTGTATTTTGTTTTAAGCGAAAATGTTAAATGGAAACTTATTTTACTATTTTAATAGTAATTTAATGTTGAATCCTAAAATATGTTTTCATGGCTGGAAATATTTTTGTATAAACTAGAGAAATTTTTTTAGTCATGATTTTTACCCTCTAATGCGAAATCTTGGCTCCGCCCCTGAGCCCAAACATTTTGATAATGGTTCGCTTCGATTCATTTGCACACTTAATTGCGATGTGTAATGTAAACTTATATTTGATTATACAGAGTGTAGTTAATACAAGATGCGATCCCATCATCATAGACGTCTTCTTAATTAAAATTTTAAGTTCATTCCAAATCTAAAACTTCAAATCATTCACTTTCAAGTAAACTTCCTATTCGACAAGAAAGGTTATATGAGTTAAATAAATTTAAAAATGTCAAACAAATTGTATCACGTTGCTCTATACCTATCTAAACTATTAATCAATCCTTCTTCAACCTCCTAATTAATCTATCATGTTCAAGCCCATTATACACATAACCTGTCAAGCAAAAGCGTAGAACTAAAACTTATGTCTTAATCTCTCGACCAAACCAACCATCTCCTGGTCCCCCTATAAAAAGTCCAGTCATTGTGTATGTTAGCAAATCCAAGTATAAAAACTCTAATTCTAAAATATCTATCCTATATATATAGGGTCAAGAATGAGAAAAAATGGATATACTCTTCAATTTATGTACGGCCAAGGGTGGGCACGGCTCACCTTCAATTTTTTTTCCAAATTAATATTATATATTAATATATATAATTTTTAGCTATATTTTTACATATAATAAGTTGTGACATACATTAAAATTGGCCTTGATTTGTATATTTAAGAGTTCTTTTAGTTCTAAATTCATAATTTAAAATTTAAATTATTTGAAATTGGCTTATAATTAATCTCTAATTTTCTAAGATTGATGATTGACTTATTTCAATTAAAAACTTTGTGATTTTGATATAAAAAATAAAAACATGTCAAGGTTAATTTTCTAAGATATATGGGAAACTGCTTGAGACAAATCTATTATTCAAATCGACTCTTAATTAAAAATATAATTTATTTATTATATATTTGATGATGCACAAAATTTTCTTGTGTAAAATCAACAGTCAAGAAGGTGAATAGGTGCAATCAATGAGCAACAAATAATCAATGGAAAAAACAATAATTAAGAACTCAGAGATTTATAGTGGTTCGGTCTCGGATGATCTATTCCACTTTTGGGAATGACAGCGGTGGCCGGTGTTCTTTATTGATAAATGATGGTAGAGTTACAGTGCTTTCGAGAGAGAGAGAGAGAGAGCAGTGTGTGTAGGGATCTCAAGACTATGAGAGCATGTCAAGGTTGTAAAGACATGCCCTCTATGTTGAGAAGGTTTACAGTATATAGGTGTAATGAGGCGGTGACGTGAAGGAGAAGACTTTTACCATTTTGGTAGCTACAGTTATGATAGGATTAGATCTCCGGTGCGTATCCCGATATTCTCTCCCTCGTGCTCCTATTCCGCCGGAGGAGTATCCTGAGCTCGATTGGACTTGATCCTGAGCCTTGACTTTGAGTCGGAGTGGATTGGACTTGAGTCGAAGTAGTTCCAATGGTGCGGAGGTGGAGAAAGCGGAGGTCACAGGAGAGGAGAGAACCAGCATCGGCGGCGCCCCTTGGGAGGCCCTTGGGCGGTGCCCAATTGGGACCCCTGGGCGGCGTCCCCTTTGGGGATCCTTGGGCGTTGGCCTCTTGACTCCCCTAGGCATTGTCCTCTTGGTGCTTTGGACTCTCTTCTGATGGGTCGATCCAAGTTCAGTTGGACTCTTCTTTGAGTTTTCTTGGTTTATTTTTATCGGGCCTACCCCAATTAATTTTGGACTCATCATTTGCCCTCCATGTCCCAAGTCTCTAATTTTTTGCTAGAGAAAGGAGTTGAGGGCATGTGCTTCGTCTTCACTTGAGTGAGTAGGAATTTTCTTGCTCTCCGTGATAATCTTTAGCTTTTCATTCCTGCTGGATTTCGGGCAGAGAGTAGCGCGAAGGGTTTACATAAACAAAGTGAAGTTGGCTACATGAATAAGTAATTAACAATATATTGTGGGGTAAAAAAGTTATAATAAGTGGTAGATACAACAAAGAGTGATGGGTTCCACAAAGTTAATAAATAAAGCTAGATAAGTCAATGGCTGATGGTCCCACTTCCCAGCTTTAGGCTTCATTTTATTTTTTCTCTGCTTGGGCGCTGGCTTTGGGGTTTAGCCTCCCTTCTCTTTCTTATTATTATTATTATTTTTCTTCTTGGCCTCTTTGGGCGCCGCCAACCTCTTGCTTTTTTGTTTTTTTATTTCTCTTTGTTCTGGCCTGGGCGCTGGGCCCCTCTTCCCCTCTCTTGTTTTTTTTTCTTGTCTTCTCTTCCTCTGATTTGGGCGACGCCTGCTGCTCCTTCCTTCTTCTTCTTTTTTTTTTTTTTTTTCTTTCTTGGTTTCTTCCTTGGGCGCCTGACCCCTACTTCTTTTTTTTGTGTTTTTTTTTTCTTTTCTTCTTCCTTCTTGGCTTGGTTGGGCGCCGCATCTTTTGACTTCTCTTTTTTTTTTTTTTTTCTTTCCTTCTTGGATTGGGCTGGCCTTCTCCCTTCTTTTTTTTTTTTCTTTCCTTCTTGGATTGGGCTGGCCTTCTCCCTTCTCTCTTCTTTTTTTTTTTTTTTTTTTTTCTTCTTAGTTGTCCTGGGCACTGGTCCCTTTTCTTTTTCTTTTCTTTTTTTTTGGGTCTTCGTCGATGGCGCCAAAGACTTGGTCAGTGGAGCAAAGAGAAGACCATGGTGTTGGGTGAAAGGAGACTGGCATCCTTGTGGGCGAGGCCCCAGCTGGCTGGGTGAGAGGAGAGATGGGAGGTACAGGCAGAGACTGGGCAAGCGCCTTGGGCGACTCCAGGAGGTTGGTAAGGTGCCTTGGGCGACGCCAAGAGGCTGGGCAGACACATTGGGAGACGCCAAAGATTGGGCAAGCTCCTTGAGTATCACCAAGAAGTTGGCAAGGTGCCTTGGGCGATGCTAGGAGGCAGGGCAGGTGCCTTAGGCAACACTAGGAGGCTTTGCAGACGTCTTGGGCAACGTCAGGAGGCCTTGAGCACTACAGTGTTTGGGGGACGCCTTGAGTCTTGCTATGGGCGGCGTCTCCCTGGTGCTTGGTCACTAATTGACCTTGTCTCTGAATGTTGATTTGAGGACTCTCTTTACTTTTAGGGCGGTGTCTTTTCCTCCTCTCAAGAGGGAGAGGTTTGATGTCCCTAGTGCTGCTCGGTCAAGGTCTGATGGCTAGGTTGCTTTGCGGGAGTAAGATCAGGTGGTGCCCCCACTCCTTCCCAGACTATGTACCAAAACTATTCCTTGTACCGCTACATGAGTTGAGACTCTAGTGCGATTTCTACAGGGATTGTGGTTTCACCCTACTTCTAATATTGGCTTGATTGTAGATGACCTGAGCTTCAGTAGTGTGCCTGGCAAAGACAATGTTATTTAAACATTAAAATATTTAACATGATTACTTAGAGAGAAGGGTATGTTGTTTGCGTGAGAGCAAAGTTAGAGTTATGGGCGTCCCGTGGGAAGGCCGCATGAGTTGAGGCCAAGCTATGTATAGTCTCGGGAGATGGCTGGAGATCTGTCGTGGCAGAGATGACTACTTGCGCGAGAGTAGAGTCATAGAGGCCGAGCTACGTATAGTCTTAGAGATGGCTGCCATAGTAGATCCTTTGCTTTGGTATGTCCCGCACTCCTCTTTGGCTTTGTTCATGGCTTTCTTTCTTCATACTTTACTTTTAGGTGCCTGCAGGTGGCTGGTACTTTGCCCTGCTTGTTTACCAGTATCCTGAAGATCAGGGAGGCAATCGATGGCCAGACAGTGTAGAGGCGGGCACGTGAGGCTGCTAAAGAGCAGGTAGGGCTCGAGCGACAGGCACGAGATGATGCCACAGAGCAAGTAGAGCTCGGGTGGCAGGCACGAGAGGATGCCACGAAACAAGTAGGTAGAGCTACTCATAGCTCAGAAGAAGGCTGTCATGGTGGAGACTCATTACATTGAGATGGAGATGAGGAGGGCTCTGGGGAGCTGGGCGCCTGAGGCCGGGCTCCTGGTGAGAGGGTGTGAGACCCATCGTCTGGGCGCTTGGTGAGAGGGGGTGAGACCCATCGTCGCATGGTGGACGCTTGGTGGAGAGGGCGATACCCCTTGTCGCATGGTGAAGAAGGCGAGACCCCTCATCTAGGCTCATTTTGCTGGACGCCTGGTGAGAGGGTGTGAGACCCATCGTCTGGGCGCCTGGTGAGAGGGGGTGAGACCCATCGTCTCCTGGTGGAAAGAGTGAGACCCCTCGTTTAGGCGCATTTTGCTGGACACCTAATGAGAGGGCCACTGTTGATTTTTCTAGCTTCGTCCATTACGATGTACCAGTAATAGTTGGTGACGGAGAGAGCTTTGATTATATTGGTTGTGGCTCAGGGAGCGGTGACTGATCGTCGGGAGTATGATGATTGTTGTCCTTTTGTCTACACCTTGTTGTTAAGTCATGTTCTGACTTTTATAACCTGTTTGTAAGTTTCAGGAAAACAAGACAATTCGGACACAATAATATTCGCAGAATCTCGTAAAATAATAAATAACAGCATAAATAAATTAAAACAATAAAGGATAGATGAGAGTCACTGGCTTCCATGATCGTCATATTGACTCTCTCCTTCGTCTTCGTCCTCCTACGCAGGTATGTGTGGAGGGGGAACACGTGAGCTCTCCGCGCGCTGAGGAGGGACTCCTGGCCGAGGGGCGCCCGGGTGTGACCCTGGGACGTTCTGGTGAGGGCCCCCATGACATGTGCGGAAAGGGAACACGTGAGCTCTCCGCTCGTTGAGGAGGGACTCCTGGGCAAGGGCCGCCTGAGTGTGACCCTGGGGCGTTCTGGCGAGGGCCCCTATGGAGGGGGTTGTCTGGCGCCCAGAAGGGATAGACAATGGCTCTTCTCCTGTTGGAGGGAGTGACACTCCTTCTATAGGGTAAGCGGCGACGCCTCCTTGAGCAAGCATCAATTAAATGATCTGCTGATTTTGGTTTACCAACAGTAGCATGGTTTTGAGGAGTTGTTGCCCGACAACGGGGGTCGTCGTAGCAGATGGTTTCGAGGGTGCGAGGGGAGGCCGAGTCTCCTCCTAATGAGCCGGGTTGTTGTCTCCCGACTGCTGAGACATCAAACTGGTAGTAATTGCCATGGATTGAAAAAGAATAGGAAAACTAGTCGTTCCCACAGACAGCGCCAAACTAATGATGCACAAAATTGTCTTGTGCAAAATCAACAGTCAAGAAGGTGAATAGGTGCAATCAATGAGCAACAAGTAATCAATGGAAAAAACAGTAATTAAGAACTCAGAGATTTATAGTGGTTCAGTCTCGGATGACCTACTCCACTTTGGGAATGACAGCGGTGACCGGTGTTCTTTATTGATGAGTAATGGTACTTCGGAGACTTACAGTGCTTTGGAGAAAGAGAGAGCAGTGTGTGTAGGAAGATGTAGTATGTGTAAGAATCTCAAGACTATGAGAGCATGTTAAGGTTGTAAAGGCATGCCCTCTATGCGGAGAGGGGCTTACATTATATCGGTGTGATGAGGCGGTGACGTGAGGGAGAAGACTTCTACCATTTTTGGTAAGTACAGTTATGATAGGATTAGATCTCTAGTGCGTATCTCGATATTCTCTCACTCGTGCTCCTATTCCGTTGGAGGAGTATCCTATGCTCGATTAGACTTGATCCTGAGCCTTGACTTTGAGTCGGAGTGGACTGGAGTTGAGTCGAAGTAGTTCCAATGGTGCGGAGGTGGAGAAGGCAGAGGTCGAAGGAGAGAAGAGAGCCAGCATGGGCGGTGCCCCTGGGCGGCGTCCCCTTTGGGGATCCTTGGGCGTTGGCCTCTGGACTCCCTTAGGCATTGTCCTCTTGATGTCCTCTTGGTACTTTGGACTCTCTTATAATGGGTCGATCCAAGTTTAGTTGGACTCTTATGTGGGCTTTCTTGGTTGATTTTTATCGGGCCTAGCCCAATTAATTTTGGGCTCATCAATATCTATGTGTATTACTTGAGTGTCATTAGATATTTATTTCAATATGACTATTTGGTAAAAAGTAATATTATTTGGTAATGATTTTTTTTATTTGCATTTAGAATTTTTTGTGGTTTTTTATGGACGTCTTGGATTTTAATGGAATTTAGATTTGTGATTTTCACTATTTTATTAACATGCATAAAATTAAAATTATCTTTGTGGAAGCCTAAAGCCATTGATCGCTTATATTCAGGGTTTGATGCAGAATTAATACAAAATGCAATGAGCAATGTATAAAAGGTTGAAACAACAAAAGGCTAAAGTATAATTTCAGACTCCGCCTCATACAATATCAGGTAAATAAATTTTTCATGTCAAAATCCATTCATTCATATTTTTTCCGTATTAAGTAGGAACCCTAATATGCTAATTCCATATTTGGTATTATCCTACATTGTACTAAAACTTTGACCACATCAATGCAGTTTGAATACAGGTTGGCATGATATTTATGTTGTTTTAAACATTAACAAACCGAGTTGGTTCTCCTTCTACTGTTTTTTAAAATATTTTTATCTAAACACATTCTTTTAAAAAAAGCGTACCTTCAAACACACTTTTAAAATTTCTCCATAAAATTGTTTTTTTTAAAAATGCTTTCACAAAGAAAAGTGAGTATTTAAAACACATTTTTATGAATGGGACGATTGTTTAATAAATAAATTTAAAATTACAACGTTTGAATAAAATAGATAAAAAAGATGGATAAACCCCATTTTATGTATATGGCGGAGATAAATCCCATTTTCACTACATTCTCAAACACATGAAAAAGATGGATAATTACTCTTAATCATTCATGAGCCTAAATTCAATCGAGGGAGTCGTTTACGGTGCCCAAAAAAAAATCGGTATCTACCATTATTTAGAACTTTTATGATTATTTTTATAATTATTATAGTAACTATTTTTTCCATTTTTGTGGTACCTGATCGATCACAAGGTACCATAAAAGTAATATAAATGGTTATTATAAAAGTGATAAAAATACCTACAAAAATTATAGATATTTTGTTACAAAATGACCTAAAAATTATAAAAAAAATTTATTAAAATTATAAAATTTGGAGGTATGGTATCAAATTCCGCCCCCTTCCCCCAATGTCGTAGTCTTTTCCTCAATTGAGTTTATATAAAAAAAACCATTTTTCTATTTCTAAACTTATAAAAGATATTCCGGCTTGTACAATTTTTATTTCTTTTTTTTTTCTAGTGTCTTCCTACCAGAGCAATGTTACTTGAAACTAATTTACTGATTTTATATGCTGGCCTAATCATTCTTTGTCATTAGATGGATAGTGGACTCTTTTATTTGTCAGGATCCACTATCAATTTAATAATTATGATACATTAGTTTAACATATAAGGTTTATATATTAAGTCCAAATAATATTTTCCTTCTTATAGTACTTCAATCTTCATTTAAACACTTACTCAAGTTCAAATTTGGGAAAAAAATAGGCTAAAAACAAGATTTAGACTTTTACTCAAATTCATACCAAATAAAGAGAGATTCAAATTTTTACTCAAATCAAAGAAGATTTAAATCTTTACTCAAATTTATAATGGTTCGATTTCACACTCTTTAAAGATTCAATGATCATATTTTATCTTACTTTAAATTTTAGTTTGAACTCTTTTAAATTTGAATTGTCTTCTTTTAAATTTACTTTTCTCTATGAAAATGTGTATGTCGAGTCAAATTTTTTATTCAAATTTTAACTCAAATATGCGTGTTCCCATACACCCAGGCAAATTGCCAAATCAAATTATTGTGTCGACACTATAAGGTACATACCATGGAGAAAATATTCATTACAGTGTTGACACCACATGGCAATGTGACATGGTATTATTCAAATTTTAATTATTTGGAACTAATCATGATTTTTCTTTTTTCAGATGTTTATCAGATTGGTTGTAGTGATCTTTTTTTGCACGACAATTTTCTTAGAACTAATGCTCTTTTTCTTCACAATTTTCTTTGATGTATTAGGTGATTGGTTTAAAGTTGTATAATTCCCACATTGCATTTCTCGCTAAATATTCAGTAATTGATACAAAGAAGTTGGATGTCACCTTTTAATTTGACGAGACCTAGGCTTTTGCGATTTTTTTTGTGTTGTATAGTATTTTCATGTACGAACAATTTCTAATATTAAAATAAATAAGTAAATAGAGCTCACAAAAATTTATAATCAACATATCACGTAAGCAAATAATTTTTCATTCTTCCTCCATACTGGACCAAGTAAGGTTCACCGTACCCAATTAAAATTTTATTATTGATTGATGATACTATGTTATTAGTAATGACATGATATCACCCTTACATTTAGTGTTTACATGGATACCATGCTACCGAAAAAGGTAACAACCACTAATTCCCTTTCACCAGAAACGATGAAGTTTGAGACACCCAGTAAGTATAAAGTATAAAAGGTTATGAACACTACAAGAAAAAAAAAATTTACGGCGATAAAGTGTGGTCATAAAAAATTTATTTATCATCACAAATATTTTTTGGAGCGGCATTGTGGCGGCATTGCCTCCCCATAATAAGTGGTCTCAAAAGATTTTTATGGCAGTAACGGTCTGTCTCAAATAGTATTTCCGACAGTAAAACCCTGTCGTAAATAAGTTGTCACAAAAAATCTGACACTTTTGTTTTTATCACGGCGGCAAAAGTGTTGCCTCAAATACCACATTTGAGTATTATAAAAAATAGAAGATTTTGTTGTGGCAGTTAATATACTGTCACAAAAAGTATGAAATTTTTTCAAATTATTATAGACCATTGGTAACCAATGTTATATATCATGTGCATATATACACTTTCATCACATGAATTTAAAAGTGCACATCTGTACAATTTTTTTTTTTTGAGGGGAGAGAGAGGGGGTAAAGAGTTTGAACTCTTGATTTCAGGAAGACAAAACATTCACAAAGTAAAGAGCATTATTGGATCAAAGGCCCATTGATTTCCGTACGACTATTAAATTCAATATCTAGATAAACACAAAAGTAAATATGACAAACATTTGCAAAAACATAGCAATATTTTCATATAAAAAAAATAATCTCATGAGTTAAACAGAATGTAAAATATGCACTTTTATAAAACAAAATGATTCATAAGTACAAGAAATTAATGCAAAAAATTTGAACATCATTTTCGAACCTTCTACTCTCTCAGTGACATCTGAAAAAAAAACATAAAATTATTGTTATTATACTGAAATGATATTTATATACATATATATAATAAAACACTAAAATAAGTTAGAATATACATCAACAAACGGTCACGTTATATTTCTCTGAATAGTTTGTTCAATTATGTCAATGGTATATAAACAAATCATATTGTATACATTTCTTCCAATTAGTTTCACCAATACTTAATTCGATCGTATTGTGTCGGGTCCACTTGTTTACTAAACAGGTGACTTAAAGAAAACTCAAACCTATTAATTTTGTGTTGTGTTAACAGGTCGTGTTATATTTTGACACCTCTAGTTTCGATATAAAAAATTGACTTTGTAGAGTTTAATTTTTTTTTCTTTGAATTAGAAATTGCCTTTTTATGTAAAAATAAGTAATTTTATAAAATATTACTTATAACAAGAAAAAATAGTTGTGGCAAATATAAATTTTTTTAGAGTTTTTTTTCTTTAAATTATAATTTTTTTTAATCTAAAATAACATTTTAATATTTTATGAAATATTATATACGACAGGAAAAATAGTTGCCATAAATATAAAAAATTCTTTTTGAGTTTATGAAATATTATTTGTTGCAGGAAAAATAAGTGTCTCAAATACAAATTTTTTTTTGAATTTGTAACACTATTTACGACTGAAAAAATAACTACCACAAATATTAACAAAATATCAATACAAGCACATTTTTTGTGACGACAAACACAGCTGTCACAAAAAATTGTCTCAAACACGCCTTTTGTGATGACGAATACAGCCTCCATAAAAAATTTGTCACAAAAACCCTTATTCTTGAAGTTGAATTATAACCATTCCCTACTTTTATTGCTTTCAAAAAAGTTCCTAAACTTTTAATAACTTACTATCCGAATTAACAACGAATCACCACTTACCACATCAAATACCAATAGAGTGTAATTCTTACTTTGACAACTTCCATATTTGTGCAAAAATATATTGTATTTAAATATATTCGCATCATTCAATGCTTAAATTGCTTAATAACTTCATATTGTATGTGAGACCGACACTATACTACGTAGATACGCGTTTGTTACCAAATAAAAACATAAAAAGTTTAATAATTTTTATGTTCGTGCATATATATTATTTTATCAAACGAGTATTTTTTGAATAAGAATAAGATTAATTAATTTGGACAAGTCATCCCATTCAAAGAGCATTGAATGACTGTCCAATTATGGGCCAAATCTCTCTCTATATATATTGGAAAAGAACACCAAGAACATTACCTCTTCGAAAAGAGAATTCTTAGGAGTAATAGCCATGCCCAAGTTTTTCATTGTAATTTTGCTTTTGAGTGTTCTCAGCACAGGTAAAGTGCTTCTTGACTATTCCTCCCTAGAACACGCTCTCCCCATTCAACATATCACGAAATAAGGTTTCATATTATTATTGTATGGTTATATTTGTTTGCAACTTGTGAGCTATCGAGACCTCTTAAAGTACCCAACTAATCATCCTTAGCACATGTAAACCATGTCCAAAATGTGTTGAGCAACCCCAATAGGAGATTCAAACTCATAATCTCCAACTTTGTAAAGTAGATTTCTAAACAACTTATCTACATGTTTTAGGGTTCCATACCATATATCTACTTGAACGTCTCAAAAAACAATTAAGTGGATATGCCCTTGCATGCACTAGCATTAAACTTATCTAACACTAATCTTACACATTTTCATCATGTTTTGGTTTTCCTATCAAACAACAGGTTTTTGCCTATGTAATGTGAAAAATCTCACGATCGGCACAGTCCGAACTGGAAGACAACTACAAGGCAAGCCAGAATGGAACGTCTCGGTGATCAATACTTGCGACTGTGTTCAGTCAGGCATATTCTTGACTTGCACAGGATTTCGGTCCGTTGTTAGGGTTGATCCATCGATCCTTTCTAAACAGGGCGACGATTGCCTCCTCAATGGCGGTAGACCCTTAAACCCAAAGGCGTCAATTGGGTTCTCTTATGTTTGGGATCCTCCTTTTCTCTTTTGGCCCAAGTCGTCAAAACTTACCTGTTGAGAGAATTTCGTTCAGAATTTAAGATGTAATCCTTCTCATAAAGTTATTACTGTAATTGAGAAAAGCTTAAAGTGAAAAGTATTTGAATGGTCTATCTAATTTGTGGCGGTCAAAGTCTTTGTTTTCTACATGGTGGAAAGGTTTTGACTCTTTTTAATGCAATAATTTGAGGTGTTTAATCAGTGATGCATGGATGGAACCATCCAATGATCCAAATGGATTTGGTTTCGGACCCAGATTCGAATATGAACTGTTTGCAAATTGTCTAAATTTCTCAATGTTAATCACCCATCAATTAAATACTCGAGGGTTTTCATATCGACAGCTGTTTATCGTTGGTTTATCCAATTTGATCAATTAGGCAAGATTTTGACTGAATAAAAAATGATTGGTGTTCGATCTACTGATATTTTTATTGCATCATCTTTTTGGTATCCATTTATGTTTCAAGAAATTAATAATTTCGGTGTTTTTAAAGAGAAAACCAAGTGATCACTAAAGAGACACTTTCCATAACATTGAGCCTCTTTCATCCCCTTTTTTTCGTATTACTTCATTGGTTCTAGAATGCTAAGCGCGACCAGAGGTAAAATATGTAGGAAGTGAGATGGTGTAACCAGAAGCACTAGTGCACAACAATTATCTTCAACACTCGGGAAGAAATCCAAGTACTTTGATTTGAACGTGCCAACAACGCTTTTTCGTTCGATCTAATAGAAGGATTTTGTCAATTAAAATTACTCCTAAAATGTTAGAATTGATCCCTAAATAGCCTATTCATTCATTATCCCACTAGATTCAATAGTAACCGTGCCATTTTTAGAATGACTTCGCTTGTATTTTGTAATAACCTTACGTATGCTATCGAAAAATAATTTTGCTTGATCTTACTCCAAACCGAAATAGAAACAGCAGGCTATATAAGCCATGGCTGCAGTACTAAATGTAAGTGACCCTATTCCTGGCCTCCCACCCAGCACACACCAACACTTTTCTCCTTCCTCTGTTCAATTTTTTTTTTTTCAGCATGATTGTTTGTACTTGTTTCCAGCATTTCACTGTTCTCCCTGAAACACAAATTTTCCCTGTGACCTTTTTCTGCATTGTTCTTACCACCAGTGGATGTTCAAGAAAAAGTGTTCAACCCCTCAAATACTCGGGAAATCATTAGGAGTGATGTTCTGGTTTCTTATCAGAGCTTTGTCTATATGAGAAAATACAACAAATAAATAATAATGAAACAAAATAGAAAATTATAAATTATAAAACATAAATAATAATGAAACAAAATAAAAAATTATAAATTATAAAACATAAAAAATATACATGATTTGATTTAAAAGTCTACGTTTATGAGCGAAGCACAATATCAAAATATCACGATTAACAAAAGAAGGTTATACAAAATTCTTCAACCAAGAGAATAAAACAAAATACGAATGTTCAAAATTGGGTGTCAAAATCTCTAAGAGAAATTATGTGGTCTTCTAGACCTAACCTTTTTTTTTCTAATATTTATAGTCCTAGCCTTATTTTTTAATATAATAGGTTTTTTAATTGATCTTCTACTTGAAGTAGAATTTCAAGACATCAACTTTTCTAAATCCCTAAAAAGAATAAATTCAAAAATATTTTTTTAGTAGAAGTGGAACACAAGATATCCACAACAAATTCTACGCATTCTATTCCATCCGGCCATTAAAACAAAAACAAAAGAGCTAGCCGCCTTCGTACATATCTAATAAGTGAATAGCACAAATATCAAAAGAATACGTAACAAATTTCCACCTTCACTAGTGTGCCTCCCAAATCATTAAAAACAAAAGTGAATATGACCTGTTGCCTTCTCTAGAATGGCAAACATGTTGGATCTTTATCAATGATTATCATAGTATCTGATTAAGAACTTTTGTCAAACCATTTTGTCAAAGCAACGATTTATATCTACATTCGCCGTAAAGTGAAACTATTTTTAACTCCAAATTTTTCTACTTCAAATTTTGGAAGAATTACATCCAGACTCTCTAGAGTTTGTCACTTACTTACTCAGATCTCTGACATTTAAAATATTACACACAAATCTCCTAAGGTTTGTACGTGTGTAATACTTAGACCTCTGCCGTCAAATGTCCATTAATATATCTATTAATAAATTACACTCAGACCTCCTAAAATTTATAGACATATAATACTTAGACTCTCAATTTTAAATTGTTATAATATGACCAAAAATATTCCAATCAAAGATAGAATATTTTAAATTTTATAACCAAAATTCATGTTCTATTGTATCATTTATTAAAATAAAATCAAAAATAAAAAATTAATTCTTTTTAAAAAATAGTAATTTGTATACAAGTATACTATTTATTAGAATAAAACTAAAAAATCAAACAAGGAGTCTAAATCATTCATAATAGAACATGAATTTCACAATCAATATTCATATTCTATTATGTCATTTATCGAAATAAAATTAAAAATAAAAATCTAAGTTTTTCTTAAAAAATCATAATTTGTATACAATTATACTATTTATCGTAATAAAACTAAAAAAAAATAAGGGCTCCAACTATAATAGACACAATATATTCCAGTTTTAATTGGGGTAATTTGATCATTTAATTGGCCAAATTAAAATTCAATAGATAGTATAATTGTATACTAATTATGATTTTTTAATAAAAAATTAGATTTTTATTTTTTAATTTTATTTCAATAAATATCATTATAGAATATAAATTTTGCTTGTAACATTTAAAATATTTGATAGTCTATATTTGATTAGAGTATTTTTTGTCTAAGTATAACATTTTAAATTTGAGGGATCTAAGTATTACATGTTACAAACTTCAGTGGATCTAGATGTAATTACCAACGGACATTTGCGACAGGGGTCTAAGTGTCACGCATGTACAAACCTTTAGGGGTCTATGTGTAATATTTCAAATATCAGGGATCTAAATGATTAAATGACAAATTTTAAGGGGTTTGATACCAATTTATTTTGAACAAATACCACAAATAAAAAATAATGAAATTAAATAAAAAAATATAAAACACTAAAATATATATGCATTTGGGCTCAAAAACCTACATGCAACATCAGGAGCAAAATTTAACTATTAACAAAGAGATATTACACAAAGTTTTCAAACCAAGAGAATATGACAAACATGGATGTCCAAAATTAGGGACCAAAATACCTAAGAGAAATTAAGTGGTCTACAATCGGGTTATAGATCAAAAATACCTTATTTCCTAATATAATAGGTTTCTATTTGGTCTTACTTGAGGTGGAATTCTAAGACACCCAGTTCTAAATACTCAATTGGAACAAATTTCAAATCAGTTTTCTACAATAAGGGAAATACAAAACACACAACATTCTCAAGAACAAGGTCAGGAATTCAACACAACCACTTCAACAATTGTCAAGGTTGCGCACATCAATTTTGTACTCTATAGTGGTGGAAACCTCGTGTATTGGACTGCTTTTTTAGACTCAACATACAGCTGCTAAGGCATACAATTGCACAAGTTATATGGGATTAAAGGTGAAATTGTGGTCATCCTTGGAGCCAACACTAATGCAGAACTGGAGGTGAGAGTGGCTCTGAGCTCAATGACTTGATCCAAAATGTGTACACCCAAGTGCAGGCGGTCAAGCTGTAATAATAATCCGGTTAAGTCCAGAGTCAAATATACAAGGAACTATGATTAGTGTTTCGAAGTAAGCAGTGATAGAGACAAAGTAACTAGAAACCTTGAGAGTTTGGAGTTATGAACTTTTTTGGACAAAATATAAGATTCTTTCCAAGGGGTTTTTCTAGACAAACTATAAGATAAATTATCAAATGTAACAGCCACCCTTTAGCTCGAGGATCAGAACATATATTTAATCATCCGGTTTATTATACTTGTGTTTGATAACTCAATTTAACTCATGTGTCAATAGCAAGTCAATAGCAAGATAAAGATGGATTGTGAGAATTAAGAACATGATTCCGATGTCATTATAGAGGTTTACAAGAATTGTCTGTGCCGAAACTCAATCTATCTATAAACAAGCAACTGTCTCTACAAGGCATCCAACTATGATGTTAATATTGCATTCTTTAGATAAAACACAGTAATGGTGTAGATTGAAAGGTAGTCATGAAGATCTAGCTGGGATACTTGCCTTGAACACATGGATCTTTCTATGCAAGAGTCATTCATGTCATAGAAAGAACCCACGGTTATACAAAGTACCTTAACTTTACTAGATGCATTCAATCATTCAATAAACAGGTGTAATATAAAGTATTAAAGCATAAACGAAATGCACAAAATATAACTTCTGGATGATTTATATATATTCATCACCTCTTACTAAAGAGTAAATGAGAAACTACTCACTCTTTATGGCTTTGGTAAAGCTAGAAAAACGAGTAATACTCATCCCTCTAAGTAGAGAAATTACAAAGTGAAAGACACTAAACAAGGAGCCGATCTTCGACGAAGAATGAGTGAATCACGTTCCACCCTTCACGACTTTGGTAAATCTCTAGAAAAGTGAAAGAGTTTCACTCCTCTAAGGGAAGAAGGAAGCTCAAACAATGGAAGTGAAAGAAATTAACAACGAAAGTAGAAGAAAGTTAGTCATTTTCGGAGGGTTTCTACTACAACCAAAAGATGATCTATCTCCCTTGATGCAAGTATATATAAGCCTAAGCCGAAGACTAATTCTACAACTACAAGTGGGAGTCTAAGCCTCCTTCAAGCTCTCTACTAGTCTTGGTGTAGTCAAAGCCTACAAAACTAAGCTCTAGCTCTATACAAGACTCAAAAATGACTCCTTAAAATAACTCTCCCCAGAACTCCCTCAAGGGGAGTATTTATAGTCAAAGAGGAGGGGGGACAAGAGAGTGTGACGAAATAGTATAGGGTCTTGAAAGTCTTCTGAACGCCATCCACTCTGTTGCTTGTCTAGAGACAACGTTCGAACGTTGTTATTATCTGTGCTTGATGGGCGTTCGAACGCTAGTTAGGGTATGACTTTCCCACTCAAATAGCCTGTGGTCTTTTGTGAAATCCATTTCCACACTCTATGCACAACTTGACGCTTTGCACTCAGCATCCTGATCCTCAATTAATTCAAGGGGACGTTCGAACGTGAATTGACTTCCGAACGTGGTACCCAAGTACCTCAGTGTTTTCTTTCATGGCTACAACACGCCATGTTTTAGCATCTTGCAATCTGATCTTCAATAATTCAAGAGAACGTTCGAACATTGATTGGCATTCGAACGTTCTTACCTTGGTCCAAGTTTTTTCAATTTTGCTCCACAATATGCTAGTGTTACACGAAAGTGTGATATTCATTGCCTTTGGTCCCTTGTACAATTTATATCCTGAAATGTCAACATTTAAACTCCATCAAAGTACAATTAGTCCTAAAAAGGTATAGTGATATGCTGATTTTAACTACTAATCACACCCCCCAACCTAAATATTGCTAGTCTCTAGTAATACAACAACAATTTAATAAAAATCTATTACTAGTGTTATTTTTGTAGGTCATCCGGTTGCATTTAGCATATGCAACAAGCTGTTGAACCACTAGGTTTAACCTAGTGGAAGAGTGTTGTCTCGTGAGAGTTTTCAGTGAAGCTACTCATAAACTTCAGTCGAACAGATGTGTATGTGGGATTGCTGGTTAAAGTAAGTTAGCCTCATGGTCGTTGGGACACCCAACCCTCAATCTAGACTTATCTCCAACATATTTCTTTTCCGTAGGTATTTATTCTATACAAAAATTAGCATCTGTTACATTGACATTTGGAATTCCCTGCGTAGTGGGAATGATCATTCTAGAAACAAGAATTATTATATAACAAACATTCCACTTTACCACCTTCCATGGATAGTTTTGATTTCACAAACCTCTCTTAAAATGCTCTCAGAAAAAATTTACTCCAATTATAGTGACTTATCTCTCAAAGGGCATGTGATCAAAAGATGACCAATCAAAAATTCACATGCACAGCTAAAAAGGGAGTGAAAGTTTTAAGACAACAGACTAATCTTGTTTTGGCATAATCTCATGGAAGAATATTGATGCAATTAAAGAAATACTAGTTAACATATCTCAACTTGTAGTCGAAAACTTACACATGTATTAGACTTGAGATCAATTAAGGCTTTGTATAGGTTGTAATGTGGTCATAGGTTAGTGGCTAACGAAATGACGTCAAATGATATTCAAAAACTATCTTTTCATTATGTAATGTTGCACACCTCTCTCTAGCTTTTCGATCTTTTGCCTAGAAGTGGTATTTCTTTCTTTCATTTTTTTCATTTTTCACTTTCTTGGCAATTCTCTGTCTTTTTGGTCTTTTTTCTTTCTCTATTATTTCCACCGAATTTTCTTTCATTGAATAGTAGCCACCATCATCTTTTCTATTTTTTTTGTTTTTCTCTATCATATTGCCAGATAAGAGGGTGTAACAAAATTAGATAGCAAGGTATGTCAGGAATATTTTTCTCTGGCTCGGTTATAATATGGGTTTCTTGAAAAAGAAATCATTCGTTGAAGGCTCAAGCATGGCTAACTAGAGATATAATTTTGTAAAACAAATGACTAAGGCTCAAAATCAAATCAAAGATGGCCTAAGATCTTTTATCAAGTATGTGCATATGTATGTGTCGTATGAATAGATTCCTTGTGGGATATGTTAATAGATCGCTTCAGTTGCGTCAATCAAAGCAAGTTTAATGAGATTATTCAAAAATTGAAAGTGAAAGACCTTACTTGAGTAAATGTTGATCGTCTCTCAAAGCATTGCAGGGCTCAAAACTTACCATGATATTCTTTGTTATCTCCACTAGTTATGTCAGGTGTTTTAGCGAATGTCGGTCATATATCAATTCCATTTTCGAGTCCGATCATCTTGTACCTTAAGAGTAACAAATACCAATGTACATTTGACTTTTTAAGCATAGAAAAAACATCATTTTTCCAAGAAACGTGGGTTTAAGTTTAGACTACTAAGTTAGGTGTCAAAGCGATCATGTGATTAGTTACTTTAACAAATAGTCTTAGAATCCATATTTGTTCCATCATTCATTCACACATAACAATATAATGCTAATCCTACAAATGCATTTAAACAAATAAAAGTGATAAATTGAATCATTCATTTTCACAAAATATCATTGTTCTAACCCAAAAGAAAATATTCAAATCATCCATAAAAGAAGAAACAAAACACACAAAAACTTTAAAAATCCACAACAAATCACCAAAGAAAAAGCTCATGCACACTCAACTTAGGAATAGAAATCTCTCTCTCACTCTCCACCAGATCCTCCAGCTCCACCCCTCAGAAGTCGAAGAATCTCATCCTGCTTAGCTTCGATGCTAAGCATGATCTTTTGAAGTGAGCGCTGGGTGCTAGTGCTAGTATTGGGGCCTGCCCCTTCTTGAGTCTGCTCCTGGGCTCTCTCAGCCTCTACCTCTCCCTCCTCCTCTGCATCAAGCTTTTGAATGACTGGATTGTGCCTAGTAAGGAGCTTGACTCTTGGAGTCATGGTATTTCGGGTTTGGTGATGTTAGGGCTTGAAAGTCTTGATTTTTAAGTAAAAAATGAGGATGAATGAGAGGGAATGGCTTTGGTATGGTTGAATTGGTGTAGAAATTGGGAATGAGAAGTGTTTTGAGGGTTGGGCATTGAAAAGGCACTCTAGGGTTTGGAGGTTTTTCAAAATTTTGGGAGTTTTTGAAGTGAAGAAGACGAACCAGGCTTTTATAGCCTAAGAGTTGATGTTCGAACGTGATGGGGTCCCAATACTTTTGAGTTCTATCAAGGATGAAAGTAACATAAGCTCATGGCGTTCGAACATCATATTCTCATTTAAACGTTCTATTGGCGTTCGAATGTAGTGGGCTCCCAATACTTTTCATGTTTTCATCAAAGTCCAAGTGTTGTGAGCATCCAATGTTTGAACGTCTGATGGTGTTCGAACGTAGAGAGCTCCCAGTATTTTTGATTTCTCATCAGAGGATTCATCAGGGTCTAAAGTACTACAAGCAGGTGACATTCGAACGTAACCTGGTGTTCGAATGTTAAAGCAAAAATCAAAAAAATTTATACAAATTCATATACACATTAAAGGAAAGATATACACCTAAATTTGATCCCCTACCCACACTTTAGGTTGGTATTTTTGGGACATTCCTTACTCGGCCCATTTTTTTTTCCATTTCAGTCAAAAGAGTTTGCACAAAAAGGATTTTTACAATTTTTACAAAAATTTGGACCCTTTTTTTTCATTCCAACAACACAACTTTCCAAAATTTGTTAGAAAATAGTCTTAATCTGAGTCTTCCTCTGTCTCCGTGCCATTCGAACATCCATTGACTCTCCCAATTTCTTGTCTCACAAACTAGTTGAGCAAAGTACCGGAACAGCATGACGTCTCAGGGTAATCCTTACTTAGCCCATTTACTATCCAGTCTAATCGATTGAGTGCATGACCGAAAATTGGTTCAGAACACCTATTATATCTTTTCTCGTGAAAGACCCTGCCACACTGTTTACTGGCACTAAACCTTTGGCAAGATGGCGTTTAGCAAAAGTGCTTCTGCTATAGAGGGATTTTGCTTGCTCTAATCGGATCTCAGTTCTTCTTACCAATCCTGCTTTCCTCGTGATCACAACATGCACATCAGATGGAAAGGTGCGTAGAACTCCCAAACTAAACAAAAAAAGTTTGACATCCATGTTTTCTGAACTTTAAGACTCACTATTTAGTTCTTTAACGTCTGTCAGTCACAAAGATGATTGAAGCTGACTCACAGACATGATCATCAATTTATACAAGATACGAGGCAAGGTACACAATATGATCAGAACAACAATAACAACACAAAGAAAAAAAAATTAACGGCACAAAATGAGAATTGTAGTTCTATCCACTAGTCTGTGGATGATAAGGGGTTTCAATTTTGTAAAAAAATAAATTTTTTCATCAAATTCCAGAAAGGACGATTGCAAAAATAATCACCCCCATCACTTATGATTAATTTCAGAATTCCAAACCGGGACAAAATATTTTCTTTTAAAAATTTGATTACGATTTGGTGATCATTATTCCGGCATGGAATTACTTCAACCCATTTAGATACATTATCTATGGCTACCAAAATGTATAGATAGCCAAAGGAAGGGGGAATGGTCCCATAAAATCGATGCCCCAATAGTCAAAAATTTTAATCACAAGGATAGGGTTTAAGGGCATCATGTTTCTTTTCGAAATGCTTCCCAACCTTTGACATTTATCACATGCCAAACAAAATGCATGGACGTCTTTGAAAAGGGTGGGGCAATAAAATCCACACTGCAAGATTTTCACAGTAGTTTTCCTTAATGAGAAATGGCCACCACATGCTTCCGAATGACAAAATAATATTACATGTCTGCTTTCATGAGCAGGGATGTAACGCCTTATGATTTGATCCTTACAAAATCTTGAATACATATGTATCCTCCCAAGAGAAGTTGTGATCCTCCCTTAGAAATTTATTTTTTTCCATCATTGTAAAGGATGGAAGGAGCGTACCCATAGTAAGAAAGTTAGCAATATCAGCATACCATGATGTCTCCTCAATGGTGAATAGTTGTTCATGGGGGAAATTTTCATTGATTGATACTCCATCCTCCTGAAAGTCATATGTTAATCTGAACAGATGATCTGCCACCACATTCTCAATGCCTTTCGTGTCCTTAATGACTAGATCAAACTCTTGGAGTAAAAGTATCCATCTTAAAAGCCTTGGCTTAGTGTCCTTCTTTGTGAGCAAAAATTTCAGTGTTGCATGGTTAGTAAATACAGCAATAGAAGAACTAAAAAGATAAGAACAAAATTTCTCCAAAGCGAAAATTGCAGCAAGCAATTCTTTTTTAGTGGTGGAGTAATTCATTTGAGCTTCATTCAAGTCTTGCTTGCATAGTAAATCACATATGATTTCTTATCTTTTCGTTGCCCTAACACAGAACCTACTGCATAATTATTGGCATCACACATTAGTTCAAAGGGTAGGGTCTAGTCAGGGGGTTGCATGATTAGGGTAGAAATTAAGATGCCTTAAGCTTATCAAAAGCTTTACGATATGCTTCACTCCACACAAAATTTACGTCCTAACTCAGGAGATGACACATGGGTTTAGCTATGGTACTGAAATCTTTTATGAATCTCTTGTAAAACCCTGCATGTCCCATAAATGATCGGACATCCATTATAGTCTTTGAAGCAGGCAGATTTTCAATCAAATCTATTTTTTCCTTGTCAACTTTCATGCCTTTGGACGACACAACGTGACTTAAGACAATGTCTTGTGTTACCATGAAATGTCATTTCTCCCAATTAAGCACTAGATTGGCTTCTTTACACCTTATCAACACCTTTTTCAGGTTAGTCAGAACAAGTCAAATGAGTCACCATGGACAAAGAAGTCATTCATGAATACTTTCAAAAAAATTTTGACCATGTCACTGAACAAACTCAACATGCATCTTTGGCAAATTGTAGGAGCATTACAAAGTCCAAATGGTATCCTTTTGAATACAAAGGTACCAAAGGGGCATGTGAATGTGATTTTTTCCTGATCATTTAGTGTTATCTCAACTTAATTGTATCCTGAATACCCATCTAGGAAATAGTAGAATTCGTGCCCTATGATTCTCTCTAGAACCTAGTCAAGAAAGGGAAGAGAAAAATGGTCTTTCCTAGTTACCAAATTGAGTTTTCGATAGTCGATACACATCCGCCATCTTGGGACAACTCAAGTTGGTACTAGTTCATTAACTTCATTCTTGACCACTGTGACCCCAGAATTTTTAGGCACAACTTGGGTTGGACTAACTTATTTGCTATCGGAGATGGAAAAGATTATCCCTGCATCTAAGAGCTTGAACACCTCAGTTCTCACTACTTCCTTCATGTGAGGGTTCAATCGTCGCTACATTTGACGAGAGAGTTTTGAATCCTCTTCGAGGTATATAGCATGATTATAGATTAACGGGCTTATACATTTCAAGTCAACGATGGTCCACCCAATAGTGCTTTTATGACTTTTAATAACTTCAATCAGTTTAGACTCTTGCAAGTCTGCGAGCATAGATGAAATTACCATTGGGTATAACTCTTCCTCTCCTAAGAATGCATATTTGAGGTCAGATGAAAAAGGTTTCAATTTAGGCTTTGGTGGCCTGACACTTGATGAGAGTGGCTTTGTGCCACTTGGTGAGATCTCTTCGAATTTGGGGGCCCATGTCCCGATAGTAAGGGCAGGGCAATCGTTTGCCGATTCAGAGGTGACGGGCTCCAACAGAGATGATTCAGTAGAGTTCTCACAAAATTTGTCATTCAAATGTTCCTGTATCAAAGATTCAATGGAGTTTATTTCTTCTTCTTCCTTGTCCTCTCTTGGGTGGTTGGCAATATTGAAAATATCTAGCTCAAGAGTCATATTCCCAAATGTTAATTTCATGACTCCATTCCTGCAATTAATTAGTGCATTTGAAGTTCCAAGGAAGGGTCGACCAAGAATGACGGGAATTGGGTTTTCTAAATGCTTTGCTGGCTGAGTGGCTAGAACAATGAAGTCAACAGGGAAGACAAAGTTGTCCACTTAAACAAGCACATCTTCAACAATGCCCCTAAGGATTTTGATAGATCTATCTGCCAATTGGAGTGTGATACAGGTGGGTTTGAGTTCACTCAGACCCAACTGCTGGTAGACAGAAAAGGGAAGCAAATTGACACTGGCTCCAAGGTCTAACAGTGCTTGTTCAATTTTGAAGTTTTCAGTGACACATGATATAGTCGGACACCCCAGATCCTTGTATTTTGGAGGAGTTTTGTGTTAAAGTAAGGCACTAGCTTGTTCTGTCAAAAGGACTCTTTTTTGGACATTCTAGCCACTCTTGATTGTGCACAAGTCTTTCAGAAACTTGGCATAAGACAGAACTTGTTTGATTTCATCCAGAAGTGGGATGTTGATCTTTACTTGCTTAAAAAGCTCATAAATTTCTGGCTGGTTATTCAACTTTTGTATAGTTTTGAGTCTACAAGGAAAAGGAGCAAAAATATGACACAAAGGTTCCTTTTTCTTTGATGGTTTTGGTTCTTGTTCAATCATAGGCTTGGGCTCTTCTTCAATCACAAGTTCAGGCTCTACTGGTGCATTGATTGGGACTGACTTTGGTTTTGGCTTAGGAATTAGCATGTCTCTCATGGTCTTGTTAATCACTCTGCCACTTCTTAGTGTAGTAACAACTTGGTCTTGGTCTTGTGAGTTTTTCATGATTGAAATTTCCCCCATGGAATTGGCCTTGCGGTTGTTTTGGTTGGGCAGGAAATTTGCCCTTCTCATCTGTGGTCATGGATTGGGTCAACTTTTGGATGTGATTTTTAAGATCCTCAAAAGATTGAGTGGTCTAGGCTTTGAAATCAATAAAAGCCTGAGTGAAACTATTGTTGTAGTTCATTTGGCTTTGCATGAACTATTCAGGATATCCTCAAGGCTCCTCTTTTGTGGTGGTTGGTATGGTTGATATGTGGGAGGTCCTTGAGGTGGTGGGTGTCAACCTTGTGGTTGGTTCATATGAATGGGTTGTGTGTTCCTTCAACTAAAGTTTGGATGGTTTCGCCACCTTGAATTGTATGTTTCAGAGTAGGGATTAGAGTAAAGCTTGTTGAAGTTGAAAATGACATTTGTTTGCTCCAACAAGATCTCTTTGAATGCTGGAATGGTAGGACACTCCCCAGTAGGGTGTCCTATTAGCGTACAAATTCCACACACTTGTTCTGTGCGAGGGCCAACATCAACTTAATGAACCTTTTTCATCTCTTAAACTTCGAGCTTTCGAGATAAGGTAAACGTTTTTGCTCTTAGGTTATCATCATCTCTCAAGACACACTTACCCCCTTGGGAAGTAGATGGTTTGTCTTCAACAATGGTAGAGGAGGCTGAGTCCCATATCTGAGAACTAACAGATATGGTGTCAAAAAAATTGAATGTCTCCTTCAGACTCTTACCCATAAACTCTCCTTGAGCCATCATTTTGACAAACTGACGTAGTCTAGTGGGCAAGGAGTCATAAAAGAATCCTACCAAAGTCCAATTCTCAAAAGCATGGTGTGGGCAGGACTGGAGCAGATCATTGAATCTCTCCCAACTTTTGTAAAAGGTTTCTCCTTCTTTGACCAAAAACTTCATGATTTGCCTTTTCAGTTCATTAGTGTTGTGTAGAGGAAAATTTTTTTTGAAAAATTCATTCTATAGTGCTCGCCAGTCAGGTATTGAAAGAGCTTTTAAAGAATTTAGTAATTGTTTAGCTTTATCCTTTAGAGAAAATGAAAAAAGTGTCATTTTGGCCAGCTCAAAATTGTCTTAAACGTTCGACATACTTCCTCAAACTCTTTTATGTGCAGATATGAGTTTTTTCTGTTTCGAGTCCATGAAATTGAGGGAGTAGTTGAATTGTCCCCATTTTCACAGTAAAGAAAGGTGCATTTTCAGTAAAGACAAAACAATATGAGACATTATTTCTTGTGGGATTTAAGTAATCCCGCAGAGTTCGAATGTTAGGCACTTTCCCCTCTCTCACAAGAACTTCTCCTTTTCTCTCATTATTTGCCATATTATTATCAAGAAGGTCTACTACTAATCTAGGTGAAGATGGTTCAGACTGATTCACAAATCCAATAAATTCTGTTGGCAAATTTTGAAAGTCAGGATTGTCCACAGACATAAAAAAAAATAAATTATACACAATGAATCAAAGAAATAATATTTACAAAAAGGAAGATCTTCTTACCTTTTACCTTAAAACACCATTTATGGTTCCCTAACAACGGTGCCAAAAACTTGACTTGATCTGAAATGTGTACACCCAAGTGCAGGCAGTCAAGTTGTAGTAATAATCCGGTTAAGTCTAGAGTCGAATCCACAGGGAATTATGATTAGTGTTTCAAAGTAAGCAGTGATAGAGACCAAGTAATTGGAAACTTTGAGAGTTTGAAGTTATGAGATTTTCTAGGCAGAACATAAGATTTTTCTAAGGGGTTTTTCTAGATAAACTATAAGATAAATTATCAAATGTAACAGCCACCCTTTAGCTCAAGGATCAGAACATGTATTTAATCATCTGATTTATTATACTTGTGCTTGATAACTCAATTTAACTCCCGTGTCAACAGCAAGTTAATCAGAAGATAAAGATGGATTGTGAAAACTAAGAATTCCGATGTCATTGCAGAGGTTTACAAGAATTGTCTGAGCCGAGACTCCACTCGTCTACAAACAAGCAAGTGTCTCTATATGGCATCCAAACATAACGTTAATATTCCATTCTTTAGATAAGCACAATTTTGGTGAAGATTGAAAGGTAGTCATGAAAATCTAGCCAGGATACTTGCCTTTCTATGTAAGAGTCGTCCATGTCATAGAAAGAACTCACGGTTATACAAAGTACCTTAACTTTGCTAGATGAATGCAATCATTCAATAAGCAAGTGTAATATAAAGCATTAAGCATAACAAAATTCACAAAATATAACTTCTTGATGATTTATACATATTCATCACCTCTTACTAAAGAGTGAATGAGAAACTACTCACTTTTCATGACTTTGGTAAAGCTAGAATAGTAAGTGATGTTCATCCCTCCAAGTAGAGGAGTTACAAAGTAAAAGACACTAAACAAGGACCCAATTTTCGATGAACAATGAGTGAATCATGTTCCACCCTTCACGGATTTTGTAAAGCTCTAAAAAAGTGGAAGAGTTTCACTCCTCTAAGGGAAAAAGGAAGCCCAAACCATGAAAGTGAAAGAAATTAACAACGAAAGTAGAAGAAAATTAGTCACTTTTGGAGGGTTTCCACTGCAACCAAAGATGATCTATCTCCCTTGATGCAAGTAAATATAAGCCCAAGTCTAAGACTAATTCTACAACTACAAGCCTCCTTCAAGCTCTCTACTAGTCTTGGCGTAGTCAAAGCCTACAAAACCAAGCTCCAACTCTATACAAGACTCAAAAGGGACTCCCTAAAGGAACTCCCTAAAGGAACTCTCCCTAGAACTCCCTCAAGGGGAGTATTTATAGGCAAAGAGGAGGGGGGACAAGAGAGTGTGAGGAAATAGTGTAGAGTCTTGAATGTCTTCTGAACGCCATCCACTCTGCAGTGTAGACAATGTTCGAACATTGTCTGGCGTTCATACATTGTCTGGCATTCAAACGTTGTTACTGTCTGTGCTTGATGGGCGTTCGAATGCGAGATGGGGTCTGACCTTCCCACTCAAGTAGCCTGTGGTCTTCTGTGAAATCCATTTCCACACTATATGCACAACCTGATGTTTTGCACTCAACATCCTTGTTCTCAATTAATTCAAGGGGACGTTCAAATGTGAATTGGCGTTCGAACGTGGTACTCAAGTATCTCAGTGTTGTCCTTCTTGGTTGCAACACGCTGTGTATTAGCATCCTGCAGTTTGATCTTCAATAATTCAAGAGAACGTTTGAACGTTGATTGACATTCAAATGTTCTTGCCTTGGTCCAAGCTTTTCCAATTTTGCTCCAGAATATGTTGGTGTTGCACGAAACTGTGACATTCATTGTCTTTGGTCCCTTGTACAATTTATGTCCTGAAATGTCAACATTTAAACTCATCAAAGTACAATTAGTCCTAAAAAGGCATAGTGATATGCTAATTTTAACTACTAATCACTCAACTGTTATACATTTAACCACCATTTTCTCTAAAAATATAAATTGTTAAAACGTTGTAATTTAAGTATTTATATTTCAACCGGTCTTCACGTTCAAGCTAGATTTTGCACATAAAAATCTTCCTTTATCAGGGTAACAGTGAAATTCAAACATATGATTATTGTCTGTGATTACCATTAATGGAAATCCACCATATATTTTAAAATCTTAAATTGTTAAAGAGGATTTAATTTATATATTTATATTTCACCACTTGTTACTCAATACCTTATGTTATTGTATATATGTTTGTCCCACATCGGTTAAACTAGCAAATTTCACTATTCTCTTATACTATAAATAAACCTCCTCGTCTATATAATTAATTACACCAAAGTAATATACAATTGTTGTTCACTTTCTATTCTCTTTTTTCACATGGTATCAGTGTCTAGGCTCATGAATCCTTCTAGACAAGGATAGTATGCTCTATGGTTTTCCTATAAGAGATCTTCCACATCAGAACTCTTAAGACTCTTTTCCTTCAAGCTGTTCTCCGACAACCTCTTCTGGTCAATCTTTAGCGACTTTTCAATCGTCCTCCAGTGATGTTACGATCACCTCCGGTCATCCTCCGGAGACGTGTCAATCACTTTCTGATCGTCCTCTGACGACCTTCCAATCATCCTTCAGTCTCATTCTGACCATCCTTCAATGTTCTCCGACGACCTTCTAGTCGCTCACTGACCGTCCAGAATCTAACATGGCACTATCTAATATGGCCCAGTCTCACTACTTATATTGTCCCAAGACTAGCCATGCTCTATTCAACTATCCTACCCGAGCTTGCAAGGTTTGTCACAAAAAAAAGCCCAAGTCACTATCTGAGTAACTATCAACAAAATATGTACCATAATACACACAGGAATGATAGACCTAACACCAACTAGCAATACAAATCTGGAAATCAGTCTACCGACAATTCTATGTATGTTTGTCACACTACTACATCTACTTTCAACTACTCTTGTCCTCGAAAGTCTCCTTCTTAGACCTTTAATGCCAGTGATCTTGAGGCTATTCTCAAACAGATTATTTTTATATTAGTTAATCCATCTTCTACTGCTTTGTCTACCACTTCAAGTAAATCATCTTGGTTTTTTAACTCTACATGCTATAACGACATGATCCCTAATGAACCATTAATTTTTTCCATACAATCTATTGGTTTTGTTCCGCCCATTCACACTGCAGATGACTCACATATGCATGCCAATCACGTTGAACATTTCTCTACATCCTATGTGTCACTTCCCCATACTTATCACATACCTAATCTTACTCTCAATCTCATATCTGTGGGTTAACTTTGTGACCTCGAATTCATTGTTTTGTTCGCTTCTACTAATTGTATTGTACAAGATCCACAAACAGGACAGACCCTTGGGATAGTTCGTAAGCATGGATGTTTGTTTGAGCTTATCTATCTTCATCTTCCAAAACGACTATTTTCCTCAATCCTCTCTACCATTGTTGATTCTACTCTAACCAATTCTCCTTTTAATCTTTGGCATTCTTGTCTAGGTCATATTTCTTTAAGTCGTCTATAGTATTTAATTTTCAATGGTCAGTTATGGCATGTTCACAATGAACAACTTGATTGTTTGTCTTGTAAACTTACAAAACAGTCAGCTTTACATTTCAATAACAGTAACTCTCTGTCTTCTGCCCCTTTTGATTTGGTTCATTCTGATAATTTGGAACCTTCTTCAAATGTTACTATGGGAGGATCAAAGTCCATTGTCATTTTTATTGATAAGTATTCTTGCTTCACTTGAATTTATCCTTTTCAAACTCAATCTTAGTTGCCACAAATTTATTATAATTTTGTAAAAATGGTCCAAACTCAATTTTTGAGATCCATTAAAGTCTTTATATTTGATAATACCAGTCTTTATCCTTAGTTGGTAGGCAGTCTTGTGTATCTCATTGTTACTCACTCGGATATAGCCTATGTTGTTCATCTTGTCAACCAATTTTTGATTGCCCCTCGCTCTACTCATTATGTTGTTATTCTTCATATTCTATGATGTATTAAGGGTATTACATTTCATGGTCTTGATTACTCTACTCACTCATCTCTTGAGCTATAAGCCTATTCTGATGCTGACTGGACAAGAGATCTTATTGATCGTCGTTATTGTTGGGTTTCCCTCCTTTGTGGGACTCATCAATTTGCTAATTTTTTGGTGGCCTACCCGTGTAGGACTCTTATCCAAGACTTGGTTTGGAGTCTTCTAGTTAAAAAGGAATTTGGCAACCACCAAAGACTATAAGTTTTGTCCTTTCTTAGTTCTTCTCTTCTCTGTTGGTTTGGCAAGAAGACATATTTTTCGGCAGTCTTTGGTTCAACAAAAATTCAGCCTTCTTCTTCTCCTTTTTGGTGCCAGAAAAATCTGCAAATTTGTTCTTCAAGTGGGTAATATTTCTTCACTTGATATTTGGGTTTCTTGCGGTTTGTTCTTGGAGATTTGGTTCACTTATTTTGTGAGGTATTTTCCTCTTGTGATTTACACCTTGGTGTGTTTGTAAGGCTTATGCCTTTTGGCCACTTTGTAATCTGATTTGGTGATAGTGGAAGAAACTGACCTATCGGTCGTCGTGGATGTACCTCAAGTTATTTGAGGAAACCACGTAAATCTTGTGTGCTTATTTATTTTTTGTTATTTTATTTATATTGCTTCCATTGATTTACACTTGTGGGAAAGCCTATTTTCCCAACATCTGGTATCAGAGCAATTGGTTAATTCGGTTTCAATTCGTTATATTTCTGTGTGTGAATTATGGACGGCAACGTTGGACGTATGGTTAGTTTCAATGGCACAAATTGGGTGACTTGGAAAACTAAAATGGAAGATCTTTTATTTTGTAAAGATTTAAATGGACCCATAGAGGGTGATAGTGGCAAACCGGAAGGGATGAAAGATGACGAGTGAAAAAAGCTAGACCGAAAAGCTGTCGGTTTTATTCGGCAATGGATTGATGATAGTGTCTTTCATCATGTCTCTACAGAAAAATCTGCACATGGTCTTTGGACCAAATTGGAGAGTTTGTATGATAGAAAGACGGCAGTGAATAAAGCCTTTTTATTTCGAAAGCTTGTGAACTCTAAATATAAGGAGGATACTTCTATTGCAGAGCATTTGAATGAGATTAAGAGCATTGTGAATCAGTTGGCCGCCATGAAAATTACTTTTGATGATGAGTTGCAAGCTTTGTTACTTCTTAGTTCACTTCCCGAAAGCTGGGAAACTTTGGTGGTCACAGTTAGTAACTCCGCACCTGATGGAGTGGTAACAATGAGTCAAGTTACCAGCAGTTTGTTGAATGAAGAAACAAGAAGAAAATCATCAGGTTCTTCTTACTCCGAGGCACTTGTAATGGAAAACCGGGGGAGAGGCAGGAGTAAGAGTAGGGTTCCGCACAACCGTGATAAATCTAGAGGTCGTTCAAGCTCGATGTCAAAAAAGGATGTTGAATGCTATTATTGTCACAAGAAAGGGCACATGAAGCGGGAATGTAGAAAACTCAAGTTCAAGGAGCAGAACAAAGAGAAAAATTCAGAGAAAAAGCAAATTGATACAGTTGTAGTTACCGATGATGAACTCATGATTATCCGTGATGATGCTAGCGTTAATTTGATTGGCCAAGAGACGGATTGGGTAATTGATTCTGGAGCTTCATTTCATGTTACTTCGCGGGCTGATTTCTTTACTTCTTACTCACAAGGTGATTTTGGGAATGTCCGTATGGGAAATGAAGATGTGTCAAAAATTGTCGGCATGGGTGACATTTGCTTGGAAACAAATATTGGATGCAAATTGCTGCTTAGAGATGTGAGGCATGTACCAGATATTCGACTCAATTTAATCTCTGCTGGAAAGTTAGATGATGAAGGCTACATCAACAATTTCAGTAATGGAAAATGGAAGCTCTCCAAAGGTTCTCTAGTGGTAGCAAAAGGAAAGAAGACTTGTTCTCTTTACACTATGCAAACAAAAATCTGCAAGGGTGTTGTGAATACCTTAGAGAATGACTCATCCACTGATTTATGGCATAGAAGGCTTGGACATATGAGTGAAAAAGGATTGCAAGTTTTGTCCAAGAAAGAGCTTCTAGTGGGGATAAAAGGTACGCCTTTGAAAACTTGTGTTCATTGTTTCCATGGTAAACAAAACAGAATATCATTCCGTAGAAACATTGCATCTAGAAAATCTCATGTTTTAGATTTGGTACATTCTGATGTATGTGGTCCTTTGAAAGTTAGGACACTTGGTGGTGCTCTATACTTTGTCACTTTTATTGATGATCACTCTAGAAAAGTTTGGGCTTATACACTGAAAACTAAAGATCAAGTTCTAGATGTGTTTAAGATTTTTCAGGCTAAGGTTGAAAGAGAAACAGGTAGACAGTTGAAATGTGTTCGCTCGGATAATGGTGGTGAATATATTGGACCATTTGATCAGTATTGCACAAATCATGGTATCAGGCATGAAAAGACAGTTAAAAAGACACCTCAACAGAACGGGGTTGCAGAGAGAATGAATCGCACCATTGTTGAGAGAGTCAGATGTTTGCTCTCACATTCTAAATTGCCAAGATCCTTTTGGGGTGAGGCAATGAGACCGCAGTTGATCTTATCAATTTGTCTCCTTCAGTTCCGTTGAATGGTGATGTGCCAGAGAAAGTTTGGACAGGGAAGAAAGTCTCCTATGATCACTTGAGGGTATTCGGCTGCAGAGCTTTTGTTCATATTCCAAAAGATGAAAGGTCCAAGCTTGATCCAAAAGCAAAGCAATGCATATTTCTTGGCTATGGGCATGAAGAATTTGGATACAGGTTGTATGATACAGTTGACAAGAAAGTTGTCAGAAGCCGAGATGTTGTTTTCTTGGAAGATCAGACTATTGAAGACATTGACAAGCTTGAGTCAGCTGAGTCTAGTATTGATGATCTTGTTGATTTAGATCCTCTCAATCCCTCTGCTGTTCATGATATTGATGAGGAAGTGCAAACACCTCATGATGATGCAGCAGAAGATGATGTTGAGCCAGAGATTGAGGGGGAGCAACCACCCCCAAGAGCCACTACCACAGACACTGTTAAGGAGATCTACTAGAGAAAAACAGTCATCCAGAAAATATTCTTCAAATGAGTATGTGATGATATCAGATCAGGGGGAGCCAGGGACTTATCAAGAAGTCTTGAAGCATGAGAACAAAACTGAATGGTTCAAGGCAATGAAAGAGGAAATGAAGTCTTTGCATGAAAATCACACCTATGATTTGGTGAAGCCGCCTAAAGGGAAGAAAATTTTGAAAAATAAATGGGTCTTCAGACGAAAGAATGATGGGAACAGTTCTCAACCGAGATTCAAGGCACGACTTGTCGTGAAAGGTTTTGATCAGAGAAAGGGAGTTGATTTTGATGAGATCTTCTCACCAGTTGTGAAGATGTCCTCCATTCGAACTGTGCTTGGTATAGCTGCGAGTATGAATTTAGAAGTTGAGCAGCTTGATGTGAAGACCGCATTTTTGCATGGTGACTTAGAAGAGGAAATTTATATGGAGCAACCTGAGGGCTTCAAAGATAAGGGTAATGATCAGTTAGTTTGCAAATTGAAGAAGAGCTTGTATGGATTGAAGCAAGCACCGAGGCAGTGGTACAGAAAATTCGATGCTTTCATGAGTGAGAATGGGTATTCAAGAACCACTTCAGACCATTGTATGTTTGTGAAGAAATATAAAGATGGTAATTTTATTATTCTCTTGCTTTACGTTGATGATATGCTTATTGTGGGCCAAGACACGAGTAAGATTAGCAAGTTGAAGTCAGAGTTGAGTAAGTCCTTTGCCATGAAGGATTTGGGTCCAGCAAAGCAAATTCTTGGGATGAGAATTGTTCGTGACAGATCACATGGGCTGATTTGGTTATCTCAAGAGAATTATATTAAAAAGGTTCTTGAGAGGTTCAATATGGACAAAGCAAAGCCTGTTAATTGTCCACTTGCAGGCCACTTCAAACTAAGCTCAAGTCAGTGTCCTACAAGTGATGAAAAGAGAAATGAGATGCAGAAAATTCCCTATGCTTCAGCAGTTGGTTCTTTGATGTACGCCATGGTTTTTACTCGACCGGATATTGCTCACGCAGTTGGGGTTGTCAGTCGATTTTTGTCTAATCCAGGGAAAGAACACTGGGCAGCAGTGAAATGGATTATGAGGTATCTTCAGGGCACTTCAAAGATGAGTTTGTGTTTTGGTAAAGGCGAGCCTATTCTTGATGGGTTCACAGATTCTGATATGGCTGGTGATGTTGATAGTCGAAAATCTACTTCTGGTTATTTGATTACTTTTGCAGGGGGAGCAGTGGCATGGCAATCAAGATTACAGAAATGCGTTGCTCTTTCCACCACAGAAGCTGAGTTCATCGCCATCACTGAAGCTTGCAAAGAATTATTGTGGTTGAAGGAATTCTTACAAGAGTTGGGTTTGAAACAAGAAAGGTATGTCCTTCATTGTGATAGTCAGAGTGCAATCCACTTGAACAAGAATTCTTCATTTCATTCGAGATCGAAACATATTGATGTTAGATATCATTGGATTCGTGATGTCTTGAATGATAAGTTGTTACAACTTGAAAAAATTCACACTGATGATAACACTTCGGATATGTTAACTAAGGCATTGACTAAGGACAAACATGAGAAGTGTCGACTTTTGGCGGGAATGGTCGAATCCTCCACATAAGTCGGGAGGGGGAGAATTGTTGGGTTTCCCTCCTTTGTGGGACTCATCAATTTGCTAATTTTTTGGTGGCCTACCCGTGTAGGACTCTTATCCAAGACTTGGTTTGGAGTCTTCTAGTTAAAAAGGAATTTGGCAACCACCAAAGACTATAAGTTTTGTCCTTTCTTAGTTCTTCTCTTCTCTGTTGGTTTGGCAAGAAGACATATTTTTCGGCAGTCTTTGGTTCAACAAAAATTCAGCCTTCTTCTTCTCCTTTTTGGTGCCAGAAAAATCTGCAAATTTGTTCTTCAAGTGGGTAATATTTCTTCACTTGATATTTGGGTTTCTTGCGGTTTGTTCTTGGAGATTTGGTTCACTTATTTTGTGAGGTATTTTCCTCTTGTGATTTACACCTTGGTGTGTTTGTAAGGCTTATGCCTTTTGGCCACTTTGTAATCTGATTTGGTGATAGTGGAAGAAACTGACCTACCGGTCGTCGTGGATGTACCTCAAGTTATTTGAGGAAACCACGTAAATCTTGTGTGCTTATTTATTTTCTGTTATTTTATTTATATTGCTTCCATTGATTTACACTTGTGGGAAAGCCTATTTTCCCAACAGTTCTATCACTGGTAACTGTTTTTTTAGGCGAATCTCTCATCTCTTGGCGTAGAAGGAACCAATATGTTATCTCTCGATCTAGTATAGAGGTAAAGTACCGTGCTCTTACTAACACTACCCAGGAGCTTCTTTGGTTTCATTGGCTCTCAGAAGATTTAGGTGTATCTCATTTTGGTGCTATTATTCTTTATTATGACAATTGTAGTGCGATAAATATTGCTCACAATAATTTATTTCATCATTTTGTGTGACAACATGTGGTTTGAGGCACAGTTCATCTTGTCTGTGTTTCTTCATTTGACTAGACTGCCGACATCTTCACCAAGGCACATTCGCTGGGCTAATTTCTTGATTTGTTTCCAAACTCAAGTTGATTTATACTTTACCTCCTTGAGTTTGAGGGATGATATTAATGTATATATGTTTGTCCAACATCAATTAGATTAGAAAACTTTACTATTCTCTTGCACTATAAATAAACCTCTTCATGTATATAATAAATTACACCAAAGTAATATACAATTGCTATTCACATTCTATTCTCTTCTTTCACACTTTCCATGATTTCCAAGACAAATGTGTTGCCTAAAAACTAGTTGGTGGTATTTAATATTACTACCAATATGCATACTCTCTGGTTTTATTTCAACTAAATTTATCTTCCACCATTTGCTTATAGTATGGTGGTTTTGATTTTGTTGGGCAAACTACAAGTATAACCCTTAAAGTTTATATTTATTATACTCGATCCTTGCACTTCCAGAAATGAGCAATACTAGAGAGACCTAATTCAATAAAGTCATTGGATTAGTTGTGAGTTCGAATATTATATGAAGCGAACTTTCACTCTAATAGTTATAATTAATTACGTGGAATCACTTAAATTGACAAATTAATTTTTGTTGTACTGTTTGTGTGTATGTGTGTTGGTCCTAAAAGCTTGAGACCAATAGTAACAAGTTGGGATTGGTCTCAAGAACTTGGGATCTATCTTACCCGGCTCCATTGAGTTGTAATTTAGGTTTTTTGGCTTGTAATTGACATGATTGGATTGTAACTTTCTGTAAAATAAAGATCTCTTAATTTCTTTTTACTCATTGGCTTCCACAATTTCTTCTCTTCTAACTAGCGACCACCCGTGTGATGTATGGTATTTTTAATCTCTCAAGTCACAATCCTACCATCTCTATCGCCACTATTACCCCTACCCCCTATCTCTGACCCTTATTCCACCTCCTCTCTGAACCTAACATTGTTGGAAAATTACCTATTTAAGGAGGATAGAAATTTTAATTTTGAAAGTATTTTTTGGAGAGCAGTTACATAAGAAATATGGAAGGATTTAATTAGTATGAAATCAATGCATTTTAGAAAATAATATTTTAATATGGATTTGAAGGTAAGATGGTATATGAGTATTAATTCTACGATAGAGGGGTATTTTTAAAAATATCTTAATCTTCTATTTTTTTTTCTTGAACTTATAAATCTTATAGCTGATTTAGAGTGTGTTTAACATGACTTATGATATCCAAAAAATATTTTTTTAATAAATGTTTATCAAATGTGTTTATAAGAAAAATATTTTTATTAAATAAGTATTGTTTGGTTATTCAAAATTTAAAATACTTAAATTAATGTATTTTATAAAAAAACACATTTGAATGTGAAAATACTTAATTTGTGTCACAATTGTTAATAGTATTAAATGCAAATATACAAACATATACTACACATATAATGATACACACACACACAAAAAAAAAATATACCATACACAAAAATATCATATTAATAGTTAAATAATTTTTTTAAAATGACGACCTTACCCTTATCATGCCTAACTCCCAATTTGTGTGCCCTGTATTCAAATTAAGCGCGCTGTCTCTGCTCTTCTCCGTCATCTTCCCGTCGCTCCCCTCATGACCTGTAGCAGTAGAACATCCAAATGATACAACATAACACTTTCAATGGAGAATCGAACTCGCCTTCCCTTCGTACCTCAAAGCGGTTTTCGACCGATTCTACAGGAAGTGAGGGAACTGCTCTGTGTGTTGGAGAGAGAGAGAGAGAGAGAGATAAATGGCGAGAAGACCAGACAATGAATACGATTACCTATTTAAGGTAGTGTTAATCGGCGATTCGGCAGTGGGGAATCGAACTTACTTTCTCGATTCACTAGAAATGAAATGAAATCTGCTGGGAATCCAAATCCACCATCGGGACTTGCAGAGAGGTATCGGCCATCGGGGATGTGAGCAGAAAATGAGAATTAATTTTTAAAAGTAAAAGTTAATTATTTTTATTTTTTTTATTTATCAAAAACTGTTTTTAACAAGTTAGCCAAACATTACTTTTTTGTAAAAATTCTTTTTTATAAATTAAAAGTTTCAAAAACACTTTTTTTTTTTTTTAAGTCATATCAAACACACTCTTATAATCATTTACCATTCAGACTTGCTAGCGTAAGTGAAACGAATGGGTTACCTGGTTACTATAATTTCCAAACGTCAAGGCGTGTTCATGTTATTCTAAAAATGTGAGGGATGTACGTGTAATTAAATGAAGTCCCAAATAGGTTATGAATGGTAAATTATTCTTGTACTTTAATTACTTACCAAATGTTCACAAAGGACTTAATAATTATTACAAGATTTATCTCGAGCTCAATGACGAAAGTACATATAGAATGCAATCAATACTTCGATTAGTTTTATTCTTCTCCAAAAATTTATAACGAATCTTAAATTTTAGAAATAATGTTAGAGTTTGTGTATAGCTCCTTAAATATATTGACTAGATAAATCATGATTGTTCAAAAAAGAATCAAAGGATCACCTTGTACATGTAAAATTGGAAAAAAAGGCGTGGTGGAGGTGGGGTAGAGTTGTTAGGCTAAACCTAGATCAAGATCAACCTTCACTCTCAAGCCCGACTCTAGATATATGTTTAAAGTAACACCATTTTTCTTCTAAAAGAGATTTCTTGAAAATAACAACTATGGTAAGGGGCTTCTTGTCCTGTGAGCTTGCTTAAGCATTGCCACTTCTTCAAAAACATACATGCATAATTTAAGAATATGAACATACATGCATAATTTAAGAATATGTTCCATATTAATGTTTTTATAGTAACATTCTTTTGTTACGTAGGAGGCGTCTGTTCCTCTTAAAACACCCGACTAATCTTATTCGACATATGTAATTCACCTACAACAATTTACTGCATAATTAACTGAATAAATCCTTACGAGTGACCCAGTAAGAGACTCATCCCCAAAATCTCTAGTTTTATGAAATGGACTTCTTGTTAACTTGCACACTTATACAAGTTTCATCAGACCATTGGCTTCATTTAGGTTCTCCTATACTGTTGGAAAAACTAGTAATTTTCTCTCTATGTACAAATCAATAGAGAATAACCAAAACCACAAACAAGCACAAAAAAATACAAACCAAACTAACAACAAGAGACACAAGGATTTTTAATGTGAAAATCCTTCAAGGCGAAGGGAAAAATCACGAGACCAAACTTGGTTCAATCTCTCCATTATCAACGAAAGTAGGATTACAAGTTTTATAGTTACAACTAGAGATGTCAAACATAAAAAGAAAATTATCTCCTTGGCTCCCAAACAAAAAAACTTCACCTTTAGGTGGATTTCGACCCAACAACAAGAAAGATCTCACCGAAGTGGCTGAACTTGTGTCATCGAAAACCAGCTGTAGAAGAGTCCAATTGACGACCCGAATCAGTAGAAACTAGCTATGAAAGAAATGAATATATCCCTAAAATTTCAACTCTATCTGAGTAGAAATGAGCCTTGAACAAGAGCAAGAAGTGAACAACTGCCTTCCACTTTTTCTCTCACAAAAGAAGCTGTCATTTCACAAGTTTTTCTACAGATTTTTTCACTCAAAAAGTGTAAAAACTGATCAGGCCCTTGGAAGACAAAAGGTCGTCTATTCTTGGCTTGTGCTAGACCCTTCTAAAGCATAGTTCCAATGCACACACACACATCTTTTAATTTGAGTTGGGTAAGAAGGGACACCCAACATATGCTTGGTATCCGCCTTTTGTTTTGCGTCCGAACATATCTAGTGTTCGATTGTCCAACGAAATAAGTCAAGTTTTAAGATGTAGTCCTTTGAATAAGTTGATCATTGTCTTTAAGAATAGCTTTCAATGGAGAATAATATTTTTGATGTGGTGGAATGGGTTTGTTTCATTTTAAGGTAATAATTTACACTATAAATCAGTGATGTATGGAACCATGACCTTAAAAAGGTTAGTTGTAGACCCCACTCTATTTATATATCCAAATCCGATCCAAACTACTAGAGCTTTCAACATTTGGGTTCATTTAGCATGGCAATGTATTGTGATATCATATATTTCTTTTTTCTGTTTTTGGTTCAATGGTCTATGGTGTTTGGATTAATTTACTTGCACCTCGACTAATCTCCTTTTCGATTCGGTCAAAAACAGATCATACACACCTATCATCTATTTCGTACCCATCTTTTGACAAAGATATAATATGGTTGTCCCAAGGAAGACACCAGGTGGCTTACCAGTGAACCGAGTTGAATTAGAGTTCAAGAAGTTAATCACATAAAACTCGTTTAGTTGACGCGTTATGCATGGATTATAATTTGTTAAAATAGGTCTAATTATTCTTGTACAGCATAATCTTGTCCTTTGTACATCTACACTATATTATACTATATTCCTTAATTCAATCCATTCATTTATAATACGACAACCAAACGAACATGAACATGTGTACTATTCAGACTGATGCATTTGGGTTGAATCTCGGATTGGGTTTAAATATAGGATTGCATGAATTGTTTCATATTAATTGCCAATTTTCAGTAAGCACAGAGTATGAAGGTTAACATCTTACCATATTGTAACATAGTCATATAACATCCCAACAGAAACTAGATATTTTTGACAAACCATGAAAATAAAAATGACAAACAGTATAACTTAAACACGAAAAATGTTCATTATCACATTTCTGATATTTCTTCCACATAAAAAGTAATAGGACAGCACTGTTGCAGGGGATAGACAGAAACCAATAAATCGTTTATTTTTGAATACCTAATAAACTCTCGTTAATCAGCCAAAATCAAGATAAGGTGAAGATGCTTAAAAAGAAAGTAAAAAGTTGAAGCTACCATCCTTCTACTGTTGCTATACGTGCTCAGAGTTGAAGCGATAAATGTTTTTCGTATATCACAACTTACTCAAATATGATTAAGAAATAAACATTGGCGAACTCAACAACATTGAAATAGACAGAAGAAGTTCAAAGAAATTCAACAATATGAGGTCAGTAGCAGGGAAATTTATTACCAAGGAACTCATAATGAGATGGGTTATTGCAAGGAAGAGTAGTAAGGTTACCAATTACAGTCTATTCAGAGAGGAACAACCAACAAGCCCTCGGGTACACTTGAGTTACAATCATTCTAACAGATTCATGTATCCACCTTTGCTGCAGCAGATGCATAACTTACACTGCTGTCTCTCATGTTTTTGCACTGACTTGACTGTTCATATCGAAGGAAATTAACTTTTATCTTCATCGGGCAAATCCTTAACATCTGGTTGAATTTAAGGATAAAAGAAAAAAGAAAAATATGTTAGCAGCCGTTGAAGGCATGAGCTGAGAATAGAAGGATGGAAGTTATAAGAAAAAATTAGCAAGAACTTCAAAAACTAAGGGCCAAAAAAAAGGCAGGAAAACTTTTGGGTTTTTATGTATCTGGCTGAACTCTTCAAGAATATTATCCCATCTCCAAGTTTTCAGCAATTTATTTCGACGGAATCTATGAGGTAAAGGAAATTTAGAGCAAAGAGATTCTGTGGCTTAAATTTTGACAGCCAAAAGTTTCCTTGCACAAGCCTTATGGAATTTCTCCAAGAGAGAAGAAAAATAATTAAGATATTTACATGGAGAAAAACACTAATTGGATGGCGCCCACAAATGGTGTTGTCAGTATCCAACAGGTATTGTTTAAATGCATCCGGATCTCCAGTTTCTATTATATCCATGCCCATCTTGTCCAAGGCCTCGATGGATTTGTGGATGGCCCCATGCTTTTTGTCATAATGCATGTAGTTGAACCTATCACCAAAATGAAATTCCAGATGTGTAAAGATTGGATTGGATAATGTCGATGAAAATCAGGTATATGCATACGTATAAAGGCAATCTAATGCCAAGGCTGTTACAAGGACAGGGTAGCAGAAGTCTAAATAGAACAGAAACGGTGTCACATTTCTGGTTGAACATTGAAAAGAGAGTGCCAACATGCATAAAACATACTTGTTTTGCATATGATGAATTAGAATTAGATTAAATTGGACAAAATATCATACCTAGAGCCCCAGTGACAAAAATCGGACGACACGGAAAAGAAATTATTTGGATCATCCACATACTTGGCTAGCAACTGTCCATATATTGCTTCATTCTCAGCATTAAGAGCGCCAACCAAAATTGGTACAACTTTAACTGGGTACCTAGCTCATTATATCTAAGAATCAGCCTCAAAAACATGTTGATGAGGAAGAGAGCTCTATTCACAACAAAACTTACCCTTCAAATACTTTAGCAAGATATGGCAGGTGCATTTCCATGCTATGTTCAGCCTCATCAACTGAGAGATCCATTAGCCCAAATTTTCCGGTGGCTTTTAGCTCCTCATTAACTGGTAAAGAAACAAATTTGGACTTGAATGAGATCTGCTATTAACCATGATGAAACATCATTGTTATAGAGTGCCCACTCACGTAGGTGTGCATGCTTATCTATGCTACAGCACTAAGAATATGTATGTATGTGTGTGTGTATTGAGAAAGAGAGTGCTCTCTGTACAAAATACATGCATGAATATAAACAGTGATTCCCTGCATAAAGTTGACGACACCAAGGTTACCAGTTTACCAGACAGTTTTCTGTCTCCATTATTTATGGCGGTGTCTCTGTTCATACCATAACAAGCAAACTGGAAGCTAATTATAGTTTGCCCAGAAATTATGCATACATACACAATATATATATTTAAGACATTTCCCAATTTTAATCTGCAAAAAGTGTCGTACTTTAGTACCACCATAAGCAGGTCTGGCCCAAGGCATAGGTCAATAAGGTGGCTGCCTATCGCCCCTAAATAGATAGAAAAATTAGGGCACCCAAAAAACTTTTTTAGGGCAATCGAGTTTAATCTGCTTTTGTTGGTCATACCTAAGCTTTAACTTATGTGCTATTTGCTAGCACAATAATTAGGATGTCTTGCAATCAAAATTAAATGGTTCACAGATTGTATATCACAATTGTTTGGCTAATAATAGTTTATCACCTGGTTGGATTTTTTGCTTAATTATCTTTTTACAACTTAGAAAATTACCATATACCAGAAATAGAGTGAGTAAAAATAGCTCACCAACCAAAACTAATTCTAACCATAATTGTCTTGCTAATTCTAACCATAACTCTACAATGTTCAACTATGCCTCATTATTCTAGGAAATACAACATACACCAATTCCTACTTAAATTCAGTCTAAAAACAAATTATTTTGCTATCAAAACAACGTTTCCAATCTATTTCTCAAAGTCTTCAACTGAGAGTGGGCTAAATTGCATTTGACTTCCCAGTTGTTGAATTTCTATTAATGAAGCTTTCATGCACAAACCTTGGATCCAAAAACTTAAGGGTTTTTGCATCCACAAAAACAAGAAAATAATTTTTAGATGAATATACTGTAAAATTTTTGTAATTACCTAGTACTATCTATATTATTTTTCTAAATACTATTAGGGCCTCATACATTTTTGCCTAAGGTCTCTACTTGTGCCGGGCTGCCACTAACCACAAGGTTTTCATTTCTCTATAGATTACCTAGCAAATAAAGGAAACCAAAAGAAAAGTAAAACCAAGTCATTCTTTCGAGTAGAACCCCTAATCCAACACCGCCCCCACCCCCCACCAAAAGCCTTGTGGAGGGGCAAAAAAAGGCAAAACCCATGAGAGAGAGAGTAGAAACAAGAACATAAACGCACTGAAAGACAGAAGTCATAATACCTTCCAAATCAATAGGTAGGTCCCCTATAGGAGTCTTGTAAACCGTGGCTCTTGAAAGAGCACATTTTGGAGTGTAATAGTGGTGAGATGGACCAAGAAGAAACACTCGAGAACTGAAATTTAGAAGTTTATGACAAATTAGAGATGAGCACCACACCAGTCATTCAACAATTTGCATATGATCAGCACAAAAACAATTCCAACATTTCCATCTTGCTTTATAAACCAAATGCTTGATGAGATGATGAGTTGTAATTTATTTGCTTGAAAAGGAATAAAAGGAAGAAATATGAAAAGGCCCAACTTACATTTTTGTTGGATCTATGTTCGCAAATGCATAGGCTGCTGCACGACCTGAATACGAATAACCTGCATGACTAGTGGGTTCAATGCCACCACCAGAATGACAAATATGTAAGAACCAACATTTTCCATTAAATAATTTGACTAGGCGAACTATAACTTACGGTGCAATTACACCTCGTACATCCTGAGATTTAGACAGACCACATGCTCTCAGCCATCCTTCTAGCTCTTCTGCTAATTTTTTTGCTGACAAAAGAATGGAATACATCATTACGAGACCCTTTCTTGAAATAAAATTAAGCTTAACCTATCTAAGTTGTTCCTTCATCTTCTTTTGGGATCAGTATCTCCAATAATATTTTATATATCTAAGTGATAAAATGTACTCTTTGAAAATCACAGCTACTTAGCGCCATAAATTATGCGCATTACTTATGCCATTTATAGCGGGCAAGAAAGATCCCACATAAGGTATGACCATGAAGTGAGAATTATAGTGCAAAAAGTTGCCCCATTTTTTCAACGCCACTTTTGTATTTTTTAATAGTCACTGATATATGGTAAGGAAGAAATGCATAGATTTCATTGATGAAAAAAGGATGAATAGGTGCTTTATACATTTCTCACAATATCGTTCTAGAAATGAAAGCATCACTATTAATAAGCTCTCCATAATTCCAATTTCATTGTAGATACTTTTGCTCTTTTGCACAAAAACTAACTCATTTATCTTAATATAAATTAAAGACAATGTTTCCACAATTCAAAACTAGGGCAACTATGTTGTTTACAATTCAAGGTGGTCGTATCAATCATTAGCATGAAGGGCACATCAATCCAGACATTGTCGAACAATATTGGAGAATACCCAAGAAATGATAGAAGAAGAAATTGGGTGTGACAAAAGATCCAATACCTATCGTCGCAGAATGGTATTGGGTGAGATATAATGCAACTCCTTGATGGTAACTTGGCTAAATTCACTGAAAAGATATCAAGTAAATCGAGTGTATATAGAGACCATGATTTACAAGAATGGAACGGTATCAAAACGGAAAATGCAAAGTCAAGCGGTCGAGTTGTATTAGACTCTGGCTGATTCTTTGAACCACATGTACTTCTTGAACTTCGTTGAACTTATATAGCTATTTCTTCATTCCACGTCTTTCAGGACTATCAACTTTAAGAATAAGCCAAAGATGATTTAGAGATTCGACTAACCTTTTTTGTAGTTGCACCCCCAATTTTTATATATATCAAACATGAGCATGGTTTAAGAATTTAATTTTGTTATATTCAGCTTTTGAGTCATACTAGGAAGACCAAGATTTATCAGTTGTGACTGCTAAATCTGATGGTTCCATCATGCTATATGTAAAATTGGACAACTGCAACACCTCATTAACATTAGTAAAGACCTAAATGCAACTGCTCTCGACTATAAAATATTCTCTTTGTCATTGACCATGCTCAAAGGCCATGTCTTGCTTCAAATATTGGCCTTCACATTGTATTCCATAGCTAGCCAGGGCCATATTTTTATAAGGATAATGTTAGCATCCAACTTAAAACCAATAAGTAATGGGTGAAGTGGCCCCTCAAGTATATAAACTAATTTTAGTAGTCCTAGTTATTCAATGTGGGATACAAGCTCTCTTAACACCCTCCCTAATGCAGGACCCGAACTTGCACTTGGAATAAACAAAAAAAGAAGAAACAATTATGCATACCAAAAAATTCAAATGGTTATAAGACGTGGTCTATTGATCACCCAAGCCCCAGCTTTGATACCATGATAGATTATCTAACCTAAAATAAATTGGTAATGGGTATAGTGGCGCTTCAAGTATATAAACCAATTTTGGCAATCCTAATTATTCGATGTGAGATACAAGCTCTCTTACCAGATAAGATATCACGTCTTCAATCAAAAGTTTGACCCACTTCTTCTTCTGCCCAAACTCCAATTTCTTAAATCTCACCCAATTTTTTTTAAATTTTCATCTATTCAAAAGGAGGATGTACTTCAGTAAAAGGAAATGAGTCGTTGCATTAGGTTTTGATTAGTTATATAGTTTGGCATTGTTTGATTGCCCATTCTACAATAAGAACCTTTATAACAACCAAATGAAATTGTTTCACTTATCAATACTGTTATTTTTGTGTAGACACTATGATTGGAACCATAGAAATCAAACAGTCAATAAACCAAACTACTCTCATCTAATTAAATTTAATCTTTCTTGTTGCTTTGGAATAAACGCCAAGATTCGAATCCCATAAAGTCAACAAACCAAACTACTCTAATCTTTCTTGTTGGTAACAATAAAAAATTGTACACAATATTACACATCCATTGATTACTTGGACACAACTATCACTCTTGCTTCACAATCAACATGGATATTATCTACAAGATGACTTTTCAGAACCAATTGGACTGGAATGAAATCGACGTACGGAACCAACTACAAGGCCTACCAAAACCTCTTCACCAAAGAGAGGTTTGTAAAGAGTGACATCCCAAAGTCTTAAGTCGTGGCATCTAAGCAATGAGCAAACCTAATGGATATTCAAAACCTTGACCCTTCTTCACAATTCCAGAGTTGGGTGGCCATAATTTGGATACGAATATCTTGATTGCCAACTTGGTGACTGTTAGAAAATTCACGCAAAATTCTCAAACCTGTGAGAGAAAACACACGCCGAAAAAAAAAACAATCACACGTACAAGACAATATTTACGTGGTTTGGCAATTTGCCTACGTCCACAAAAGTGCAGGAATTTCACTATTATCAAGAAGCAATACAGAGCGGCCATACAGAATCAATCAAACCCTAATCACCCAAAACAACAGGTTTTATATGTCCTGCACCGGACCACAAAGTGAGCCAAAAATTTTTCCCGGGGGCAGCCCAAGTCTCTGCTCCATGGACTAAGCCTCATAAAATTTCTCATTAAAAAACCACACAACATTATTTCGGGTTGGGTCAACATCCGGATCAACACAAAAGCTATACTCCACAAAAGGCCCAACAGTGACCTCCTCAACTAAAGTTTTGACTAATTCACATTAACATTGAGAATATTTTCAGCTCTAAGCAAGAAGAAGTAAATAAAGGGTGGTCAAAGATTAATGACTGTAAAGGATGTGAGTGCGCTCTGATCTATGACCTCCTAGGCACCAAGCAAGGGATTAACATCACTCACTTGCCCTTATCAACTCAACCGAAGTGTCTATTATAACAGAAGTGGAAAGGTAGGTCCTAAAAAAGTAATCCAGATCATGTTCACTCATTCCCAGTGGCAGTGACTGAGGGAAGTAATTGCTCAAAGGAAAGTCCCGACGAAAGAAGTGCGGGCACATCAATTAGAGCCCTTACTTAACTCTCCCTTAGACCAGAATGCTTTCATAAAATCAGCAATTAGTTATGCTTCACTGACCCACCAAAGAAAAACCCTACAATCACATGACTCCATAAGAGCATTTCTGCCCTTCCTTTCTAATATCGTTCAGAATTCAAATAATAACTCCAATTCCTATTCCTACTTTTACTAAAAATCATATCTTGCACTAGAAAGCATCATAACTTGTCTTCCAGTGATAACTATCAAAAAACTGCTTAACCCTTATAATACACTAAATATTTTCAAACGTATATATTACACTTAATTCAAAATAAAAAATTAAAAAATCAGCTACTCAAAATTAAATAGACTCAACGATGTACTGAATCATCGCAAAGGACAATACATAAAAAGCAAATATGATCAATCAGTAATTGTAAAGTTAGACTTGGAGAATAAAGTAATTGAAGAAATATGAAAGTTGGTTTGAAGCCCTCATTATAGCAAAATGAGGCTCAAATCACAGGAAATGCTACGGAATTCGTGAGTAGATGACTTACGATTGTCATTGTACCATGAACCCGCGTGCGATGCTCTCCTGATTTTCTCCATTTTCAGAAACCCTAATAATAAAAATTGGGTTGAGTACAAAATTGTGAAATATATAGAAAGTAGATGTGCAGATGAGGAGCTACGATTATGTGTGTATATATATATATATATATATATAGAGAGAGAGAGAGAGAGAGAGAGAGAGAGAGAGAGATTACGGTGCAAAGTGTGCAAGTAAAGCGATAGAACCCGTCGCTTTCTTCTCTCTTTTAGTTTTTACTTGTCTAGCTTAATCAAAGGAACTCCTTCAAGCGGCGAACTTCATTTTTCTTTTTAGTCATTTGCCCCAAAATTGAAACAAAGTAAATTCAGGTCTTTGATTTGCGTTTTAAAAAATAATATTTAAAAATAATTTTTGAGAATAATTTTAAAAAAGTGTTTTTCAAAATTTTTAGATTATAAAATCTATTTGGTTATATAATTTTTAAAATAATTTTAAAGAACAAAAATTATAAAATTTGTTTAAAAAATAATTTACAATTCCCACCTCTTTAATTCTTTCTCTCTTTCACTATGCATCAAGACAACCACCACTATCATCTTTTGAACTTTCACTATGCAGCATGACCATCACCACCACCGTCTCTCTCTCTCGTTCACTGTGCATCAAGACCACCACCAAAAATCACAAAGCACCAAAGCCAACAACCACCCAAAACCCATAACCATCACCCAAATTCCACAACCACCTCCGAAACCGAGAGGTACCCAAAAGCCCCACCACCACCGAAACCGAGAACCACCACCAACTCACAACCACCCAAAACCTACAACCACCACCCAAAACGTCAAAAAAATCAGATCATATAAAAAAAATCAGATCTGTGTTTGATAAAAAAAAAACATTAGATCTGTCTCAATATTCTAATTCTTTACGGTGGTTACAATATATATATATATATATATATTGTCATTGATATGTGTTTTAGATCAGATCAGATCAAAAAAAAAATCAAATCTGTGTTTAAGCCAATTGAACTAGATCTGAACCAATTGTCGGAGAGCTCGCATGGATCTAGTAGTCGGAGAGCTCTAGTGTGTGTGTGTGTGTGTGTGTGTTTTGCCGGAGAAGATGCAGTCACCGGAGAGGCGCAGTCACCGAAGAAGACTTCCATCTGAGAGAGTCTGTGGAGAGAGAGAGAGAGAAAGACGAAGAGACTAGAGAGTGATGAGATCTGGGAGGAGAAATGCAAAAGAAAAAAAAAACTTTTATACTATGCCTTGTTTTTGCTTCTAAGAGAACTCGAAAAGGGGACCTCATTAAAGAGTAAAATTATCTCTGTATTTTCAAAGTTTTGGCAGAAAAGCTTGAAAACAAGCCCAGCTTGTTTTTTAGTTTTATGCTCTAATTCTCTATTTTTCCTGAAAATTGGAGAACAAAATCACAAACCAAACAGATTTTGAAATTTTTTTGAGATTTGAGAACAAAAAACTGTTTTCAAGAATCAAACCAAACATGGCCCAGTATCCCTAACGACAATCAATATTACCGAAGTATAATTTTTTTTTTAAACAAGCACTAAAGTAGAATTGAAATGAGTAAAGTATACATATTGCACTCAAATTATAACCATTCTGTCAATTAAATTCTAAAACTTTTTTGTGTCAGTTGAATCCTAGGGCGTACCACTCACTTGAACATACGATACAAAAAAGTTCAATTAACATAATTAATTAAAGAGCTTAGAGACGTAATTGATATAAAAAAGAGTCATATGTATACTCATTTGTGTTATGTGAGACGCATACTTTGCCACTTTAACCAAAGGACTGAATTATACAATTAGAGAGTACAGAAGCTCAATTGATAAAAAAAAAGTTTATGGACTTAATTAACATAAAAATCATAATTTGAAGATATATGTAATTAGGGGTGTCCATGGGTCGGGTTATCCACGGGTTCCGTTACCCGACCCGAAGCCCAATAGGCCCGATAGTTGCCCCGCCCAAGCCCGACCCCAATATTCTTAAAAAGAGGGCTTGGGTTTTCCCCCAAACCCATTACCTGGCCCAAGAGCCCGCCCAACCTACCCTTCATTTGAAAAAAAGTTATACTTTTAGACCATTAAATTTAAAATTTTGAAATAAGTCTTTCAATATCGAAATTTGAAGTTTTAAAAATTTAGATATTATAAATAATGTATTTTTTTTTTCATGTATTAAGCATATAAATTTTAAATGGTCAAGTAATACAAATGACAAATAAGTTAGTAGGTGTCAACCTAGTTGAGATTTATTCATTCTATTAGATGTAGTTCATTATTTTATTTTTATCCATTTTGACTTTACTTTTGATTCAAAAATATAATGTACACAAATATTAAGTTACAAAAATATTAATTATTTTTAAATAAAGATGTATATAAAAACTCCCGCAAACAAGCCCGTCCAATAGGCTCACGGTCTGGGCTGCGGGTAGCCTACCCCCACCCGAAGCCCGACCCAGCCCACCCGATAACTTACTTGGGTAAGGGCTTGGGCTTACACTACCCAGGCCCGGCCCGACCCATTGACACCTCTATATGTTATTTATATCAAAAACTGATTCTGTTGTTGATGTCCAAAATAGCAGAGAAGCTTCGTAAGGAGTTCAACAAACTCACCTAGAGATATAGGGGAAAGTCTAACAATTGCTTGGTCCTTTAGCTAACTCAAATGACGACGGATGTCATGACTGTTAACGTAAAGACAAGGTATATGGTGTCGATCGCATCGCGTCGCCTATTAACCAAGAGGTGAGTGTCCGTGACCAGTATTGAAGAGAGATAGAGTGATAGAGAGAGAGAAAGACAGAGAGGGGATTTCGACGTCGACACTGAGAGATAATGAGAGGAGCAGGAGACTTTGAAAAAAAAGAGAGGAAATGATAGAGGCTTAGGGCTTTTTCGTCTTTTTAACATGTTTTTTTTTATGCCAACTCACAAATTGGGTGCATGTGTTTTATGAATGGTTAAATTGGATGGAAAATATAACAATGCATTTTAGTCAAACAACCACAAGGAAGTTATGTGCTATTTTAAAATCACAAGGAGGAGAGGTTCAAATGAGTTAAATTATCTGGGAATAAAGTAAAATTTGCCCAAAAATTTATATTAAAATCCTTGTGAATAACGATGGAAGTAAAGGCAGGAGCAAAAAGACTAGTTTGAAGTACAGAGCCAGAATGGGAGAATTGAGAAAAACGAATTTCTCCATTTTCCAGCAGGAAAAGAGAGAGCAATATTGGGAACAACATTTCAAGGATATCCAGCAGGAACTCAGTCATATGAAGGAGGCTGTGAGAGGTAAGAGCCCAGTAATTATGGACACTCTGGTGCAACAGACTAAGTCCCCTTTCATTGTTGATGTACTACACTTTCCATTTCCTCTGAAGTTCAGAATGACTCAGATGGAAGCCTTTGATGGGACGAAAGATCTCATGGATCACCCCAACACCTACAAGAACCAAATAGAGTTGAACGGATATCAAGAACTCATCTTTTGGGATTCTTTGGGGGAGAGAGTACTGCCCCTGGGGCAATTCAACTCATCCTCATCATAGGGAGCCCGCCTTGCCAATCCACCACCGCGATAAGGTTCCTGGTAATTAATGCCCCTTCAACATACAATGTTCTGCTGGGAAGGCCTTTCCTCAATACCATGAGAGCCATCTCCTCTGCATATCACCTGGTTATAAAATTCTCCATTGAAAATGACACTGGAGAGGTCCGAGGGGACCAATGAATGGCAAGGGAATACTACATGACGTCAATGAAAAGGAAGGATGTCGAAACCATCTAGCTCAATGAGCTGGACATGAGAGACGAGCTAGATTCAAGACCTACACCCTCAAATTGCTAGAGCTCATCCAGCTTGACGAAAAGTCAAAACATACAGTATACGTGGGATCGAAGCTGCCTAGAGAGCTCATAGACCTCCTTGCTCAGTTCCTTAAAAGGAATATGGAGGTATTTGCTTGGAAACAAGAAGATATGCAGGGAATTGACCCCTCAATCATCACCAACAAGCTCAGTGTGAACCCAGCCTGTAAACCCATCAAGCATAAACGAATGAGTTTTGCCCCAGAATGCCAAAAGACAATTAATAAGGAAGTCAGCAAACTTTTCCACGCCAAAGCTATCAGGGGGGTAGATTACCCAACCTGGTTAGCTAACGTGGTCCTCGTTAAAAAAATCAATGGCAAATGGCGCCTCTGCATCGACTTCACTGACTTGAACCAAACTTGCCCCAAGGATAGTTTCCCCTTACTTCAGATATACTTGATCGTAGACGCTATGACAGGACACGAGCTCCATAGTTTCATGGACTCCTTCTCAGGATATAATCAAATCAGAATGGACCCCAATGATTACGAGAAGACGTCATTCGTAACTGAGCAGGGAACATACTGTTACTAAGTCATATCATTCGGACTAAAGAATGTTGGATCTACGTATCAACGTCTAGTAAATTGAATGTTTCAAAAACATATTGGGTCATCGATAGAAGTATACATCGATGACATGCTTGTGAAATCATTACGAGCTGAACTCCATATCGAACACCTCCAAGAGTCTTTTCAAATCCTCAAGAAATACCAAATGAAGCTTAATTCAGTGAAGTGCGCTTTTAGGGTCTTAACCAAGAAATTTCTTGGTTTCATAGTCAACAACAGATGAATTGAAGCAAACTTGGAAAAGGTCAAGGCTATAATAGACATGCAGCCTCCCTCTAGTACCAGAGAAGTCTAACACCTGACAAGAAGAATATCAGCTTTGAGTCACTTTGTATCCAAGTCAAGCGATAAATGTCAATCTTTCTTTCAAACTCTAAAGAGAGCTTTCCAATGGGATACACAATGCGATAAGGCATTCAAGGCTCTTAAGAACTATCTTAGAACACCTCCAATTTTGGTTAGCCAGAGGGAAAGAGAGGTGCTCACCTTTTACCTTGTCGTTTTAGACTTCTCAACCAGTGCAACGCTTGTTAGAGAACAAGATAGAACTTAGTGGCTAGTTTATTACTGCAGTAGAGCTCCAAGAGAGACAAAGGAAAGATACCCAAAGATGGAGAAACTAGTCTTAGCTCTGGTCACAACTACAAGGAGGCTCAGACCTTATTTCCAAGCTTATACCATTGAAGTTCCTACAGACCAGCTGATGAGGCAGGTGCTGCATAAACTAGAGTCCTATGGAAGGTTGGTCAAGTAGGTAGTAAAGCTCAATGAATTCAATATTAAGTACAAACCCAGGACCACATTCAAAAGGCAAGTGCTAGCATATTTTATTGCAGAATTCACCACGGGTCCAAAAGTATCCACAGAAGCTAAGAATTCACCATGTGGAAGCTTTTAGTGGATGAAGCTGCCAATGCCCATGGAAACGGTGCATGATTGATCTTGACCTCCTCTGACGGTATAGACATCGAATACCCCCCTCAAGTTCAGATTCAAAGCTTCAAACAACAAGACAAAGTATGAAACTGTCAGTGTTGGGCTCAATTTGACACATTCAATGGAGGTAGAGTAGCTCATAATCTGTAGTGATTCCTAGCTTACAGTAAAGTAGATTGAGGAAACTTATGTGGCTAAGGGAGAAAGAATGATCCTGTACCTTAAAAAAGTGCAGGATTTGATTAAAAAGTTTGTACAAGTTAAAATCAAACATGTCCCCAGAGCTTGAGAACTCCTGAGTAGACACATTAGCAAGACTTGTTACAACTTCCCAAGAAAACATGGATAGATTAATCCTAGTTGAACACCTAGTCAAACCATCTGTGAGCCGTGAAGACAAAGAGGTGCTCCCTATATTGGCCATACCGAGTTGGATGGACCCAATTAGTGAGTATTTTCAGAATGGAACCTCGCTAGAAGATCCCAAGAAGGCCGCGAAACTAAGATTCAGGTCATCCAAATTCATGAGTTTACAAGAAAACCTGTATAAGCGAGGTTTTTCAGTACCTCCCCTTAAATGTTTAGGAGACGAGGATGCTAATTACATACTTAGGAAAATCAACGAGAGAATTTGTGGCAATCATATCGGAGCTCGAGCTTTGGTAGAAAAGGTACTAAGGCAAGGGTACTTCTAGCCCACTATACTCAAAGATGCTATAAATGTAGTCAAAAAGTGTAAGGTCTACTAGATACACGCGAACACCCCCCATTGTCCGCCAGAGCTCCTAACCTTGGTAGTAAGCCCCTAACCTTTCCAACAATGGGGTCTGGACATACTTGGGCCTCTTTCCATTAGTACTGGATAGTGTAAGTTTGTCATTATTGGGGTGGATTACTTTACATAATGGGCAAAGGTGGAGCCCCTTCGCAACAATCACAGAACAAAAAGTTCAAAACTTCACTTTGAGATCCATAATCTGTAAGTTTGGAATACCCAGGGCAATTGTCTCCGACAATGGATAGTAATTTGACAATCCCAAGTTCAAAAAGTTCAACGTCGAGCTAGGAATAAAGAATTACTTCGCAGCTCCAGCTCATCCTCAATCCAACGGTTAAGTAGAGGTGACCATCCGAACCGTAAAAATAGCTCTAAAGACCAAGCTAGAATCTCTGAAAGGAAAATGGATAGAACACATTCAATAAGTATTTATGGGCCTACAAAACCATTATCAGATCAGCGACTGAGGAAACACCATTCGCTTTAGCATTTGGAACTAAAGTAGTCGCACCTGTGGAGGTCAGCGTTCCGTCCCCCAGCGCTGAGTTCTCAGAGCCCAAGCATAACGACGAATCACTTCTGCTAAATCTCGACCTTTTGGATGAAAAAAGGGACAGGACTTTGCACTGCATCGTGAATTACCAATGGAAAACAGCAAGATACTACAATAGGAGGGTCAAACACAAGAGTTTTAAAGTCGGAGATTTGGTACTCAGAAAACTCCTTCCTACAAAAAAGGACCCCATTCATTTAAAGTTAGGCCCCAACTAGGAAGTTCGTTACATCATCTTGAAGTTAATCAGACCTGGGAATTACGAGTTACAAACGGAGAAGAGAAAATTCTTGCCTCACTCTTGGAATGCTGAACATTTGAAGAAATTTTTTCAGTAAATTCTTGTAAGAATGCCTCTATTAATAAAGTAAGAAGTTACAACTTAGTCATAGATTTACTACTAGCATAAACAAAAGATGAGCTCTTCAGCTCATAAACAAAAGGTGAGTTCTTCAACTCATATAACAAAGATATTCTCTTCAGCTCATATAACGAAGATGAGCTCTTCAGCTCATAATCAAAAGGTGAGCTCTTCGGCTCATACAACCAAGATGAGTTCTTTAGCTCATAAACAAAAGATGAACTCTTTAACTCATAAAAGAATGATGAGCTCTTCAAATCATAAACGAACGATGAGCTCTTTAGCTCATAAACAAAGGTGAGCTCTTTAGCTTATAAACAAAAGATGAGCTTTTTAGATCATAAACAAAAGATGAGCTCTTCAGCTCATAAAAGAACAATGAGCTTTTTAACTCATAAATGAATGATGAACTCTTAGCTCATTAATAAATGATGAGCTCTTCAGCTCATAAACAAACAATGAGCATTTCAGCTCATGAACCAATTATAAGCTCTTCAGCTCATAAGCTCGCAAACCTGGTGACTAACAGAGTGAAAGTACAAAGAAATAAGCAAGGCAGAAAAAAGAGATTATTATTTCTCAACGAGAAGGAATACAAGAAATAGAAAAAAAAAAAGTCTTACGCCCCTCCACGCCTCCTTTTCAGCTCAGATATCTCCTCTTCTAAATGAGCATTCACAGCCTGCAGACGAGCATTCTCTTCCTTCAGCTCGTAATGTTCTTTCTCCACTTTTGTAAGAAGCTCCGAAAGCTTCAGCTTAGTAGCAGAAAATAAAATATCATCAAAAGGGGAACTAGACGACTAGGATGAGGAACCACTCCTCTTACACTTCCTCAAAGAGGTGGCAATGTCCTCGTCCTCATCTGATTCAGTGGAAAAAGAATTAGGAGAGAGAGGGTATGAGGCAAATTTCAAAACAGCAACAACAACACTAAACCAAAAAAGATTTTGGGGGGTAACCAGTGAAGAGAAAGGAATCGGGGTAACCTTCACCAACTCTACCGGGGTCAAACTGGGAGTACTTACATAGGAGAAACGCAATAAGAACCAGTCACCCTGATTATAGCATAATTGAATCTAAGCCTCTACCTCTATAAGAAAAGTGCCACCAAGAGCGAGAAACTAGAGAAGTTGCGCAGTGATATTCAACAGACCTCTAAGAATCCCTAGAGGCAAAGAAAAAGCATTGAACACATCCTTCAGGAGGGTTAGGAACATCGAGGACAAGCGGTGGGTTGAAGTGGTGCCTTCATCTGAAGCAACTGAAATAAGGGAGCTTGTCCTTATCCAGTTCATAAAAATAGAGGAACTCAACAACAGTAGGGAATTCACGGTTGCCTTGCAGACGCCAAAAAATAAAGAAGTTGATCATAACACCCCAACCTTCAGGAGAAAGGCGAAAGGGGCACAACCCAAAAAAGACAAGAATCCACCAATAGAAGGATGAATGGGTAGACGAAGTCCCCTCTCGAAAGGATCCTCAAAGAAGCAAATTTCTTGTTGGGGAAGAAAGTTGCAATGCTCATCAAGGGTTAGAGCTTGAAGGAGTAAATTAGCAGGTAGAAGATATCGCTTCTTAATTTCTTCTAATTTTGTAGTGGTAACCACAGAAGGAACCAAGAAGTTAGAGTGCCACTTCTTGTCGAATGTGGCTTGAGCTCGTTGTTTGAACAAGGGAGTAAGAGAGGAAGCCATGGAAACCAGAAGAAAGACATAGAGCACAGCGAAAAAGAAACTCAGGAAGAACGAAAAACGTGATCCCAAGATTTGTAGGCAAGAAGAAATTCAAGATCAGTAGATAACAATGAAATCCCAAATTTTATGGAAACATTAGGGAATCCCGAATTTAAAGGGATAAGAAACGTGAGAAGATGAACATGTGACTCTTTGCGTTTTCATAATCATTATAGTGGAGGCATTTTAAGAAGGTAGGTCGTCGTGAATAACAAATCAGATTATCACTTTCCATATCAAAAATGTAGAGCTTAGATAAACAGCTCAACTCTGGTAAGATCTGCTCAGGCAAAAGCAGATCAGGTCCGTCCAAGGATGTGCTCTTCAGTCTAATTTATGCAGAGCTCAAGTAAAGAGATGGGGATAACCAGAGGAAGAGCCCCCGCGAAAAAAGTAGACTGAACTCTCCAGCTCATGAAGGTTGAGCTCTCTACAACTCGAGGGAATATAAGGCTTTTCAGGTCATAAAGATAGGCATTTCAGCTCACAAACTCCTCAGTGACTCAACTATACAATTCCTCTACTTTTCAGCTATTCAGCTCATCCAAACTTGGTGAATTCACTTCTAGAAGAACTGCGTTCTCCTCGAAGCAGGGGGCAAATGGGGAATGGGCAAAGTGGAAGAATACAAAAAAACAGAAAAAGCAAAGTGCAAGAAATATTTACATTTCTCAAAAGAAGCAGCATACAAGGTACACAAAAAAAACACACACAACAAACAATAACAAACAAAAGTTCCTCAAAAATCCTAAGTCTCTAAAATAGGCGTAGAAAAAGCGTTTGGCAGCTTAGCGGCAGTAAGAGAAGCTCCATAAGGTTCAAGAGCAATTAAAAGGAGAATGACCTTAGGGAGAATAGGAGTAGGAGCCTCAACTCCAGCTGGTGGCAAGCTGAATCCCGAAGCCTGAGCTGCAAGGTCAGTAGGGTCATCACTAGAAACAGGAAATTTAGCAAAAGGCACCAGTGAGAGTGACAGCAGGGGCTAAGACCTCTACCTCTTTCTCAGCGTTTGACCTCTTCTTCTCTTTATCCAAGGGAAGTTCAAATTCGAAGTCCAGGTCTGAATACGCCTCCACAACCTGGTTCTGAAAAGCAAGGTACCTAGTGGCCCAATTGGTGGCAGCCTCGTCGTTAAGTTCAGTAATCAAAGCATTCTTCTTCCGAGCTACGAACCTCTCAGCCTCAAACTCTTTTAGCAAAGTGGCATTGACCTCAACCAACATGTCATACTCTTTCTTCATTGTCTTAAGGGATTGGAGGGCCTCTAAGGTTTTCTTACAAGCTTGGAGCAAGTTGTCTTCTTCACTGAAAGCTCATCTAGAGGCTTTTCAGAAACTTGTTGGCAGAATTCAATCCCTCAACCTAAGCTTGGAGCTCAGTATTAAGAAGGCTCAACTCAGCAGCCTTGAGCTCAGATATCTTCGCAGACTCCTCCAGAGCTCGAATCCTTCTCACCAAAGCACTTATATGGATAGGCTGCTAAAAAAAAGGAGGAGGGGCATGAGAGTAAGTCATGATAAATAAAAAAAGAAAGGGGGCGAAGAACAAAGTTCAAAGAAACCAAGGCTTACCGACGCCATTGTATACAGAGTCGTGGTAGAAGAAGTATACAAAGTGATCGTTGAGACCTTATCATTGTCAGACTTTAGGATAACCGAGGCAACGGTCTCAACTACCAAACCTGAGTCATCAATAAGTAAACTCTTGCCCATCTCAAGCTTTGTTGGTAAGCCCTCCACCCATAGACAAGGATTCTTTCCAATTGATTGAGAAGAGGAAGACCCTCACAGGAGAGGATCTAGGGACTCCAAAACTCCAGCAACCTCTGCTGATGAAGGGAAGGATGAGGCCCTAGCTTGGTTCGTAGATCCTACAATTAAGGAAGCAAGAACCCCTTAAGATGAAGAGGTCAGACTAGTCTCTAGTGAAGTCGATGGAGGGGGAAGGATCACTTGAAGAGGTGGAAGAGAAGGTGGAGGCACTTCTACCCTCTGCACCTTGGAAAAAGGACTAAGTCCAGATTCTGCTCCAGCCTTATGCTTATCTTTGCCTTTCATCTCAGCAATCTTAGCCTTCACCGCCTCTGTGTCTAGAGCCATTGAGCTGGGACCTGAGAAAGCAAATGGATCTGTTGACCAAAAAAGAAAAAGGAATAAGCCAGAGATAAGAGGGAAATATCTTACCAGCAGGATCCTCTACACCAGCAACGGAGATGGGAATCGAAGTCTCAACTCTCACCTTGGGAAGCCTGAACCCTAGCTTGGTGAGCACAGAATGCTTAATCAAGCTAGAATATTTCTCCATTTCGCAATCTTCCAAGCTCAATAAAACTCTCTTGTCCTCGACACTGAGGTTGGGTCGAATACCTAAAAGGAATAAGAAAAGCAAGGTCAGCAGAATGAAACATTCAGACTAGATCAGGTCTGCCCAGGTGGAACTTACCCAGATTATCATGGACAAATCGAGCTCGAGGCACAGGAAGTGTATCAGCTTTGTCTTTGGGGTTAAACTCCCATTCTTTCCCAAACACAAAGAAAAAAAAAATTCTAACCCTTATGGGAGCTCGAGAGGTTGGTTATAATAAGACGGACCTTCACTCATTTAGAGATATATAGGAAACCATCAAAAGGGGTGAATTTAACATAAAAAAATTTCATGAGCAAAGTTATAGTAGGGACACCAAGTTCGTTTTTCTTGAAGAAAACAAGGAGACCCACAAGAACACCCCAAATATTGGGGGAAAGCTTAGAAGGACCAACATGAAAGTGTTAAAGAACACTCTTGAGAAAAGGTTGTCTAGGGAAGCGAAGGCCGTTCTCGAGAGAAGTTATGAAGAAGCAAACCTTCTCAAGGATCTGAGAGTCATATCAAGTGTCCACGTTTGGGCACAAATATTTCATACCCCAAAGGAAAGTCAAATCGAGCCAAAAGGACACCCATGAAAGGATCGGTGGCCTCACTATAACCCACGAGGTTTGAAGCTCGGGGGTAACCTCAGTCTCCTCAGCGCTGCCAGAAATCTCAACGTCACTAACTTTGGCCTTTCCTTTCCTAGACGTCCTTGACATAGGAGAAGATGATGGGGGGAAATCCTTAGTTTCTTCCCCAAGATCGACAGAGTCGACACTAAAAAAATTATCAATCTCATCACTTACATCACCTAAATTAATGTCTTTCTCCCCAGCAGACCTCTCACCCATGGCAAGAGAGACCGAAGAAACAGTAGCTTCAGAAGAGCCAGACATGATAGGATTAGAAAAAGGGAGATAAAAGGAGGAATAAGGAAATGAGACATTGGCAAAATAATCCTTGAGAGTTGAGGGGTCAAGACTGCAACGACCAATGAAGAAGATTATAGTAGTGAAATAAGGGTCTAGAAAGAGGGGAAGAGAGGACAAAGAGTAACCTTAATTCCTAAAATAGAAAAAATGAAAGGTCCAACAATGCAGCAACCACCTCAGATTTGAGGGATCCAAAACAAAGAAAAGAACAGAGCCGAGAAGTGTACCTAACCAAGAGCAAGCAATAAATCAAATTATGAAGTGAAATCGAAGAGAAAACCTCTCAAAACCTTCGAAGTCGAATTGGGAAAATTGGTTCTCTTGCGAAACCCTAGGATCTCCAGCGGATTGAAGAAGCAAAAATCACAAGGGAAGAGAGAAGGCAAAGCCTAGAGAGAGAATTCGAAAGGAGAAGTGAGGCGGTTTCCATCGTCACAGGAGCATTTAAAGTTTTGTGTACGTGGGCCTTCAAAATATGGGATGTGCGCGAGAAACAAGGAAGAAATTATTACATAAAACTGTCAGAATAATTTCATTGAACATAAATTGAGGTTGCCACATAGAGGCTTAACTCAACCTAGCCGTAGCTCAGCCTCTGCTCAAACCCACTTTGACCAAAGGCTAGGGGGTAACTGATGATACCTAGAAAATATTCAAGCTTAGGTATTGAGGTCAAGAAGGGAGCTCAGTCAAGAGAGCTTGAGCTCAAAGGTCCAGACCTTGGGATCTCTCGACTTACACCCCCAAAAAAAATGAGTGGAAGACAATTGACAACCACTAAACGCTCCCCCAATGGCAGTAAATGTCAATCTAGGCACAAAAACCTCAATCGCCTAAACCATCGCCTGAAATCAAGCAAGACGTTGCAAAAGGGAGGTGAAGATCTCGCCACAGACCCCATAGAATTAGGAACTAGGCTATAAATACTGTACAATGTCCTCACTTTGAGGTGAGCAACCAAAAATAGTGTCAAGAAGACTATGTAATCTCCTCATAATCTTCAATACAATGCCCAGGAGCAAGAGACGTCATTAAAGAGTGGATTAGCCTTGCTCCCGTGTTGGTAAACCACTATAAACACTCTGTGTAGTCATCCATTCATCCCAAATTCCTATTTCATAGAGTTGTAGAGCTCAAACTAAACTGAACTCATCCATGCAGCCTACTTTATATTAACACCACTACTCAATCGTGATAAGTACACCATCAAGCAACATGCCTAGCAAGACAATAGGCACTCAAATTTTTGTCCCTATGAACCCAAGACACTAAAAAACCGTTGAACTTTTGTTCACACGATACCATATAATCCACAAAATGGCCAAAGTTCGACAACTGAATTTGTTGTGATCTAATTGCTTCAATAACAACCTTAGAGTCTCCTTCCAAAACAATGTTTTGAAACTTTGCTTCCACTGCCAAATTAATTGCAGTCGATGTAGCCATGGACTTAATACTATCCTCACTGAGAACTCCTTCAATCTTCTTGCAAATTCCCCCAAAAACCTTGCCTTCACCATCCCAGGCTACAATACCAATACCTAAACAACCCTCATTCCCAAAAACAACCCCATCAAAAATTAAGCTTCACCTCTCCTAGTTGAGGAGAAAACCAACAAGGAATTGTTTGGTCACTCATAACTTGTTCTAGTTAGTAGCTTGTCTTGATGTTGTTCAAAACTGCTCTAGATAAGTTGTAGAAAAGTCTACAATTTGGATTGGAGTCTGAGATGCTTCACTCAAACGAACCTTGTTTCTGAATGTAGCAGATGATGAAGAATAGCATAAAGCCAATCCCTAAATTGAAGATTCATCTTCAGTGGTAATTGAATTTTTGCTATTTTCCAAACTTCAAACATAAAAGCACACTCCAAAAAAATGTGTTCAACAAGTTCATTGGGTAATCTGCACAAGTAGCAAAGATTATCCACACCCACTCATTTCTGGAGAAGATTACATTGTGTAGGCAAGATATCTTGAGCCACCCTCCACAAAAAGTGCTTAATTTTGTTAGGCACTCGCAACTTCCAGATAGGCAGTCCTGACCATTTACCACCACCACTCAACGATGCTTTATCTGAGGCATGATTATTGTGAAGGCCCGATTCCATAACTAGATGATACCCACTGTAGACATAAAATTCACCACACCTCATGTAATGCCACACTAGTATGTCTTCAGGAAGGTGTTCAACAATGGGAATAGATGTTATACTGTCTACTTCAAAGTCTAGAAAGTGTTGTCTACTAGTCTCAACATCTCCATCTTCCAGCATTTTTTATCTTTTTCTATCAGGGCATTAACAAGAAATTCCTCTTGCAAGTTTGGCAAAGAGCTAGCAATTTGAAAGTAGAAGATTGTGGCAACCAACAATCAGCTTTCACCCTAATATTTAGACCATTACCCACTCTCCATCGAACCCCAGCTTGACTAACCTTCTGCTACTCCAAAATACTCCTCCAAGTGGAAGAAGGACACGAACCAAGTTGAGATTCCATAATGGTGGAATTCGGGAAATATTTTCCTTTAAAAATTTTGAAAAGCATTGAATATGAATTTTTGAGCAACCTCCAAAACTCTTTTGCAAGAAGTGCCAGGTTGAAAGCTACTAAATTCTTGAAACCTAGCCCTTCTTCATTTTGTGCCCTACATAACTTATCCCAAGCCACCTAGGGAAGTTTCCTAGCATCTGAGCTTTGACCCCACCAGAAACTAGCAATCATGCTATTTAGTTCTGAACATAATGACAGGGGTAGTTTGAAACACAACATAGCATATGTCGGCACTGCTTGTACAACTGCCTCAATAAGAACTTCCAAGCCTGCCTTAGACACTAGCTTACCTTGCCAACCTTGAACTTTTGCCCACACTTTTTGTTTGATTGAATCAAAAATCTCTTTCTTTGATCGTCCTGAAATTGCAGGAAGCCCCAAGTATTTATCATAAGCATCCACTAGAGGAATTTTTAGCAACTCTTGAATCATATTCGATGTTGAGAGACTTACGTTCCTACTAAGCACCATCGACGACTTAAAAAGATTAATTTTTTGACCCGACACATTCTCATAAAGCTGCAAACACTCCTTTATAATGTTACCATTCTCCAATGTTGTTGTAGCAAACAATAAACTATCATCTGTAAAGAGAAGATGAGAGAATGTAGGCCCTCCACGCCCAACCGAAAGCCCTTGTAAAACACCTCTTTCCTCAGCATCATGAAGCAGAGCTGAAAAGCCCTTGATACATAATCAAAATAGATACCGAGATAAGGGATCTCCTTGACGCAACTTTCTCTGATGGTGAAAATATTCCAACTGCTCTTCATTAAGCATTATAGAGTATGAAACCATTCTAACACATGTCATAACCAGCTAATCCACCTAGCATCAAAACCCAATTTCTTCATAATTCATTCCAAAAAGCACCACTCAACCCTACCGTATGCTTTGTTCATGTCAAGTTTCATAGACATATAGGCTTTGCCTCTAGAGACTTTTCTTTTCATATGGTGGTTAAGCTCATAAGCTACTAGAACACTATTAGTGATTAATCTCCTAGGCACAAATGCACTTTGATACATAGTGACCAGCTATGATAAAATGGTCTTTAATCGGTTGGCGAGAACTTTCGCAATCTCCTTATAAATATCATTGCACGGACTTATTGGATGGAACTGAGTCATATCCATAGGAGATTCAAACTTTGGAATGAGCACAATATGAGTGTAGTTAAGCTTACAATAGAACACTCCATTGTTTAGAAATTCCAGAGCAGGATTCCGCCCACCATAGCTTTTGTGGATAGCTGTAGTTTTGTGGTTAATGGAAACCATTTATTTGTCTTATAGCTTAAAGTCTTAGGGTGGGTATTCTCACTCCACAAATATCCATTTCCGTCTCATTTAATTTTTTATTATTAAACTATTAAGTTCAATCCTTCTATATTCATCTCAAACATCTTATTATTTTTTAGATTCATTTTTATTTTACTTAATTGCTATAGTCCTTGGAATCATGTATTTGATGTCCAATAAATTAGCATTGTTATAAATATAACTTGAATATCAAAGACCAAAATTAAGAATATTGTAATACAATGGTGCATCACAATGACTCAGAAAGAAAAAAAAATGTTCCAAAATGAAAAAAAACTAAAAGTTTTTTTTTTTGTCAAACATATAAAATATGCATGGATAAGTAAGATGATTTTATTACTTTTTCTATTTATACATTATCCAATGCCTATTCTAGCTTCTGTTAAAAGAACATCCATTAAATTAACAAGCGGAGCAACTATCCAATGAGGAGGTAGTTTGTGTTGCTGTAGTGAGAACGATATAATGTGGAATTACTTATTAAAGGGATGTGTATAGTATTGAGTAATTACTAATAAGCAGATAAAATTGTTAATGGCCATTAACTAACAGCCATTTATATATTTACTAGCAATGCACAACGTGCATTGCAAGTAAATATATTTAAATAATAAATTATTCATCAAAAATAAATTATATTTGTAATTAAAATGAATAATAAACTATATGTCGAATAATTTATTTTTATTTTAATTATTTTTAAATCTAATTATTGATCTATTCTATTCTTCTTGAAATTTCTAATCTGTCATTTTTTCAAGTATTTCTCTGACCCTTTTAGACATTTTCTTTGCTGTTTATAGTGGAGTTTAAAAATTAACATTCTTGAGTATTTGCACATCTAATTATATTATAGATGTATTATATTTTATTAATAAAGAGATTGATTAATTGTAATACTTTTGTTTGTATTACTATTATGATATTATTTCATACTAAAAAATATGACATATATTTGATAGTAAAATTTAATCTTTCAACTATATTTTAATAAAATTATAGATAATTGGAGTTCGTAGAGTTAATATTGTAATTAAAGATATTATCATAAGAATGAAAGGAATCATATAATAAACGCAGCGAAATTTAAAAATAATTTGATTCCTCATACCAAGATCTATTCATGTTTAACACAAACCGAGAAACCTTAAATCTATAGAGAAGATTAAGGGTTACCTCTTGAAGCGTGCCTTTAACAATCTTCAAGCATTCTCATAAACTTTAAATCTTTAAATCTGAATTTGCTCTTTACCCCAAGCCTCGCAAATGTTTGGCCTCTATCGATATCCATACGAATTGACAAAGTTGAAGGATCTACTTCAATCATTGATAAAACTAGTAGAGAGAGAGAATGATGGGTGGTTCTTCTTTTGCTAGCAAAAGAATTGTTATATCTTATATCCGCCTCCTACATAAAGGTATTTATAGAGCTTTAAAGGCTCTAATCCTAACTTGGGTCAAGTTGCAATTATCTCATAATTACATATAACCCCTTTATTAACATTAATTGTAATAAAGTCTCTAATTAACTCTTAATTAGGGTTTCACCCCAATTAACTCTTAATTGGTTGTCTATCTTTTATCCTTTAGTTTTCAATCAATTCTATTATGTGTGACCTTATAGGTTCAAGCATACCCGGTTGTAGGCATTCGATATTAACTACAAGTAGCATCTCAAATTAGAACTCTTTCTAATTTAGCTTGAATTAGAACTCTTTTAATTCTTCCTTTATGAAAAATAATTAATATATTTATATTAATTTCATTCTTCGAGCTTCTACTAATCATGAGTGACACCTAGCAGCATATCATGATAAACCTCTGGATAGCACGAAGTAGGTAAAAAACTCATTCAGTCTATAGTTGCCATGCAATTCAATCCTTCTATCACACAATGCCCCAATTGAATTACTAGGGTATGGAATTACTGTCAAACCCCTAATTCAATCTTATGTGTTTGATCTTAGGACTATAACTCTTAATGATCAATTAGAAACTCTTTTCTAATTGTCATTCTGCCTTGGCCAAGGACACTTTGAGTCATATCCCATAAGATCACATAGGACATTCTCCCTTTAATTGCTAAGGATGATAGATTTTATTTTGTACACTCATAAGTCTTCATGCATGTCTAACTTTGTCCAACAATACATATCCAAATTACATAGTTAATATACGAATATATTGTATAGTTAAAGCATAGAAGTTTATGCACAAGACAATCATGGTGTCTCAAGTCTAAGGATCAGTTGCATAACTATAACTTTAGGATTTAACATTGACAGACATGTAAAACTCCATATAAAAAATTCTACGTTAGTCAATGGTCACGTTCAGTGTACTTGTTCTCTAACAAGCACCCACACACTTGCTTAAGTGTCCCAACACTAGTGACTTGGACAAGTCACCTCATATCAAATATGAGTAAAAATAGTGTGTGCTAGTCTATCCAGATTACGTAGTGCCCAAATAATAATCCTATGACTAGGAACATTTAAGAATTAAGTACTAAGAAATATAGGTCTCATCTTCTCAACACCTTGAGAGACTACCTTCTTAACTTATACTCTATGGACTATATCATGTATATTAAAATAAAATAAAGTAGAAATATGATAGATAAACTTGCCCTTTTATTTAATTAAGTAATGAATGTTGCTAGTATAGCCCTAAAACATTATCTATATTATTGGTCTTAGAGCATACTACTAACAATTTTCCACTTGCACTAATACCAATCGACCGTGTATCTAATACCCATCTTCTCAAGATGTTAGTCTAGTTGTTGTTATCTTAGTGCTTTTGTAAGTGGGTCCACTATATTATCTATTGATGCAATCCTTTAGATACACACATCACCTCATCCAATAATCTCTTAGATCATGTTTATTGCCACTATAAGTGTTGGATTTTTTATGAGACTTTGGTTCCTTGGCTTGAGCTATTGCCCTATTGTTGTCCTTATACAATAGTATATGTGACTCAATGGTAGGAATTAATCTAAGTTCATTATTGAACTTCTTAATCCAAACAGCTTCTTTGGCATCTTTTAAGGCAGCAACATACTCAACCTTAGTAGTTAAATTCAGTGTAATATCTTATATGCAGCTTCTCCAACTCACTACTCCATCATTTAAGATAGACACAAATCCTGAAGTAGATATTCATTTTATCTACATTAGACTAAAAGTTTAAGTCTATATATCTATCCACACGTAGCTCTCACTCTCCATATACAAGAAAAGCATTCTTAGTTCTTCTTAAGTACTTAAGAATGTCTTGACTACATTCCAATGTTCCAAACATGAAATTTGACTGATATCTGCTAGTAACACTTATAGCATATATGATATCAAGTTTTTGTACATAGCACAACATACATGAGGCTACCTATTGCTAAGCATAAGGAATATTGCTCATGATTTCTCTCATTTGATGTTGAAGGACTCATGTCCTAAGAGAGATCAATTCCTCCTCTGAAAGGTAAAAATCCTTTATTGTAATTCTGCATGTTAAATCTCATTAACATCATGTCTATGTACAAGGATTGGAATACCCGAAGCAATATTCTATATCTATCTCTATAGACCTTTATACCTAGTATATCGGATGCTTCTCCCAAACCTTCAATGTATAAATTATGTGAAAGCTATAATTTGACCGATGAGAGCATCCTAACATTATTCACAATGAATAGGATGTCTTCCATATAAAATACCAAAAATGTGGTAGAACTCCCACTAACCCTTTTGTACATACATGGTTCATCTAAGTTTAAGAGGAAACCAAATGATTTGATTACCTCATCAAACTGGATGTTCCAACTTCGGGATGTTTGCTTTTAATCCATAAATGGATCTCTATAACTTGCACACATTATGGCCTTTGCCACTGGATACAAAACCTTATGGTTGGTCCATAAAAATTTCTTCCTCAATGTTTCTATTAAGAAAGATGCTTTTGACATCCATTTTTCACATCTCATAGTCATAGTGTGCAATTATAACAAGCATAATCATGATGGATTTTAGCATGACTATTAGCTAGAAGGTTTCTTCATAGTCAACAGCTTGTCTTTGTTTGAAACCTTTAGCCCATAGCCTAACTTTATAGGTCATAATAGAATCTTGAAACTTACAGGCATCCTATCTCATAGCATCATATGCTTGAATAAGTTATTAAGGATTCTCAAAAAGGAATAGTCCCTACATATCTGTAGCTGACTAATCACGCTCAAAAATCCTTAATATACTTACAATAGCGAAAAACCACGATAAGACATTCATAATGTCTCTTCGTTGCAATTTAATATCTTGTGGGAAGGTTTTGGAGGTCTAATTGTCTCATCATACATACATGCATCTCATACATATCAAAAATTAATGTTTGTCATCTATCGTTATTAGTCCAATTAATATATTATACACACACTAACCCATTTAAAAAGTAATTTTAACGTTTAAAATTAGGGTTGTGAGAATATCAATATATTAAATTGAATCATCACAAAATATGATTCAACATATCAATTTAAAATATAAAATATGGACATATAACTATCTATGGCAATTTGGGCCTTTTGCCCTATGAATGATCATGGACTGTTAGTTTGATTCAATTCGAGCCATTGAATTGAATCTAGATCTGTGTGAGTGATGATAAAATTTGAAAATATATCATCTCATGACATTGATATTCTGGGTGTGTCGTTTCAATGGACCTCCATGAACTTTATATCTGAGCTCCATCATGCTTTCATCTTTATCTTCAATCCTACTGAACTATTCTATTCTAATTCATTACATTAATGAAAAGAAACCTTGATTAAGATCAAGGGGATGTACAATAGGAGGTGAGAGAAGAAATTACATATAGAAAGGAGAAAGGAGGCATGCAAGCCCCATTTATCAAAAATTACATACCCAAAGAACAAAATACAATCACATAACTCAATTATTTGGTCTAAGTCCATGATCATTCCCACATTCATTCAATCATATTGCATGAATAAAAGAAAACATGTGATTATTCTAATTATAGCATAAATATCTAGGGATTGCAATTTCCTTAACCATTAAGGATTACTTTAATTTTAATCAAATTAAAATTAATAATTTTAAAACAAATCTATTATAGAGTCCTAATCCTATTAGGATTCTATAATCAAATTCCTAGTCAAACTAGGAGTCTATTTTAGTTGATCTTTTAATTGGGATCAAATTCCTAATTTGATTCCAAATAAGAATCATAATCCTATTAGGATCCTTTGATTAGAATCCTAGTCAAACTCGGATTTTAGTTTGGGTGGAATACTATTCAGAATCAAATTCTCAATTTTGGTCTAGATAGAATTCCTAATCTTATTAGGAGTCTTTAGTCCAAAACCTAATCAAAATAGGGTTCTAGTATGGGTGGTGTATTGTTGGAAATCAAATTCTATTTTTTTTTAGTCTAATTATGAGTAATAATCTCATTAGGATTCTTTGATCATAATCCTAGTTAAAATAGGATCTTAGTTTAGGTGGTGTTTTATTATGAATCAAATTCTTATTTTATTAGAATACAATACCCAAATTTAATTAGAAGATAATCTCCCAATTTCATTAAAAAATATATATAATTTGACTAGAAATTTTCTCTTAGTTTATTTAGTAGACAATCTACTAATTTAGTTAGAAGACAATCTTCTAATTTAATTGAAGGACAATATCTTAGGAGACAATATCCTATTTAATTAGAAGACAATCATCTAATTCAATGAGAAAACAATCTTCTAAAGTACAATCGCTTAATTTGGCTAGAAGACAATCTTCCAGTTTAATTAGAAGACGATCTCCTAATTTAGTTAGAAGACAATCTTCTAATTTAAGTAAAGGACAATCACTTAATTTGATTAGGAGACACTCTCCTAATTTAGTTAGAAGACAATCTTCTAATCTAAGTAAAGACAATCACTTAATTTGATTAGAAGACACTTTCCTAATTTAGTTAAAACACAATCTTCTAATTTAAGTAAAGGACAATCACTTAATTTGATTAGGAGACACCCTCCTAGTTTAATTAGAAGACAATCTCTTAATTTAGTTAGAAGACAATTTTCTAATCTAAGAAAATGACAATCACTTACTTTGATTAGGAGACAATTTTCTAGTTTAATTAGAAGACAATCTCCTAATTTAGTTAGAAAATAATCTTTTAATTTAATTAAAAGACAATCTCTTAATATAATTAGAATACTATCTCCACAAGTAATTAGAAGATAATCTCCTAATTTATAGGGAAATAGATAAAAATTAAATAGGAGACCAAACTGTATCCAACTTGAACAAGCCAAGAGTCCTTACCATAATTAAGTCTTGAGACTTTAGAAATCTAATTATTTTTTTTTTGTCCAATTCAATTTTTCAAAATTATGAAAACTAATTTTAATATTTCATAAACAAAATTAAAATCAATGTTGAACAAAAATTTAGATCAAATCAAAGTAAGATTTATAGAATTTTACAAGAACATTATGAACTAGTGATTTAAGTTCTATTTCAAGACCACCATTATCATCCACCATGGATGATAAACTTTTTTCTCTAGCCACCCTTGGACCAAAAATCTAACTTGTTCCTCCCTTGGTTTATACTCAAACCCGAAACTTGTTTTAAGGAAAACTAGTTACTACTTTTTGCAACTACGTTTCTTCAATTTTAAAATCTAATTTTAAACATTTTCAAATATATGGATCCATTAATATCTCATATTAAACATGTGAAAAAAAAATCAGAATTTTTTTTGTAGAACACTCATACAAAATATTATGATTCATGTAAATTATGCAATCCCTATTATTTCTCAGTCAATCCCATTAACATGCTATAACAATAATCACATCAAGTTTGTATTAAATCATGAATAATGGATCTGATAACACTGAAAGGAATCATATGATAAACGCAGCGGAATTTTAAAAAAATAATTTGATTCCTCATACCAATATCTATTAATGTTTAATACAAACCGAGAAACCTTAAATCTATAGATAAAATTAAGGGTTACCTCTTGAAGCGTGCCTTTAACAATCTTCAAGCATTCTCAAAAATTTTAAATCTTCAAATCTGAATTTGATCTTTATCCCAAGTCTCGAAAACGTTTGGCCTCTATCGGTATCTATACGAATTGACAAACTTGAAGGATCTACTTCAACCATTGATAAAACTAGTAAAGAGAGAAAATGAGGGGTGGCTCTTCTTGTGCTAGTAAGAGAGTTGTTATATCTTATATTCACCTCCTACATAAAGGTATTTATAGAGCTTTAAAGGCTCTAATCCTAGTTTGGATCAAGTTGCATTATCTCATAATTACATATAACCCCTTTATTAACATTAATTGTAATAAAGTCTCTAATTAACTCTTAATTAGGGTTTCACCCCAATTAACTCTTAATTGGTTGTCTCCCTTTTATCCTTTAGTTTCCAATCAATTCTATTGTGTGTGACCCTATAGGTTCAAGCATACCGGATTGTAGGCATTCGATATTAACTAAAAGTAGCATCTCAAATTAGAACTCTTTCTAATTCTCCATTCATGAAGAACAATTAATATATTTATATTAATTTCATTCTTCGAGCTTCTACTAATCATGAGTGACACCTAGCAGCATATCATGATCAACCCTCAGATAGCACGAAGTAGGTAAAGAACTCATTCAGTCTATAGTTGTCATGCAATTCAATCATTCTATCACACAATGCCCCAATTGAATTATTAGGGTATAGAATTACTGTCAAACCCCTAATTCAATCTTATGTGTTCGATCTTAAGACTATAACTCTTAATGATCAATTAGAAACTATTTTCTAATTGTCATTCTACCTTGGTCAATGACTCTTTAAGTCATATCCTATAAGATCACATATGACATTCTCCCTTTAATTGCTAAGGATGATAGATTCTATTTTGTACACTCATAAATCTTCATGCATGTTTAACTATATCCAACAATACATATCCAAGTTACATGGTTAGTATATGAATATGTTGTATAGTTAAATTATAGAAGTTCATGCACAAGACAACCATGGTGTCTCAAGTATAAGGATCAGTTGCATAACTATAACTTTAGGATTTAACATTGATAAGCATGTAAAACTTCATATGAAAAATCCTACGTTAGTCAATAGTCACGTTCAGTGTACTTGTTCTCTAACAAGCACCCACACGCTAGTTTAAGTGTCCCAACACTAGTGACTTGGACAAGTCACCTCATATCAAGTATGAGTAAACATAGTGTATGCTAATCTATTCGGATTACGTAGTACTCAAATAATAATCCTATGACTAGGAACATTTAAGAGTAAAGTACTAAAAAATATAGGTCTCTTCTTCTCAACACCTTGAGAAACTATCTTCTTAACTTATACTCTATGGACTATATCATGTATATTAAAATAAAATAAAGTAGAAACATAATAGATAAACTTGCCATTTTATTTAATTAAGTAATAAATGTTGCTAGTACAACCCTAAAACATCATCTATATGATTGGTTTTAGAGCATATTACTAACAAAGAAGAGTTTTGATTCAAATGGAATTTATGGGCTAATAAGATATGGAAGGAAAAAAGAATAATATTAATAAAAATATGTGGGGGTATAATTGGTATTATAGTAATAATTAAGGATAAAATTAAAAAATAAAATTTTTTTACAAATGCCGATATAAATATATAGGGTGAGAAAATATGGAGCTGAAAATAATTTATTATTAAATATATTTTTTCGAGTAGATGATTATAAGTTGAATGATTTATTAACATGTTAATAGGATGGTGTCACTTATTGGAGAGTACATAATGGGATGAGCTTAGTCATCAAAGGGGTCACATAGAATGAGTGAGTTTGTTATTAAAGGGAAGTGTATAGCATGAGGTGAACTTAGTTACTAATGAGGTGTGTATAAAATGGATGATTTTAATAGTTTGATGATAAGAAATTAAATATGCGTAGAAATGTATATTTGTGAGGTGGGAATAGTCCCACCCAAAGTTTTATAATGGGTAATTTAGGGATTTTTTTGTCAAAGTCATACTGATATAGTTCAAAAATTAGACAGTCTTTCAAAGGGAGGCTAACACTAGTAACAAATTTCACGGGTCTAAAATATAATTTATCCTTTTTCTCTATACAAAATTCAGCAGGGGTAATTTATCTTGAAGGTGAGGTGCATTGTGTTTGATGGACCTGATGTATTTTAGCACAACTAGAAACAATGGGTTGGTCTCGACTCAGATTTGAATTGTGTTAGGCTCGCTCAGCATGTTCATAGTCCAACACAAGTCGAATATAATAAAAAAAATCTAAGTTCATCTTTATACCCGACTGAACTCCGAGCAATTCAATAAACATTCGTAAACTTGGTTATATAATTTTACCTAAAATTCTAGGATTCTTTTAAAAATAATCAACCTCTGTTACTCGTGTGACTTGTTATAAAACATCAATTCCTATTATCCTATCCTAACCCTCCACGTTCTGAAAAGAGTATGACATACCCGGAGCCATCTTCCTTCAATATCGGCACACCCTAATTCTGAACCTTAACTGGCCATCGATGTGGCTAGTGTGTGAAAAGCCATTATTCCCTCTGTTCTTTCAAATTATGTCTTACTTACTTCCTCTATTTACAATTTGTATCCATTGAACAATACCAGAACTTCTAGCATTTGCTCTCTTCTTTTTTTTTTTAACATAAATCGTAATCAAGTTACAACAACGTCGTTTTTCCAATCCGTTTTAATATAGGCATGTGAAAGAATGTCAAACTATTTCCCCCCCACTAATGAAGTTATTACCTTTGGGGAAACCTGAAACCGGAATCAAAGTAGAGGGAAGGTTAGCATTATTGTTCATACCAAAAGAGGCAAGTTGTTGTTTAGACAAAGAGAACCGAATATCTATATAATAAAGTAGTTTAGAATTCAAATATTAAAAAATAAATAAAATGACTTTTGCTATTCGCAGTTGAGATCGTTTTAAACTTTATTTTAAAGTTAATCTAACGGCTAATATTAATACTCTAAATTTAATAGGAAAAATAGGTCATTAAGGGTGTGTTTGGAATGACTTTTTAAAAATATTTCTAGAAATTATTTTTCATAAATACTTTTAAAAAAAATAGTGTTTGAAACTGCTCCACCACTACCTCTACCATCACCACCGCCACTGCCACCGCCGTCACCACCCCCACCACCACAACTGCCACCGTCACCACCACAACAATCACCTTCTCCTATCATCACCACTGTCGCTCATCACCTCTCACCTTTACTACAACTGATGTTTAAATTCATTTATTTCTCCTCTATGTTGATAATTTGGTTTTGAATATGAATATAAATATATTTATTATGTACCATTTTTTATTACTCTGTGCCTTCAGGCACAGGTAATAACTAGTAAACAAATAAAATAAAAAACTGAACACCATGAGATGTTGAAGATCTTATTGGGTTAGATGTTGAAGATCTTATTGGATTAGGAAGGTAAGATAAAAACTTCAAACTCAAAATCAATGAAACAACAAAAAAATCAAGACCATTTCTTGAGCTATATAAAACACCATAGATTGTTACAAGCAAGCACAAAATCGGCTTCATCCATTTGCGACTTTAATTAAAGGTTTATCGTGCAATCCCTAAGGTACTTTTTATTTTGTGAAACTTTTGTCTTCTTAAAGTCAATGGTTCAAACCCCTTTCCCCCTCCCAAAAAAAAAAAACAGTGCAATCCCTAAGGGGTCGATTGATTTGTCGAATTGGATAGGATATCTAGGTGGCATTGGGTAAAATAAAACAAGGGACTCACAAAGTCAATGTTAGGATTCTTTGAGTGGATTAGAAATCCAAGCGGCATGAAAAATTGAAATGAACCACACGTACATTGGGTTATTGAAACCCCGGTAGGGGTGGTACTCAAATGGGTGAATTGGGATTAGAATCGAAATACTAATGTGTCTTTATATTAAATCAAATATTTCATTAGACGGAGAACAATATTTTTAAAAGTGCATTTGATTTGATGTTACATTTTGAGACTCACATGTTTCTTTTACTCTTATTTAACCATTTTCGAACATGAGATATGAGAAAAATATATAATATTCTTATGCAAACGTATCCCAAAAACCTACTAACATGGGTTTGGATTGATCTTACCAAACCAGTCTAATCTTAAATAGTAAAAGTTGCCAAATTGCCCGCAATAGTCTACTTTGAAACTTCCCTTCCTTGACAAAGAGTGTGTGGGCAACAAAAGAATTGGGTCTTGAACCATACTCTTTGAATTCAGTGCATGCAATCTCATCATAACTTATGGGGAGAATTGAAACCCCCGTAGGGGGTGGTACTCAAATGGTGGTTTGGGATTAGAATTGAAATTACTAATGTGTCTTTACATTAAATCAAATACATTATTGGACGAAGAACAATATTTTTAAAAGTGCATTTAATTTGACGTCAAATCGTGAGACCCACATGTTTCTTCTACTCCTATCTAACCATTTTCGAACGTGGGATATGAAAAAAATATATCATATTCCTATCCAAACTTATCCCAAAAACAAACTTACATGGGTTTGGATTGATCTTACCAAACCAATCAAATCTTAAGTAGTAAGACTTGCCAAATTGCCCACAATAGTCTACATTGAAAATTCCCTTCCTTGACAACAAAAGAATTGGGTTTCCAACCATACTCTTTCAATTGAGTGCATGAAATCACATCATAACTTATGAGGAAATTAAAGTGGAAGTGCAAAATTATACATACCAAATCATTTATTAAATTTTATATTCCAAATCAATGTGGGTGGTTAGATCAGTGGGGTTTATTAACTTTTATCAAACATTTACTACATGAAATTTTGACACAGCATTTGAGATACAATATTTAGTAAATAAATTTGAAAAGCATAATTGTATCTACTATGTAAATAGACAATGAGAAAGGGGAAATCTAAATTTGAGTTTTGCTTGGGATAAGCTTAGGACCTTGTCTAAACAAGTCTTCATTTAAACAGTTTTACTTTAAGTTGGTGGTGGGATTATGAGATACCTGACATCACTAGTTTTTTGTTGTACTAGGTGTTGGGAGTCGAGCATATTTATTTATTTTTTACTAGTATCGCACCACATGTATTGCACATGAATTAATATAAATAATATTTTTTTATTAAATCTATTATTATATTTGTAATTAAATTAAATAATAAACTCAATGTTAGAGAATTAATATTTATTTCAATTCTCGTCAAACCTAATTATTCATCGATTCTACTCATCTTTCAGTACCTAGTTTATCATTTATTTAGGCATTTTCCCCGCCCTTTTAGACAATTAATCTTTTACTTATAATGGAACTTGATTGTAAGATTATCCTTCTTGAATATTAATTTATTTTTTTGGTCAAATAAATTGATTAGATTGTAATATTATTGTCTATATTATTGCATACTAAAAAATCATTGTGGAATCCAATAGGACAACTACATATATCTATACTTCTTCATATAGACATAAGAAAACTGTTTATAAGTGCGTTATTTTTAAATGAGCTCAAAAATTTTTGAAAGTAAAATCTATCTAATAAAAGAGTCGAAAAAAAACTTAAAAGTCATATAGGTATAAGACAAAAATCAGATAAAAGTAAATATAAGGATATAATTAACTTTATCATAATAATAATAATTCAAGATAAAATAGAATATCAAAAACAAATTCATTTATGTTGACATTTATAAGTAATATAGATATAGATAGAGATAATTAATAGACATGTGTCCATCAAGGATTGATCTTCAATGGGGACAGCTGCTCCCACCGAAAATTTCATAAAGTGTAGGATTAGTGAGTGCTATTTTCAAAAATCAAAACATAATTTTGGGAGCCTTGCTTTTCACACCCTTCATTTTCAATTTTTCTTCAAATTTCGACTCTCAGTTCTTGCCCTTTTTTCACCGCCTCTCTTTTTTCCTTCTTTTGCTATATTCATTAACAAATCAACTTACTTGGTTGTTGGCTCCCATCAGGTTCCATCCCTCTCTTCACATCGCAACAACGCTGGTTATAAGGTACTATTCTGTCAGGCAATCATCGTCCCAATCTTCCTAAAATAATCTCACTAGTTACAAATATACTCTATTACTGGTTATGTGAGCGATTATTCTAGTTCAAAGTTATGCAAATCAATCTATGAAGAAACCCTAGAAGATAATGTTGAAGCTATGGAGAGATAACTAGTCATGCCCCCGAGCCCGATTTCTGTGGATTTGGTGCGCAAATCTAATTACCATCAATTTCAATCCATACAAGGTACTAAAATCCACAATCAATAAAAATAGAAATGCTCATTCTTTAAAAATCATTAAAATGGTTCAAACTATTCTCAAAATTGTGAAATTTCACCAATAAATCAATAGTTCGAAGTCTTTAATTTCTTCAATCGACCTGATCATCTTTCAACTTTCCATAAATTTTCAACCAGCATCTAAGAGGGGTAAATGGAGGGTAAGCTTGGAGGCCCAGTAAGTAATTTACAACATAACATATGAAATCACAAGGTTACATGATAATCCGACAATCAATTGTAGAATAAACAAATAAAATGAGCATTTAATACAAATCTCTTCATAAATATCATACGGAACCCAATTCTTCAATTTTCCAAATCATTCATAGTTTTATACTAGGTTCGTCTCTGTTACATACTAGCCAGTACTCGATATATCCCATTTTATCACATGCCCCTCGGGGCCACAATCACATCTCAATACCAAAAGCATGCCACCGAGTGCGCCTGACACAAGTGTTAATAGGTCTCAAGCATTTCACCAACAAAAATATTTTTCACACAACAAATACAAAGACCCATCAAGCGAAAATCTAAATGAACCTCACAAATCAACTGTTAAACAATGAATCAGAATACAATGATGATAGCAATAAAAAAACTCTTTGCGAAGTGGTTAAGGCACAGATGCATATTATGAGATAAACCACTGACTTCTTTAATCAAATTGACGAACCACAGATCAAGAACCATCGGGTCAAATTTCATTAGAATCAAACATGACTTCATGCCATATTCCTCCATACTGTTGTGCCTCTCTCTCTCTCTCTCTTTTTGTAGTGGCTACTTCTCAATTCCTTGCCTAGAGCATTTGACAATCCTTAAGCAGTGACTTCATATCTACACTAGGTATAAACTTTTGTAACTACCACTTAACTCCCCATTGTAACATGAAATTATATATTACTCCCCACTCTTATTAACATAACACTGATACACTTTGGTTTATTATTATTTTTATTTTTTAATAGCTTAATTAAGTTACACCCACTTGATGTGTTATTTAATAATTAAATATTCATTATATATTTGATACATGGTATTACATTCTTCCTACCTTAAAATAAATTTCGTCATCGAAATTTTTCGATCATTCTTCTTTAATAAATCGTAAAGTGATTATCAATATTTAGTTGGTACGGGGTATTACATAACCCATTAACCATAAAATAAAAAAATTTCACTAGTTACAAGTTCACAATGAGAGCCCTACAAGATTCTATGGGAGCAATCTAGAGGTAAACCAATAACCCATTAAAGGTTTCTAAAGACTTTCAGGGATTTTCCATATGTTAGAAGTTTTTATTTTCTGAGATCCATGACAAAGTATCGTGATTTTTTTGTCAAACTATCATTGTCTATTAAGTGTTTGTTAAAATGCTACAAACAAAAACTATTACAAAAATAATGATTGTGCGTGAGCCCTAAGGAAATTATGGCGTACCCAAGATCAAAAGAGTTGTAATTTTTAAATATTTTATTGTAACTATTGAAAATTAAAAGGAAATAGTTGGTCAATTTGCTATTTTTTTTGGTAAGTAACAGTGCTACTTTTTAAGCAACCTTCATGATACGCTATTAACTTGAGTCTGTGTAGTAGAATCACTGCAGCGCTACAACTCACATTAATAAAAATTTCTTTGAGGGTGACGAGGACAATATAGAGTTTGATACTAAGAAATTGATTTAATGAGACCATACCATAATTATTTTTTTTGTAATAAAATCTGTGAGATTGAATTGAAGGCTTATCGCATTCATGAGTTTTGATAGTTGTCATTCGGAATTAGACATTTCTTAAACTTGGCTTACTAGTTGTTGAATAATCTAAAGAAATACAAGAGATAAGAAAAGAGAAGGTTAAGATTTTATTGATACTGCATAATTCAATTGAATACAAAGAAGTAATTTAATCTAAATACAAAGAGACTAGATATAAGCTAAACAAGTCAGGAAAAGTAAATGATTATTCTACCCTTAATAAACAAAATAATCCTATATTTCTTAACATCTCCCCTCAAACTCACGATGCAGCAGCAACAAGCATCAAGAGTTTGCCAACTAGAAAACGAAAACGGGAAATAGAATGCAACTTGGTAAAGAAATTTGCAATCTGCAATCTGCAAAGAAGAAGAAACAAAGGGCAAAGTAATGGTGTCATGTTTGAGATGATGACGAGTAAGGTGACAATCGATCTCAATGTGCTTAGTTCGTTCATGAAAAACCGAGTTGTGAGCAATCTGAATAGAACTCTGGTTGTCACAATACAAATGAGTGGGATAAGAAAGAGAAACTCCCATATTTGCAAATAACCAACGTAACCAAACAATCTCTTTGGTAGTAGATGTCATAGCACAATATTCTGCCTCGGTTGAAGATTGAGAAACAATAGATTGTTTCTTGCTCTTCCAAGAAATAAGAGAATCACCCAAAAAGATACAGAAATCAGTAACATATTTGCGATCTGTGGGATCACTGTCATGATCAGCATCAGAGTATGCACACAGCTCCAAGGAAGAGGTGGATAGAAGTAAAAGACTCTGAAAGACTGTACCCCGAAGATACCTTAAAATACGAAGAATCGCTGCCCAAAGAACTGTAGTAGGAGAAGCAACAAACTGACTAATAACATTAACATCATATGCAATATCTGGACGAGTAATAGTGAGATATACCAAGCTCCCAACAATAGTACGGTATAAAGTAGGATCTGACAAAGGTAAACCATCAGAAGAATAATACTTTGCGTTAACCTCAATGAGAGTATCTATAGTCTTATATCAGTAAGTCTAGCTCGCTCAAGAATATCTACAACATATTTCGACTGAGAAAGAAGATAACCTCTGGATGAGCAGGCTACCTCAATACCCAAGAAATATCGTAGAGAACCTAAATCCTTCATTTCAAACTGTCTAGCTAACTCTGTCTTCAAAACTGAAATACCATTAATATCATCACCAGTAATAATTATGTCATCAACCTATAAAGACATAATGATACGACCTGCATTAGTGCACTTAACAAAAAGAGCAAAATCATGACTACTAGAAGTAAACCCAAGGGAAGAAATTACAATAGAAAATTTTTCAAACCAAGCACGAGGTGCTTGTTTGAGACTATATAACGCTTTATTGAGCTTGCAAACATACCCAGAATCATGTGAAACACCAGGAGGGGGAGCCATATAAACTTCTTCTTGAAGATCCCCATTCAAGAAGGCATTTTTAACATCAAGTTGAGAGATATGCCATTGACGAACCGAAGCAACTACAACACGAGTACGAATAGTAGTCATTTTTGCAACAGGAGCAAATGTCTCCTCATAATCCATACTATACTGTTGAGAGTATCCATTTGCAACCAACCTAGCTTTGTATCGCTCAACAGATCTATCAGAATTAGTCTTAATCTTATACACCCAACGACAACCAACAACACTCTTACTAGGAGGTAGAGGAACCAAATCCAAGTACTTGTCTTATGCAAAGCAGAAAGTTCCTCATCCATAGCTTACTGTCAAATAGGGTCAAGAATTGCCTCTTTATAGGAAGAGGGCTCACAGAGACAATGAATAGAAGCTAAAAAGGAAGTAAAAGATGAAGAATAACAAGAATAAGTAAAATCTAGTAATTTTGTGGACTTACGAATGCGTGTGGATTGACGTAGAGGTAGATCCACAATCTCAGACAGAGCTTGAAGGACCACAGGAGAGGAGGTAGCTTCAGGTGTGCTAGAGAGTAAAATGTCAGTACCTTCAGAATGATCAGTGCTGGTATTTAAAGTACTAAAAACTTGAGATGACAAACTATCAGAATCCTCAGAAAAAATATCTATACGAATAAGATCAGATCTAGTCAAGCTATAAGTAGTGAATGGAATAGAAAAGAAAGGTATATGCTCAAGAAAAATAAAATAACGAGACACATAAAGTTTTTGAGTTATTGGATCAAAACAACGATATCCCTTTTTACCTTCACCATAACCAAGAAAGACACAAATAGCAGATCGAGAGGACAACTTGTTGCGTTCAACATGAGGACGAAGAACGAAACAAGTACAACCAAAAACTCTAAATGAAGAATAATTAGGAGCATACCTATACAACTTTTCGAAAGGAGAAACACCTAAAATATGAGAAGATGAAATTGTATTAATCAAACTTACAGCAATAAGAATAGCTTCACCCCAAAACTCACTAGGAACAGAAGAAGACAACAAGAGAGAACGAGTAGTTTCAACAATGTGCTTATGTTTTCTTTCAGCAACACTATTTTGCTCATGAGTATTTGTACACGAAATTTGGTGAATAGTTCCATCTAAGGCAAGCAACTCATCAAATTTATTAGAAGTGTATTCCCCACACAAATCACACCTAAAACATTTGATAACAGTAGAATGTTGAGTTTTGACAAGAGCTCGAAAAGCTGTATATATCTCAAAGAATTCAGAACAATGTTTCATTAAATAAATTCAACAATAACGAGTATGATCATCAATAAAAGAAACATAATATCGAGACCCTCCTTTTGTGGCAACAGGAGAAGGTCTTCATACATCAGAATGAATCAAATCAAATGGAGAAGAAGAAACAGAAATACTTCGATTAAAAGGTAAAGCTGAAAATTTTGCCAGTTTACATCCACTACAATCAGAAATATCACAAGTTTGCAAATTTCCTAAAGCCCCTGTGGATGCCAAAAATCTCAAACGAGAAGACGAAACATGACCTAAACGAGAATGCCATAAATAAAACCTAGAAGAAGAAGGACTCAAACATAAAAAAGATAAATCAACACTAGTAGCAGCAGCAGCAGCAACTGGCACTTTTAACTCATCCAAAATATATAGTCCCCTCTTCCTATGGCCTGTCCCAATCAGCTTCTGAGACTGTAGATCCTACACATAACAAGAAGAAGAGGAAAAAGTGACTAAATTTTTAGAATCACATAACTGACCAACAGAAGCAAGATTTAATGTGAGTTTTGGAATATGATAAACATTAAGGAGAGATAAGTGAGGTGTGACAACAAAACCAATACCTGCTAAAGGCATAGGAGTGCCATCAGCAGTCATAACGGGCGTAGAAGATGAAGGAGATACAAAAATAAAGGATGAAGAATCTAGAGACATATGGTGTGAAGCACCAAAACCCAAGACCCATATAAAATGTGACATACCTGGAGAACTATGAAGCAACTGACCTCCTGAAGAAGAAGCAGACATAGCTTGTGGCTGTAAGGAGAGAAACTTCTGAAATTGCTCAGCCAAGGTACTAGAATCGGTGAAAGGACCTGATGAAACTATTGCTGCAGTATTAGACTGTGGTAATTTGTAACCCTGAGGTGGTCTAGGAGCATTAGATTGTGACTGGTTGCCAGATTTTCAAGCTTGAGATTGCTGCTACAATTGATTTTACTGTCTTAACTTAGGATATTGAACCTTCCAATGACCTTTCTGCTTACAAAAATTGCACTCATCGAAGGCAGGCTTTATGTAAGGCTTATTCTGATTATGAGATAATGGTTTAGAAAGGTACTACTAGCACAGAAGGATCAGAAGTAGAAAGAATTCACTTGTCAGAATAAGACTTAAGACGTATCTTTTCAGCCAATAACTCACTGACAACTGAGTCAACAGAAAGAAGTGGAGAACGATGCAAAATTGAACCTCTAAGTCCTTCAAAATCACTACGAAGTGCCATTAAAAATTGTACCAACTGTTGCTGCTATCTACGAGCAATATAGGCACCACATGCCTTTAATTCAGCCGATTCTGTAAGAGCCAATTGATCCCAAAGATCTGTCACAGCAGAATAAAACTCCTGAATACTCATATTCTTCTGCTGAAGAGCTTGAATATCATGCTCCAATTGATACTGCTTTGCAAAATTTGATTGAGTGAATAACCTTTGCAGATGATCTCAAACCTCTTTTGCTGTCTCATACTTTGCCAACTGCGTACCTATAGAATGCTCAACAAAATTATTGATCCAAGTAATAATTTTTACATTGTCTGCTTCTCAGACATCTATCAAATTAGCATAACCCGCATTAGTATTCTTAGGTTTCACAGAAGTTCCACTAACATATTCCCATTGCTTTTTACCCCTAAGAAAATTTCTCATCACATAACTCCAATACGAATAATTATTTCCATCCAACCTCACACTCACAGGTTGAAGCAAATCGTCTCTTGCATAATTCAATTGAATACAAGGAAGTAATTTAACCTAAATACAAAGAGACTATATATAAGCTAAATAAGACAGGAAAGTAAAGGACTATTCTACCCTTAATAAACAAAATAACTCTATATTCTTAACACTAGTCACTCTTTTTTCAATCATATAATTATTCGGTTTTATTGGTTACTTAAAATTTCAATTTGGGTTGCATTTTGAATTAAGCAATTAAAAATTTCCCTATTGTGAGTTACTCTTTGGATTAAAATGTTCCATTGACTGGTTTGAATAATTTGCTAGTGATTGATTAAATTATTCCTCAATCTCAATTCGATTCTAAATTATTTGTGTTAAATTTATTTGGTTTATTTTGGTTATTTAAGTTCTATATAAGTTGTTTGTTAAAAATTCAAAGATAAATTATCGAATTAGAGTCTAACTAGAGCACTTAACAAGTTTTAAGTTGCACCCACTGCATAACCATCCTGCCACTGCCCCTGATGTCCACAGTCCATAGGTCAATTTATGTTAATTAAATTTATTCTTAACCCCACAAATGTTCGAGAATAATCTTAAGAGTTAAAGAGCTGTGTTCTTATTCTTCAAGAAAAAAGAATAGATAATTTTCTCCATATCTTACATCTATATTTATATCTATCTATACTACTTATAAATGTTAGAATATGTGAAAATTTTTTGATTTCTTATTTTATACTTAATTAGTATTATAAAGTCAATTATACACACACTTTTATTTTCATCTAATTTTTAATGTTTTTTTTATAGCTATTAGATTTTTAAGTTCTTTAAGACTATTTTATTAACAATATTTAACTTTTAAATTCTTTTAAACTCATTTACTAGTAGTATGCGTACATATAATTTCTAAATCTATATTTATTTACTAGTTAATATCCGTGTCTGAAGGCACTATTAATTAAAAAAACACATCAATTAGAAAATTAGAATTAATTTGGGCTCATTGTGTTTTTACAAAAAAAATCATCAAAATTTTCACCAGAAATTGATTCCCAAAACAATATTGAGACATGTAGACAATATTCATAATCAGACATTGAAAGGTTAGTAATTATTAGGGGAATTTTTGTATTTTATACACTAAAAAATGTCTCAATTCCTACTTTACACTCCGAAAGATTATTTTTTCCACTTTGCACCCTAAATGTCATAAATTGATTTCATTGTGGTCCCCAGACTAACATTAGTTTAAGATTCTGTTAAAAATTGAAAATTTCCATAACTAATTTTTGTTTTGAAAAAAGAAAAGAACAATTGTTGGTGTTTACCCCATAAAAGAGAACAATGTATCCATTTCCATAAGCCTAGTGAGTACAATGGTTTTTTAGAATGGTACAAAATTGAACAAGAACACTGTCAAAAATATTCAATAAACCACAGTCATTCGTCTCCTATGAATTTAACAACTCCTCTTCTCCTTTGTATTTGAATGTAAGCGGTGTGCATATTTGCTTCTTTCTTTTTCTTTTTCTTTTTTGTTGCCTGTGATTGTGTATATTTGCTTGACCCAATAGATTAATAATGAATTAAATAATAAGACCGTTATTCACCAATTAAACAATGACTCACTCAATGATTAAATGTATACTCCATTACCTTGATGTCTTGTTTGAAAACCCATAATCTAAGTTAGAGAATAAGAGTTTCGTGCAAAACAGATCACTCAAAAAATAAACATACCAAAGCATTTTTAAAAGGTAGCTCAACTGGTTGGATTTGATGAATTTTCTAAAAGCTACGCAGAAAAAATGCAGATTATAGGCACCAAACGGAGAAATCTTGGCAACACTCCAATAGCCAATATAACAAAGGAGCTTCAAGGCGATAAAAAATAGGCTTGCAAAAATGTAACTGCATACCAGTGTTCAACCAAGCCTTATTATCTGTATAACCTTGACAAAATAAAACCAATCAACAAAAAAATATTACATAAAAACCACAAAGTAATGCAACAATTGTACGAAAAAACACAAAGTAATGCAGCAAAACATACCAACGACAACAGTGAAACCCACCATGGAGAATCTTACCCAAGAAAACCCAGAAAAAAAAAAATCAATACCCCGGCAGAAAAAGGATAATCTATGATCTGAAAATTAGGAGAGATTTCTCTGAATTTGACGCTCGAAATGCTGCCTAAAGGGTGTGATTTGGGCCTATGGGTGTTCAATTAGTTGATTCGAACTAGTTGGAGTGGACTTGGGTTGAGTTTTGGCCAAATATGAGCCTCGGCATTCGTTGTTCTGGTTTGTTGCCCACTGTGCTGCTGGTTCTTCCTTCTTCTGCCTTGGCTGCTGTTTCTCTTTGGTTTATTGACTTTGCTGGCATTGCTGATTTTCAAAGGTGCTTCTTGGTTTAGCTTGGTTGGCTGCTGCTTTTATTTTTCTGATTCAAAGTAGTTGGAACAGATTTGAGTGGAAATTCGACCATCCTTAGTTTGGCCACAGCAGAGTTTTCTGGTTTAATTACTTGCGATTTCTGGTGGTTGATTGTGCACTAAACTCTTCCTCACGTTGCTCTTCTTCTCTATCAACTTGTTTGCTGACCCATTACAATCAACGGTCAATTGCATAGAAATTAAATAATTCTCGTTTCCAATTTGTACCCGCTAAAAAAACTTCAATGAAACAATAGTTAATAGTTCGATTCAGAATGGGTTCTTGGCCTAATCTTAGAATTTATAATAATGCAAAATTATGAATCAAGTGTATCAGAGCATCGAGAGTTGAAGGTATACCCAAGTGAGAACTGTATATACTTGGTTATTCTACAACACAAACTAATTATTGAGATTACCCATTCAAACTTAAATTTCTACTTTAAATAATATTAACCTATTGCACAACAGTCTCGAAATTGATAACTCAAACAAAAAACATGGTTCATACATATTGTCAAACAACTGGTGTGCAGGGTTAGGACGAACAGCTGGAGGGGCTTTCGGGTGAGGTTACAATGGTGGAGAATGGGTGAGAGGGAGAGAACAAAAATATACACCCAAAACCAGAAATCGATAATTAACAACCATATAATTCACTTTTAACACATTACATTTAATAATAATAAATTCATGTCAAAGCATTCACAACTAACACAAACACTGAACTCAGAAAACACACACATAAAACGCAGAGAGAGAGAGTAATACTGTGATTGAGGCAAAGGGAGAGTGAGAGGCAAAAAGTTACTGAGCATTTCGTTGGGTGCTTCCCTGCCTGAAAGTAAGGCAGAGAGATTGACAGAGAGAGGAGGCGGGTGAGAGTTAAGGGAGAGAAAGAGAGAAAGAGATAAGGAAAGGAGAGATATAAAGAAAGGGTCTGCCAAATTCAAAAACTTCTAGTATCCTACATTTAAAAGAAAATATGGATGAGAGCTTGGCTTAGGAGAGTCCGTCAGTGGTTGGGTGCTTAGCAGCCCGACAGAGAGAGATTAGGAGAAGATTTGAGATGGGTGCTTAGCAGCCCGACAGAGAGATTAGGAGAAGATTTGAGATGGATTTCATGCGATAAAGGTCCGATAGATTGGAAGAGGGAGGTAAAAGTGAGAGAGAGGCGTGAGAGAGAGAGACTTTGGGCGGGAAAATAAAGTTTACGATTAATCATAGACCGTTAGATCAAAATTTTGAGATAATTAAAATTATTTTTTATGTTGAAATTATGTTGTTCGTTAGATTTAATTATGTTTTATCTTAAAATAATCTGAACCATTCTTTGTCTCTTGAATTCAAACTTCATTCTACTTTATTATACAGATATAAAAAATAAAATACAATTTATATTCTATTATTACATACATTTTGTTGGCAAATTGAATTTTATTGTCAAATATATGTCACATTTAATTTTTTTATATGCAACAAAATCATAATATTATAATACAACCAATACTTTACAATTTTATCAATCTCTTTGACAATAAATTATAATAATATATTTTGATGTACAAATATTAAAGAATGATAATTTTATAACAAAACTTCAGAATAAACAAAATAAAAAATATTTAAAAAAGTCGGGAAGACACCTAAAAATGATAAATTAGATACTCTAATAGAGGTAGAATAAATCAATAATTAGATTTAGTAATAATTAATTTAAGGTTTAATTATTCAACACATTATTTATTATTCAAATAAATTACAAATATAATTAATTTTTTATAAAAAAATTTTATTTACATATATTCACAAATAAAGCTAGTCTCACTTGTAAGTATCTATAACAAAAAGCGAATGTAAAATTTTCGTTCCCTTGTTGATAACAGAAAGTTCGAAAATTTGGCCCGCTTTTTTCTCTATCCTCCGCCAGCATTTAACCCAAAAAACCACGTTATGGGCAGTTGAAAATTACCAATGAGATCAATAATTTGAGGATTAATTGCACTGGAGCTCTTAAATTTGTTTTATTTTATTCTTTAATATTTTAATTATATCATTTTATTCCCTGAAGTATTGAATATGTTTTTATATGGTCCCTCATGTAAACAACGTCTAAATTGCTAAAAAAAATTTATTATAAATTTATCACGTAATACTTAAATATGAACAAAAAAATAATTTAAATAATTCTTGATCAAATTTTTACTCAATTTTTTGTTAAATAACTACATAAATTACACAATTTTAATTATGAGCTATCCAAATTTTGATCAAAAATTACCCATATTAGACATTTTTTGTTAAGAGTTACTCAAAATTTTTTTAATAGCTATCAAAATTATTTTTTGTTCATATTTTAGGTTTTATGTGACAAGTTTATGATATAAAATAGTTAATAATCTAAAAAATGTTTGCTTGAAAAATCATATAAAAAAATATTCGATACTTAAGAGACTAAAATAATACAATTAAAATATTAAAAATTAAAATGAGATAAATATCATATTTTGAAGATCTTCGGTACAATTAACCCACAATTTAAAGAGAGAGCAGAGAGGGTCCCAAATCCCAATAGTAAAAAAATCACAGTACAAATGAATAAAGAGAAACAACAATAGTCCGAACGAGAAAGGAAAAATGGAAAAAAGTCTACGTGGGCGAATCTTCTCCAACCATTGAGAAGGCAAAACAGAAATTCCACCCATACCATCAACACTCTCCATCATAAACCGTGGGTAAATAGAAAAAAAATCGGTTGTTACAAGCACAGTCCATATCCTATTCATATTTTATTTTGAAAAACGTAACTCAGGCTGGACAAAATCAAAATCCCAAGAGTAAATAGTAAAAGATTGAATCAAATTAATTCATTTGAGAGAAAATCACGGCGAAGGAATGGCTATGTCAGCAAAAGTATGTAGGGGTACCTAAATCACGCAGAGCAGGAGCAGAGGTGAGAGCGAAAGTGAGAACTGGAACGCGAAAGCGAGAAAATTTTAGAACGAAAGTACCTTCAGAGGGTCATGTTATATATATATATAAAGATATTTACATATATAAAAGTTAATAAAAATACAATTAAAATAATTAAATTTCATACACAAAGATACAATAAATTATTTACATTTTGTTATTACTAATTGATCTACACGAGCGTTGCACGTGAGCTATTTTAAATTATATTTTTTATTTTTAGTGTTTCTTTTTATCATTTTTTCAACTTTCAACTATCGAAACATATTTATTGTTTAGTTATTTCCCGTGTCTAAAAGCACGTAATAATAAAAAAATGATCAATAATAAACATATTTGTAATTAAACTAAAAATAAACTAAAAAGATAGAGGAAAGAAATAGGAATTTAAGCATCCGGTTGTAGTTAAGACGAGTGGTGGTGGACAACAATGATAGTAGTGGTGGAAAATGATGATGATTGTGATGGGTGATGACGATCGATTGTGATGGTGGCAATCATGGGGGTAATGGTGATGGTAGTGGTAGGACGGTGGGGGTGGTGGCAGTACGGATGATGGTGAGACAGTGGCGATAGTGATAATGTGAAAACAGTGGTGGTGATAGGGCGATAGGGGTGGGGGTGATGGTGGAATGACGACAATGATAATTGTTGTTGTGGTAAAGGTGGTAGTGGAGTAATGGTGATGGTAATGGTGGTGGTGGTGGTGATGATGGGGCGATGGGGGGAGTGGTGGTGGTGATGATGGTGGTGGTAGTGGTGGGGCAGTGCGAATGGTGGTGAGATAATTCTAAAAATTATTTTTAAAAAAAAATACTTATGAGAAATTATAAGTCTTATAAATATTTTAAAAAATTTACTCCAAACACACTCTTAGAGTCCTATTTTTTCTATTAAATTTAGGGTGTTAGAATTAACAGTCAGATTAATTTTAAAGTAAAATTTAAAGAGATCTCAACCGTAAAAAATAAAAGTCATTTTGTTTACTTTTTTATATTTGAATTGTATTGTTCTTTATTATATAGAATGTACTAGTAATTGTCAGTGCCTAAAGGCACGGCGTAACAAAAAATTAGATTAAAACTTTAAAAATACTACATTATTTAAAAACTCTTTCCAACCTAAAACAGTTTGTCTATAAAACTTACAATCAGACAAAACAATCATCATAATTCACCATACCACCACAATAATTAATACATACTTAATCCTCAACACATATCCAACCACCAAAATATCAAGTTAGTCCCTACTAATTTCAAAAAATTTTGGCAAAATTTTTTTTAAAAATAGAAGTCTAGAAAAATCTAAACCACAAAACTTACAATCATCAATAATAATCATCATAATACATCATATCGCTACAATCATTAATACATACCCAACCACTAAAACCACCTTCATTTTATATCCAAAATCATCATAACCATGTATAATTAGTTAACTTTATAATAGACATAACACAAAAAATACACACATGCACAAATAAAGAAACAACTTCATCTTCTTTATGGCTTACACCAAGTATCTTTCAATGTATACTTGAAAATATTTGAAATATAAAAATTATCGAAATATGTTAGACAAAAAACAAATTTATTTGTATGTAGTGGGGGGACGGATGATTTAGATTGATATAAGTAAGAATTTAGAGAGAATGTAACATATTATCAATTTATTTAGGAAAATATATGGAGGAGTGTAGAGAAAGACTTACAATCAAATAAGTCTTTCTCATAAACATTTCAACAAACGGTTCATTTGCCTAATGATTTCAATCATAAATCTTTATTGGTGGCAGTATAATGGTGTGTGAGTTTGATTTGCGAGTGTTAGATTGATTACAACTCTATGTGTGTGTTGTGTCTCCATGAAAAGTAGAGAAATATAAAAATTTTCAGTTGATTGCAAAAATATGTGTATAAGTCATAATGATGTAAAATCCAAATCCATTGTAAAAAATGAGAGAAAAAGATAGGATCAATAGTTATACCAGTTGGAAATCTTTGTTTTTTGTTCCATGGTTAAAAGAGGTTGTTTTTTCTTTCTCTTTAAATTTGACATTCGCCAAAGCATCATACATTTTTTTCTCCTTTTATTATAGATTATTGAATGAGACGTAAGAAAACACTACTTAAAAGCAAAAAAAAAAATGAATGAGAAATAGGTGAGGTAACACTACCTCACGTATACAGAGACGATTTAGTTCATACTCATTGCAAATTACTACTCCTACATTATTATGACGAAATCTTCGAACCTGTAGACAAAAAAACATTGAATAATAAATTAGCGGGGAAAAAAGATTAGATAAAAAGTAATAAAATGATGAGTAAGAAAAACTTATCATACGGTATTTTCTAGATCGTCATCCATATGTCATGACATTAATGAAGATAAATCAAAATAAATAAGTTATTAAAAAAATCAATAAGATATGTTTAAAGAGAGTTAATCAGATGATGAACTTACACAACCAAAAATAATGACATCATTTATCGATCGATGATTGTGCAGTTGAAATGGTGGTGACTACACAGTAAAATTACAATGATTTACATTAATTACAATGAAATTTCAATTATGAAATTAACATCAATTATACTGAAATTTCATACAATTAACATGCATTTAATTAACAGCAATTACAATGAAATTCCATTGATGATTCACTGTGTAGTTATAATGATGCGAAACAACTCATATGTGTCATCAATAAATCATGATGTGAAAGTCTAAGATATTCAATACAGTTGAACAGGAATTTATATAAAGTAAGTAACATACTTGGACATGCCACTCATATAATCTTATACTGGAAAAAATATTTTTAATGTTCATTCTCACGGTCAGAACTATAACAAGTTGTACGTTGTGGAATGGAGGACATACTCCGATGTGTCATTTCAGCTTCGTGAATCAATACCCAATTAAATGCATGAAAAGTTACTCTTAAAAGGAAAAAGATAAAATTTGATGCATATTAGAATCATTAAAGAGTGATTTTTCCCATGTCTTTGAATGAACAGAAAGTTCATAAATAAGTCAAAGTCCAGTCAAACCCGCATGAGTAGGTCCAAGCAATACCAATGATTATCCAGGGTTCACTCTATTCCCCTGCTTTGGAGAGGTTTCTTCTTACGGAAAAAAACCCAACTCAAGTGCTTTGTTTAACAATAAGTTCCAATCAATCTAAAAACCACTAACTTAACAAATTAAATAGGTTTGAAATAGAGCATATTAAGAGGAACACAACAGAAATTCATCTCTCTTGCACTTTTTTAATATACATGTGGCTTGAAATTACACAATCAATTATTACGAATGACCTTTTAAAAAAAATCATTTCATGGATTGTTTTTACATGAAGTTGTCCTCTCCAGAAAGAACTATGCCTAGAGATTGGCATTTGATTTTGGGTGGTTTACTCACCTAATCTATCAAGTTTTTTTCTTTATTATAACATATGAAACTTCTATTAATAAGAAGTAAAGTACGAAAATGATGGAGAAGGAATCCAACCACTAATCCAACAATAAAATTACAATTACAGCAACAATCAAGTAGCCAACATAGCTAGACAAGCTCTCAACCACAAACCATTGTTCAATCTTGATGAATAAAAGAAGGGAAAGTCTCAAAAATGTTTAGTAATTGATGCCCGTTGAGAAGACAACAATTTAACTCCTTCCCATGTAAAGTTATAAACTAATAGATATAAGAAGCCACATTGAACATTCTAAATGGCATAAGAAGTTGAAATTTTGAATTCATGCGAGGAATCTTGGTTTAGTTTTCTAATGTTCTAGAAATTGATTTATGGCGTAGCTAGGAAAGCCTAAAAGAGTTCTTGCTTGATGAATCTAGTTTTGGCGAGCAAAAAATTTATTTATGAGCAAGGCTATTAGGGTAAAGCTCAGTTAGTAAAAATAGTGACTGCCTTGCTTAAGTGGTTGACACTGTAAAATTAAGGGCAAGCATGCTTTTGAAAGGAATATATAACACAAATCAACACTCTCTAGAGATAAACAAAGTTTGTTTGGTAAGAGATAGGGGTAACCAAATACATGATCCTGCTCTTGACAATCGAATAAGCTTTTAACTGTACAACAACAACCATTGAACCAAATTCAGTAGCTCTTACCCTAAAACAATGCAAAAAAATTTAGCATTCCTTGTTCTCTGTGTTTGTTGACAATTGTGCGATATTAGTACAAGCAAGTGATTGATGATGCATTGTAGAAAATGAACCCAGCATCATGGAGGTCAAGAATAGTATTTCAAATGTTCTATGAAAACCACAATAATTTCATGAGCATAGAACATAAAACAAGCATAATTTGTTTCATTTAATTTTATTTACATGATATTCCATTCCATTCACACTAACTATGAATCATGTTTTTATTATACTACCCAACTAATGGTTAGTACTTGATTTGGAAATTCAACTCTACCATAGTAAACAAAACTAATTGGATCTTTTTCTCAGTAGTTTTCCTATATAACTTTCCCCTTTTCTGATCTTTCAATTTCTTACTCTTCTTTATCAATTTTGTGGCTGCAATGACACAATCAGTAATCAGAATGATGATTTTGGCAAACTTTTGAGCCTGTAATTTAAATCTTATATTCTGGTGTGTTCTCCTAAAAAAGCTATATATTGATTTTATGCCCCAGCAACAAAGCGGTCCCACCACAAATGACCAGTTACACAAGAGTACTACTTGGGTGTTCTCTAACTAACATGGATAGTCACAACCATAACATCTGAAATTAAGCAGAAAAAGAAAAAAAATTAACCCCATTTCTTATTGTAGGCTCACCAATATTGATGGGCGTTGCAAATGATGAGGGCCATTTCTGTGTTCATCTTGGCTTTAATCACCAACAAGTGGTGCGGTGTACTGTGAGAGAGGGGGGGGGGGGGGAGATATATATATATATATATATATATATATATATATATAGAAGCCTAATCATTCTTCTGCTTTCTGAAAAACCAAAGGCTAAACCGTAAGCAGATGAATTGATGTAGCCAATAGGGTTTGTAAATTATACCAAGAAAGATGAAGGGTTGCTACATTTATATTAGTATAGGTATAGATATAGATTGACAGTGTATATATGGTGATTATAGTAGAGATGGAGGGTAAAAAAGAGGGAAAAAAGAAAATTATTATAATTATTTTTTTTGCATTAAGGGACTTTTACTGGTGGGAAGATGTTAATAACACTAATTGAGTCGGAAAAAAAAATGGAACCATTAATTAAAGGGCAGAGATACCAGTGTATTTATCCATTTGTTGAAGGATGACTATAAAGTCGACTCTTAAATAGCGAGAATATAGAGAGTTGGGGTTTTGAAGTATAATTGGTTCATTAAATCCAAATAGAAGTCTAATAGTGTAAATTTGTGAGAAACTTTTAAAAGCATTAGTGTCAGAATTTGTAGGGCATAAAAACCTAAATAACCAACAGTATCTATTGGATGAAGGATAAGATTGGTTTTGTGAGATAAATCAGAGTTAAAACTGGACCTAAAAATCTAAATAACCTGTAGTAACTATTGGATGAAGGATAAAATTAGTTTTGTAAGATAAATCAGGGTTAAAATTAGAAAATAAAAGTTTTTCAATTTTAGGTACTTTTATAAATAGTATTGATATAGATTAATTTGACTTTTAAATCCCACATGAAGATAATGTGGTGACTAAAGAAAATCACTAACAAGAAAAAAAGAAAATAATGTGGTGACTGATATAAAACAAAGGGAAAACCATTGGAAGACATTTCTGCCTTGAAGACTATCCCATATCGGAAAGGCTTCAAAAAGTGAAACCTCACCATGCCTATAAAATGGATCAGTGGGCAGAACTTTTGTAAGTAGCACTTTGAATCCCATGTTGTTGGATGATAGGTAAGAGAAATGCAAAAGTAGTTATATGTAGAGCAGCTGTACATTGACAAATCTTGTTTGAGCTTGAGTTCAATTAAATAATTAGTTGAAAATTTTCAATTAATGAATTTTAAATTTGGAATTAGCGGAGTTGATTTTCTGAATTTACGTGTTTGCATTTTGAGTGCAAATTCATTGAGATACAGTGACAAACCGTGAGATCTAGGTTGGTACTATGAACATGATCTTTTCCCTTTTTTAAAGCACTGTACAGCAAGCATTTACCCACAGGTATGCAAGTCTTGCTTTCTTTTAGAATGTAAAAATCCTTCTCTTCGTCTAAGCTTGGAAAAAAGTAGAGTGGGTATAACAATTTATATGACAATGTTACGTGTGCACGCTTAATGAGCATCTGTCCCACAAACTAACTTGTGTGTGGAATACACAAGTGGACTTTTTCAAAAAAAAAAAAAAATTTTTTGAACAAAGTGGTAAGTGGCAACCATTCATTGAAATGTATAATTTTTTATTAATAATGTACACCGTGACAGTTACATGTGTTGTGTTAAACTTACACAACAATTTATCCTAAGCTTATCATCGCAAATCACACAGTAAAACAATGAAGATATTGATGAGCCCAAATCTAATTAGGTCAGATCCAACAAGCCTAAGTTAACTGAAAGGTAGGTCAATTCTAGTTTGCAAATCCGGTCCAGTCCAAGTTCAAAAGAGTTCAAGAAAAATTAAAGTATATGAGAAGTAATTATTAAGATATTCCCACTCGAAGATCAAGGCAACCTTTTATGACAATTATCTTTTATAGACACTCAGAGAATTAGTACCTTTGCCCTTAAGTCAGCTCTTTAACCAAGGCCTAATACCTATAAATTGTAAGTCATTTCTACATGAAAAGACACATTGAACTCTACTTCTACACTTCTTTACACACATATAACTTCTCTCTCCCCTAACTATTGTATCTCTCATGGAGCTAACTATTACTCTCTCTCCCATTCACCCTATTTCATCAAAAAAGATCCCCTGCTACCGTTGCTATTTCCCATAGTGGATTAGGTCATTCAGACCGAACCAATATTTAAATTACTGCAATTGATTACTTTATTAATTATCCATTAATTACACTTTATCACACACTCGACTATTCATTTTACACAAAATTATTTTGTGCATCATCAGATATCAATAACGCGTAGTACTCCGCCTTCCCTTTCTTTCTATCTCTCCTGATCCCCTTTCAGGCAGTCCCTCCTCCCACCACAACACTTTGCAGCAACAAGCAGAGATGTCATTCCCAAAATAAGAAATTAACTACCATGATCACCCCTCTGCCTTCCACTCCGAACCTTGTTTTGAATTGTCTTCTTACTTGATTTTTTTAATAAAGATTTATTGGTTATTGATGTGGCTAATGCGACGCCGGTATAGTGGTTGGTGGGTTTGGGTGATGGTTTCAATTGCTGGATTTGGGAGGGAGAGGGAGAGTAGGGGTGTCACATTTTGTGAGGAGCAATGCCACAAAATTTAAATAAAACTCAAAAAATTATAATTCAAATACATATCAACCTTTGGATAAGTGATTCCCATTAATTATTTCAGTGGGACTCACTCATCCCACACGCATCCAATAGCATTTTCCTTTTGAGGGAGAAGGTGGGGGTGGTAGTTTTATGAGCAGTTAGATAGTGGGTAGGGGAAGATTTGTATGATTGTGAGTGGTGACAGTAGGTGTGTGACATTAAAAAATAATAATGTTTATAATTAGAGTCCCAAGCTAAAATTAAACGAATTTTCAAATTAAATTGAGATAGATTTAAAATTCTTAGAGCATCTCTAAGGGTGATGTCAAATGTTATATGCCAAATTTAAATTTAAAGGCATATGGGGCAATTTGATATATAACATTTGACATATTCACCTTACACTCCAACCAATCTGTCAAAATAATATATTTTATCCAATTTTTATCTTTAAATCTCCTTCTTTATATTAATTCAATATATATATTTAAAACAAAATTTGGGATCAATTAAAATAAATATTATTAAAAAATAATATATTTTAAAATATTATAAATTTTACATGAAAATTAGTATATATTTTATTAAAACTAAAATTCTCATTAAACTTAGGTAAAACAAATAAAAGCGATAATTATCAATGAACCTTTGGTCTAATGATACTTTTTACCTTATAAAACTTTGTTTTCTTGAGATCAAGGGTTCAAGGCCCTTCCTCCACCTCTACCCCTCAAAAAAGAGATAATTAAAAGTATAATTCCAAAACATAAATTCTAACCAAATTATATGTTAGTACATAAAATAAATTGCATTAAACACCCAACAACTCTATAAAATATTGCATTAAAAGAATTTGAAATATCTATTGAGATATGCCAAATTTGTTTTTGTTCAGTCAGCAATTGACATACCTAATGATACACAAAACATGTTTATGCATCACTTGTTAAGTATGAAATATAGTAATAAATGATAAGACTCAACACAAGCAAAATACAGTTTAAGTGGTTTGGTTAGTGTAACTTACTCCACCGTGAATAGTTTGGATAACCTGAGTATTTTATTGATTAAGGTGCGGAGAGTGCTTAAATGTGAGTGATATGTGAAAGATGTCCCCCTTGTGTAGTTATAACTTACAATTTATAATAGGTGAGATAATTTTGTAGAGGTGACACAATTCTCATAACAAGCAAGACAGTTCCATGAAGGTGGTGATATGTGCATCCTAAGGAGATCTCCTCATGTGTCAATTGTGGATTGAGTCTTTCACCATGACGCGACTAACTCGACTATCTGAAGATGGCGTGATTGACCTAACCTAACTTTCTCCATCTTGTGGTGGGCTTAACCTGAATGCTTGAGGTGGGTCTAATCTACGATTCTAGGCCTGATTTGTATTTTTGAACTGCGCCACTAAGCTAGAACTATAATTCTGGGCCTAGTTAGGGCCGGCTCCATCAATATTGGTTCTAGAAGTCTTGCATGGAAAAAAGAGTCATTGGAGTCTCCGCATGGCATTTGACATACCGGTTAACGCTCTAAAGACCAAACAAAATAAAGCCAAAATAGCAACAGCCCAAATATAAAAGTCTAATCCATAAAATCCACAAAGCCACATAAGGGTATTTATGTAAAACGCCATCCCACTCTCAACACTATAAATGGAAGTTTTTTGTGTGTGTGTGTTGGGGGGGGGGGGGGAGGGAGCAAGAGGATGGGGAGGTCCACCTGCATCTAAGTCCTACAAGTCTGCCTCTAGGGAGAGGAGTACACCACCCTGTGCTTCTTCGTGAGATCCGAATCATCTTCAACCCGATCAAACAAAGAATGGTGATGAGATCCACCAAAAGCAACACAAAATTGAAGGTTGATAATTGTGCTGATCCAGCCATTGTCTTCACAAAATTAACCAAAGGATCACCAGATGGCAGATTAAGAAGTACATCAACCCAAATCCTCGTCTATATGAAATCAACCGAGAATCAGAAGATTGTGCACATGAAAAGTATGCCAAAGAAAGTCGACACCACTTTGTAATCAGATTAAAGATTATAATTTGATAATCTTTTGTATAATTGCAACGCACAAAATTTGTCGTTCCAAGATGGTGGCGATTTACAGAGGAGAAGGTGGTGGGTGAAGGCAGATTTGAGGGAAGAAAGTGATGGAATGTCATGATTTTTAGGGGAGAACCTAGGCATGGCTTTTATTTGTTTTGTAACCGAAGATATACAAAACCTAAGCTACTATATAGAGGCTTGGTTTTAATTGTTTTGTAATATCCTTTTTGCTGCAAGTAGCAGCTGGATGACGACAAGTGGGAACAAGATCTTTACGAGAATGATGAACCTTAAGTTTCAAGTACCAATAGTTTTATACGAAACTGCATTGAATTAAACGCCACTTCTATACTGTAAGTGTTAGGAACATAATTGTAGTAAATTATTCTTTTGTTAACTTCATGTTTAGATGATTCTACTTTTGTTATTGGCATGAAAAGATTTTAGAGTTGGTGCTAAAGTTCTCAAGAAACTCAAAGTGTAAGGGGGTTTCTTTGGAATTTACATGGAAAGCTCTCTGTCATTGCAAAGTCACAGCCTGTGAACACTCATCCGCCAAAGCCAAAACCAATGCTAGAAGGTAGTAAATCAGTTAGGAAAAGTGTTATTCTAAAAAGACGACTCAGCAGAAGCCAGAAATCTCACTCGTCCTTTGTTTTGCTGATAACATCTTGGTGTTTATCGTTCAAGAATATAAAAATCAATAATGGAGACCAAGGACATATTTTGCAGTGTTCTAAATTAGTGCAGGCTGAATGAGTTGATAATTTTCTGCCATCACTTGTTCTTGAGAAATATTCAAACACATTTTAAGCAGAGGAAGTATGAAAGTTTAACAAATTTACACATTTAGGAAGTATGCGAACTTTTAGCATTGTGTGCATATGTACTTGGTCTGTTTTTATATTTGCCATCTACAAAATAGGTTAAAACTTTGAGCATTAGTAACATATTGCTGCTTCTGTAGATTGATATGACCCTCTCATTCACCTCACTTGTGACGATCTTAGGACTATGGGAATACCAATAGTAAGCTAATTTATGTTGTACAATGCGTAGGAATACTTTGTGGGAATTATACCTTTTTGCTCGTTGCCTTTGTTGATTAAGGATTGAGGGTTTCTTGGACATGAAATTTCTCACTTTTAGTTGCATCATGCGTTGGTTTTGTTACTACCTAATCATAAATAATCATACTTTAAGGGAAAAGAAAGAGAAAATCAATAGGAATGAGGTTTTGAAGACGTCAGACGTAACACATACACAACAAGAGGTGTTACAATCAGTCCTAGAAAATCAACAATACTACCAAGACATTGAATTTGTGCTTAGGTATTCCCTTAACTTCACTCCTCATGGCCAAGAAATATGCTTCCAGATCTATACTTACAAAAATTCATTTGGCGGTAATTCTTCAGTATCTGATGACTCACAAGGCTCCATGTAAGGTGAAAAAAAACCAAGAATCATTGGAAAGATGCTTGATTTAGTTAAAATGATAGAAAATCATCTTAAATATGACAAACTCCAAATCTCTTGTAGATTGTAGCGATTTTAAGAGGAGGTGGTGGGGGTCTATAATGGTTTTGAGGCGACAAGGTGTTGGATGGTGACAGTTTTGTATGACATAGGTGGTGGAGGCTGGTTTACTGTTGGAAACAAACTGTGGCTTGCACGCAGACAACTCACTAGTTCCAATAGAAATGTAGATGATTTGAATTCCCTTTGGTGCACTTATTTTTAAATTTACTCCAGTTTTAGCTCATAATTAGTGTTCGAACAATACTCATTCTAAGTAGATCTCTCATAAATTCATTATAAATTTTTTGTCACTAAAAATTAAAATTATAGATTACAAAATAGACATACTTAATACCCATACCCCCACCCTAACTTTACACAAACGAGCACCAAGTCTTTTCCATAACCTTGGCCTTCATCTGCGAATGGCTACCTTCTAGTCGCTAAGCTACTTTTGGGCCAGGGTGAGCCGATGGCCCCTGCCATTTGCCTTCTCTGCTATACATCATCAGCCTACAAGGATTAAATCTCGTACTTTTGATCGATGGTGATACAAATTATGAAATATGATTTTCTTAGGAGAAACAAACAAGAAAGCCACTTTTTCTTGAAAAACGAATAAATTGACAATGACTAGGGTGTTAGACCTAATGGTCTTAAACTGATCGAATATAAAACTAATCTTGAGTCACTGGATTCATAACAATGAATCTTGATAGATATATATGCAGCGGAAATCTCCACGAGAAGAATACCAAGAATATCAAATATAATTACGAACTTGATTTCCAGTAGATTACAGATAGATTTTTCAGAAACTGAGAGATATTGTAAGTGTGAATAAGAGATGGGGTCTCTTAGGTAATTTATATCCCCCTCACCGGTAACCAAATGCCTCACGTTAAAATAATCAATAATCATTCTCTCCCATCAAGGTAACTTTTAGGAAACTGATTAATCGTTAAACATGTTTTGTTGTCACTAGGACACCACTTGCGCCAGGAAACTACCCACTAACCTAACCAACATGTGTTAGATAATTTAATTAGGATATCATTATCTCAAAACTCAAGTTTGTACCTTGTTAATTAAAGTCCATATGTGGGTCCCATTAAATAGGTTCCAACATTCTCCCACTTAGACCGAATTGACAAGGACAGTGAAAGAAAATAATAATAATAGTAATACTTATATTTTGAAAATAAGAAATACTTGGATTCGGTAAAGTTATGCACGCTCTTTATTAAATTATCCCAATATAAGTGAGCTTAACTTTATTCTTGATTACTTGGGCCTAGTAATATGAATCATAGCGGATATATGATGAGTGAGTTTTATACCTACGAATTGATTATTTTCGGTTTGATAAAATTGCAAGTTTTCAATTATTTTATGTTCATATTTATTTATTTTGTGTGTTTTGATGTTATTTTGTAAGGATGATCATTTGGATGGAATCATGGTCATTTGGGAGGAAACAAGGTCAATTTGGAGCTAAGTGTTGGATTTTTTTAAGGAGGAAGCTCAAAGGGCATTTTAGGCCTAAAAGGAGGGGTGTGCCTCTGCGCCCACATACTGTCCAACTAGCGCCCCTACATTGATTTTTGGCCCAGTTGCGCTTGTGTTGGCCTGTGACGCGAATTTTGACTTATTTTTGACCCAAAATTAGACTCTAAAACTACATATATGCTAGGGTTTGTGTGGGGATGAGATATACTGACTTTTGGGGGCTAAAAATCTGAAAAAGCCAAGAAATTGAAAGAAAATTGAAGACAAGGATCGAAGGAATCGACACAAAGAAGATTGGACTTAAAGGCTAGAGAAAAATTGAAGATTGTACCTAAATTTTCATTCTTTTCTCTTAATTTTACTTCTTGATTTTCTAAGATGTTGTTTAATTTGAGAATGATGTTTTTCAATTACATTATGAACTAATTTTCTACTAAGATTGCAACGGAACCTATGTCTAGTTAAATTAATCTACTCTCGATTCTAGTTTTATTGATCATACATGAGTTGTTTGTCATATTTTGTGCTTAATATAGGATTGTGTGGTTAACAATTAATTTGATAACCTAGATGAAATTAGGAGATGAATTCTAGGTTTATATCTGAATATGATGACATGCGTCTGATTAATTCTTCTTAGGATTGAATTGCTGGATTTGTGTATAAGATAGGAATATACCTATATGTCGTGTGTAATTTTTATGAGAGTTTTAACTTAATGAATCTATTTCAACTTATTTTGCATAGGAATATAATAATTTAATTAGGAGAGATAATTTTATCTAACTATAGGAAGATGTCTGATAAATAACTTTGAGTTCTTAATTAATAACTTATTTTGATCAATTAACAAGAAAGAGAGTTAGAAAAGTTTATACGAAGTATTAGGGGAAGTTGTAATCTTAACTTCTTTTATCCAGTAAATTCAACCCTTGATTATTAAGTTTAGGTTTAGTTTTTAGTTAGTGAATTCATAGTTTAATTCCAATTGTTTAAATAAAATCAAATTTATATAAAGTTAGTACTTGGAAGTTATTAAATATATTTCTCCATGACAACGATATTCTACTTATCACTTTATTACTTGTTGATCGTGTATACTTACACGTAAATTGTCAATATCAAATTCGAAACAACAGTATACACCAACAAATAACATATATCCTTTCATGATCACAATATCACCAAACCCTTATAAACAAGACTTTAGGCTAATTTTCTTTACGAATGAATTTCTCATAAAATCCATTTGTTGGTCAAAAATTTTTTGCTAAGAACATATTCGTACCACAAAAATATAATAAGCAGAATAATATAATAATGTGATACAATAAACTGATGGTGTCTCCAAATGTGCACATATAGTACATCAAGCAATAACATTGTTCACTAGACTCATATGATCTACATGATCTTTGTACAATCCTAGAGCTATAGCTTTGGTCATAGGGTCTGCCCCCATATGCACAGTGCTGATGTATTTAACTAACACCTTATTTTCATCACATTTCTCCTTTATGACAAGGTATTTAATATCCATGTGCTTATGATATTTCTTCAAATGAACTTCTTTGTAGCTGTGTCCAGTATATTTGCTAGGGGCTCAGCTTTCATCCACTTGGTGAAGTAATCTGTCCCAAAAAGAAGGTATTTCTTATTTTTGGGTTCCTTTGGTATTGGCCCAACAATATCTATCCCCCATCGTGAAAAGGGCCAAGAACTTTTTAGTGGGTTCAAATCTTCAATTGGGAGATTTTTTGACACTTGTCATATTTCATGACGTATCATTGTGCATACTTCTACATATAAGGTCACCAGTACCCTTGGGAGATTGCTCGGTGAGCAGGGATCTTCCTCTAGTATGACCCCACAACTTCCTTTATAAATCTCAAAGAGGAAGTCCTAAATTTTATCTGAATGTACGCATAATAGGTATGGACTAGTAAAAGAGTGTAGATAGAGCTCCCTATTGGGTGATAGCTAGAACTTGGTTGCTTTAAGCCTCATTTTGTGACCTTTTTTCTTATTGTCGGGGAGCTTTCCATTCCTGAGGAAATTCATGACCAGGTCCAGCCAGCTCGTATCCAATTTGGCTAAGAATGCTTCTTCTGAGGCTGCAAGTTCAATACTAGGTCACTCTTAGCTTTCCACTAATATTATTCTGGTGGGGTTATCCCTAAGCGCAAATGCTAGGGCAGCCATGACATCAACATACGTGTTCCTGCCCCTAGTTCCTTACTGATTCGCTACCCTAAGGATCTTACCAAGTTCTGTTGTTGCTGACTAGTGATATACCACCATCGTTTTATCTTTTTCTAATTACTCACCAGAGAGTTGGTTACCCACAAACAGTGAAATCAGAATAGATATTCAATTGCTCAGCACCTATGTTTATCGCAAGCCTTACTCCTACTAGTAAAGTGTTGTATTCTACCTTGTTATTCGATGGCCAAATTCTAGCCCTTTGGCCTTTTCCAGCGTATCACCTTTTGAAGATTCTAGGATTATCCTTACTCTAGCCCCTTTTTCATTCGAGGAACCATCCATATACAAATTTTAGGCACTCTATGTCCTTGGGGGGGGGGGGGGGGGGGCTTTCTCTAGCCTTTGTTTGGTCGGTTTCCCCCAACTTCATATTGCAAGGCACTAAGAAACCTCTAAAGTTTGCTATAAATTTCATTCACTCTACGAGTGAACTCAGCTAAAAATTCTGCAACTACATGTCCCTTAATTGTAGCTTTAGGTTTTAAAACAATATCATACTCCCTAAGCTCCACTGCCCATTTTGATATTCTTCTAGACAGACCATCTCTTTTAAATAGAGCCTTCAAGGTTGATTAGTCAAGATGTTGACTGTATGCGCTTGGAAATAATGCTTTGCCTTTCTTGCAGAGTTAACCAAGGCAATGGCTAATTTTTTTCAAGGGCAAATAACTCATTTCTACATCAAGGAGGTCTTACTTACATAGTAAATTGGCTTCATTACTTTCTTGAATTTCTTCATCAAGGACCCTGTTCACCACATGCTCAAAGACTGCCAGGTACATGTATAACTACTTTTGTTGGTCAGGCTTTGTCAATAGTGGGGGCTCTGAAGATAAGACTTCAAGTCTTCAACGAGGGATTTCACCTAGTCAGGGTTGGCTTCAATTCTCTTTTAGTCACCAAAAAACTTAGGAACTTGCCTAAGCCAATCCACAAAGGGAACTTCGAGGCGTTAAGCCTCATCCCATACTCCCTCAATACATTAAAACTTTTCTACAAATCGCCCAAGTGATCATTTGCCTTGCGGATCTTGACCAGCATGTCAGCTATGTAGACCTCCATTGTACTCCCGAGCATGTGCTTAAATATTCGGGTCACCAACCAATGGTAGGTTACTAAAGCATTCTTGAGTCCAGTGGGCATAATCTTGTAATAGTACACCTCCTCCTCGTAGTGGTGTTATGAATGATATTTTCTCCTAGTCGGGCTAGAAGAGCAGGATCTGATGGTATCCTCTATAGGCGTCCAAGAAACTCATCATCTTATGCCCCAATGTTACATTGATCAATTGATCAATCTTTGGCAAAGGAAAGCTACCTTTTGGGCAAGCCGTGTTTAGGTCAATGAAGTCTATGCAGACTCTCCACTTGTTGTTCTTTTTCGTGACCACAACCACATTTGAGAGTCAAGTCGGGTAGAGTACCTTTCTGATTGACCGAGCTTCTAGCAAGTTTTTGACTTCCTCGTTGACGGATTGCATGTGAAGAGGTGTCGAAATTATTTTTTTTGCTTAATCGGTTTAAAGCTTGGATCGACATTCAGGTGATGAGAGATGACCTCGGGACTGATACATGGCATCTCGTAGGGGGTTTAGGTGAATATGTCAATGTTTCCCCTCAATAGATTCTCCAACGCTTTCTTCTATTATACTAGTAGTTAGCAACCGACCAAAAAAAAAAAAAATCAACTGGTATCATCTTTATCCACATAGATGATCTGAAGTTCCACTACTGCACATTCAGTTGAGCTTGTCAAAGGCTCTTCCAAGCCCAACCATTCAAACTTTGATTCTTATTTTAAGGTCAGATCGAATGCCAGCTTAGTACACTGCTCCTCGTTTATGATTGCCTTTCCTTTCACAAAGCAAAAAAAAAACCCTTGGGATTAATTTGGTCCCCTCTAATGTCAATGATCCCCCTATCAGATGGGAACCTCGAAATATGATAATAAGCAAAGGGAACCGCCATCAACTTGTGCAGCCAAGTTTGCCCAATAATGGCTTTATAGACTAAGTCTGCCACGACGAACTGGACATAGTGGCGACTGTGTATGATTGGAAAAGACATGTGTCAATCATCACAAAAAAAAAGAGTCTGAATAGGGAGAGTGCCTCTGTCTTAGAAATGGTTCAGTGTTCTGAGTTGTATCCCGACTAACAAAACAGATTCATGACGTAGCCAAACAGATGATGAAGCTTCTCAATCAACAAGAGAACAAATTAATGAGCCAAATCGAGCAATAAATTTATGAAGTACAATATTCATTAAGAATGAGACCGAATTATGGGGTAGTTAGACAACCCCAAGTAATTAGGTGTGGTGTAAAATCGATATGAAAGTTGTCTAAATCATAGATGAATGTTATAAACATTGGCTAAATAATAAGTGAACCAGAAAGGAAGCTTGAAGAGGCTCCAGTACAAATTATGAAATATTTGGCTAAAAAATTGGTGTGTCACCTTGTTCAGTCAATGGTGAAACCCTAGAAGAGGAAAAAATCACTATAAACACCAAGTAAAGTTTAAATCCAAGGTACGCATTTTTTTTCTTGCAACCTTTCATGCTTATTTTCATAGCCTTTACTGATTTAAACAACAAAGTGCCTTGGACCGGTTCACCCCCATTCTAGGAAGTTGTTTTGTTTTATAGGAAAAAGTTGCTTTCTTTTTCATTTCTCCCAGGAAAATCGTATTTCAAAATTCATATCACATCAATCAAATGTATGACATTTTTTCTTTGTACAATTGGCGCCATCTGTGGAAAATGAGCAAAGTTAACGACCCTGTATGCAATTACTAAGTGTGCTTACGCTTAGATGATGCCCCACGCCGACGGGGAGATCTCGACCTTCATGAAATTAGTCTTGTCCTTCTAGGATCGACTCGACTCTTGTGATGCAATACTCTAAAAGTCCCAAGAGGAGGAAGAGAAACTCAGACATGAAAACAAGGTGTTGAGAGAGTTCTTGAGGAGATCACATGATCAAGAAATCCATAAGGAGTTCGACCACCAGGCAACAAGGATCAAAGTAGAATTTTGCTAATTGCGAGTATAGCCCTAGCCCCGACTAGAGCCAGGGGATACGTCGAGATGACACACAAGATAGGCATGGGAGGAGGAAAGATGAAGGTGGTTTAAAATCAAGGAGCTTGACAGTCAACTAGAGCACCCCATGGAAACAATCAGCTAGGCACTGATGTGCATGATATACCCCAGCAGTTTGGGGGAATCAACAAATAAGTGCTATGAAAGTCTGCCAAGAAACTCAATTGACAGTTAGGTACAATTGTTCGAGCAATTCACTGCTTGATTTATCATCAGTAGTAGGCATCTGAAGTACAACATAGCCCTATTCTCCTTGAAAAAGAAACAAAATGAGAAGTTGCAAGAATATGTTCATCATCACTGGGAGATGATATATGAGGTAGAAATTTTTAACCCAAAAATTGTTGTTGCATTGTTCAAGGTTGGATTTTCCAAAGATAACCAGGTATACCAATCCTTGACCGAGCACTCGAACATTGACATGGAGGATTTGATGGCTAGGGTTGAGAGATATTTGAAGGTTGACAATGAGCTTAGTAGGGAGGTCAACCGAGACCAACAGAGCAAAAAATAGAATGGAAGTGATAGGCAAAATCAGTCGCGATTGGTGACGAAGGAAAAGAAGAAGTAAGGTTTCTCGTCTTGTTCATCATTCTATGATGTCAACATAGTATTCAAGGAGCCAATTTATAGAATCTTGTCTCAAATTAAGGGGAAACCTTACTTTAAATGGCCTAGTAAATTAGGTGGAGCTCTAGAGAAAATGAACCCCAACCTTGCTTTTACCACCGTGACATTGGGCACATGACAGAGAACTGTCTTCTCTAAAGAAACACCTAGAGGAAATCATTCAAGCCGGCCACCTATCTCAATTCATTGATGAAGAAAAAACCAAGACTAAGGCTACCGGGAAGAAAGAGGTAGCACAGAGTCAAGTGCGAGATCCCACTTGTGTGATTGACATGATTCAAGCAGCTACGAATTTGAACATGGCGACAAATAAAGCTACTAGGGTGTACATTCAGAAAGCTGCACAAGTTACAAAAAATTTTCGTGTCGATCCCTCAGCTGAACAAATTAGCAAGAAACTGAGAACTGAATGTTTGGATGGACAAATCAGCTTCTCCAACGAATATTTGATGGGAATTCAACACCCTTACAATGACGCCCTAAGCTTGACTTTGACGATTGTAAACTTTGATGTGAAGAGAATCCTAATAGACTAGAGAAGCTACCTCAAGCTAGTCTATGCCCAAGTGGTAGGTTTTAGTGGTAAAATGGTGTTGCCTAGTGAAAAAATCAGCTATGATTTAAATAATTTTTTTACCGGTTTTGAACCGCCCCTAATTACTCAGGGGCAGCCTAACTACCCCATAATTTAGTCTCATTCTTAACAAATATCATACTATAGTAATTTCTTAGTCGGTTTGGCTCACTGCTCAGTTCTCTTGTTGATCGAGTAGCTTTGTCATCTGTTCGACTAGGTCATGAATCTGTGCAGTTAGTTGTGATGGACGAATATTTTCTAAGACAGAGGCACTCTCCTTATTCACATTATTTTCTTCATGATTATTGACACGTGTTTTTTTTCATCACGTGGCATGTCATATCTATTCATTAAATGATCTAATCATACGTAGTCGTTCTGAACCTCTTCATTCGCAAATACAAAATACACTTGTGATATTTTTAGCGCCCCATTAATGTTTTAATCTTTTCTTTGTGACCCTTCTAAAGTTTAACGTCACTTATATTTTTTATTTTAATATTTTAACAAGTCAAAAAATGCATGAGTTATTTGTTGAATTGGAATGGTCATTCTAATTAGTCTTACTTGTTGAATTTGGGGATTGTTTTTAGTTACGTATATTGTCAAAAATATGGTTTCAACAAAATATATGATGATTTATTGGTTGACTCTTAGATTATATATATTAAAAAATATTATTGCAAAAATTTGCACCAATATTTCATTTTTTACCAACCTTGCTTTGTTATTATTTTTTTATACCTTGAACATAATGGTACTTTTAAAAAAATTTGAACTTTATTCCTAGGTTCACCATTAATATTTTTCAAAAATTTCCTGCCCTACTAAATCTAACCAGTTGTTTTTTTTTTGGTAATTAATCTAACCAATTGTTATTTCCTCCAAAAAGTTTCATTTTTGGAAAATGTTTTTTTGTATGAGCGTGAGAAGAGTGAGCTCTACTAAAAAAATTGATGAAACTCACTCATCCAACGATTAATATACATTTAAGTTATAAATTTTTGAGTTTTATTTGAAATTTATAACATTGCTCTTCATTTTTACCATCAATAGTAATACTAATTTTATTTTTTACCAACAAATCAACAAGATTGATTGAATCAACGCATCTATTTTACTCTTCTCAAACATTCAATGATTACTAATGAGTCAAACTTAATGGCTGAACTCACGTTACAAGTCCAAGGGTTAAACTTCAAGAGGTCCAGCTAACCAAGCTCAAAGGAGTCTGTATCCAGACAAGTTCATCAAGGTCAAAGAACTACATCAGCAGGGAGCATGTAAAGGTCATCCAAGAACTTCCTTTATCACCTTGGAGTAAGGGTCATCAGAAACCTCCCCCTCGCTGCCTTGAAAAGAGCCAACCATCACCTCATCCTTTGACTGAATTTCATGGAGAGCACTTCAACTGTCTCGCCCGTTGAGAAGAAGTCACCAACTCCACCAGAATAGTTATTTAGTTGCTCTTAAATTACTCAAATCTGTTAGGGGCAACTATAAATTGTAAGGTTTCACCAACACTTGGAGGGTAAGATCATCACACTCTCACTTGAACACAGTTCTCCTCTCCCTCTCAAAACTTGTACTCTCTGCTATCCAAACACTCCTGAGTTAATAAAAATATCCGACGACCCCAATCATTCAAAATAGACGTAATTCATATTAACCGAACCACTATAATTTTCGTTTTCTCTCTACTTTAATTACTGCATAAAAGGTAGTGTGCAAACTCAATTTACACATCATCAATTACAACTTTCAAAAATTTAGTGATTACGGTTTAACACATCATTTAGTACACTTTAGTGCAAATAGCTTTTTCCAAAAATCTGTCCCCACCGCCGCATTCCAAGCGTCCAGGAAAAACCTTTTCTCATCTTCAAATGTCTTCAAATGTCTTACAAATTCCGAAATCCAAAGGACTTCTGTCCGCGGTTTTTCCGACACTTCCAAACTCTTAATTCCAGCTTTTGAATTTTGAAATCCAAGTCTAAAACGCAAAGGGCACCGCTATAAACTGAAGTCTGAATTCAAAATCGATGAGGGCCGAACCTGCAACACCAAAAACAATAAAACAGTAATCCTAAATTAAATAAAACAATTAAGCAAATACCAAATAAACCAAACGATAAACACCATGTACCTTACATGAAAGGAAACGGATGTATGCAGATGCACGCCGACGACTTCAAAAATAACGGTGAACGGAAAAAGGTCAATACGTGACGGAGAACTTAACGGCACATGTTACAGATATTTCGAAGCTGGGAAGAGACGAATGGAACTAGTCATACTATTCCACAAAATACCCAATCCACTTGAATTTAAATGAATTTGAGCCGTGTTTAATTCCAATCACCACTTTAATTGAATTTTAGTCCGGATTTTAGTTTGTTTTAGGCTTACACGAGTGCACAAAATGTCCAATAACTCCCTCAATCTGAAATCCAATTGCTTCAAATCACATACAAACAAGGTACTCCATCGTCCTGTGTCTCAAATTGCTTGCTAGGGTTTCGACTTGCCGGAAATAAAAAACGTCACCAATCTCGCCGCAATCTGACATTTAATAGCTTGAATATGACGTCGTCGCCGGTGTATAATTTCTCCTTCCGCCAGAAACTCCTGAGGAGAAACTGTTACAGAAATCAAAAGGACAAACCTCAAACAAATGGATTAACGATTCACAGATCGTCGGCTTTGGACATCATAGAAAGCCGACTTGGCCTCGGCTGAAAAGATGCTCGGCGTCTCTGCTGATGTGACGACGGCCGAATCAGAGCCGCTAAAGCTCTCTTCACCCAGTCGCCTTCAACAGTACCGATCCGAACTAAGGAATTCTTCATCGCAGATCTCAAGGCGTCCAATCTATTCGGCGAGTACGAAACTGACTGGGTGTTGTTACAGTTCTTGTGCAAACTACACCGAAACGAACCAGTATGCGTCGTCGGCGAGCACATACACGTATTCTTCGGCAGATTCGTGAACGGTTGGCCATTCTTCTTTCGGAGCACCTGGTCCGCCGCCATTGAACGGCGAGGAGAGACCGATCTGTCCATCGAAATACTCACAGATTTTGACGGCAAAAAAGGTGTGAATCCATGGAGGTGCACGCGAGTCGGAGAAGTGGATCGGCGGCTGACATCAGAGGATGTAGATGAACTGTTAGAGCTTGTCGATTAAGCAAACGAAGACGACTCCAACGAAGAGGAAATGTAAAAACCCCGGGACTGTGAGAATAAAGGTTGCAACGCCGACGCGACTGATAGAACTGGTCCGCTAGATCTTCTAGAGGAATTCGCCATTGCTGTGTCGGGACAGAAAAAGAAAAGGAGAAAATATGAATTTTTATTTTTATTATATCCAAAAGGACCCTGAGGCTTTTCAGTTTGGCAAACCGAAAACTGCTCAAAGGCTGGATTTATACGAAAGGGGAAGGGTAGGCCACTGGTAATTAAGGGGAAGTTAAAGGGGTTGATTTGAAGGGAGTGTGTGTGTTAGCGAACTTAACCACAGTTAATGTGGGCCTGCGTTTAACAAGAGGTGTGTTGAAGTTTTGAGATTCTGATCTAGGCATCTAACGATAAGAAGCAGTTGTCCCTCCTGGGAGGCGCTGCCATGTTAAAAGATTTGGGAAGTGGGGCCGGCTATGGTTCGAAAAGAACACTAATAGTTACGACTTACGATAACAACGACGTGCCATTGTTCAATCCTTTTTGACTTTATGTGCGACTAGAATATCAAGAGAAAATATTCATTACAACAGTCATATTATGTAAATATTAGTATGTGCTCTCACCAATAATATGTAAATAAATAGCTCGCACATAATTAATAACTACAATTTTATGTAAGTTAATAATTATTCACTATTTTTTTATATAATTCAGTAACTATTTAAATTGAGTGCACTTTATTTATTTAATTCTAGTTATTATCCGTGTCCGAATGTATGAAGTAATAAAAAAATGGTTAACAATAAACATATTTATATTTACACCTAAAATCAAATATCAAACATAGAGGAGACAGAAAAGAATTTAAGCACACCGATTATAACGAGGGATGAGCGGTGGGTGGGGACAATGATGCTGGTGGGAGACGATGATGATTGTGGTACATAATGACGATCGTGATAATGGTGACGAACATGGGTGGCAACAGTGATTGTGGTGATGGTGGACGATGGTGATGATTGTTGATGATAGTGGTGGTGATTATTGTGGCAGAGATGGTGGTGACAATAATGGTGGTGGCAACATCGTTGGCGGTATTTATTGTGGTAGAGATGGTGGTGGGAGTGGTGGTTACGACTGTGATAATGATAGTGGTGATGGCAGTGGGGGGCCGGTGGTGATGGTGGGGTGGCTACAATGGGTGGGGGTGGTGATGATAGTGGTGATGGTTGTGGAGATGGTGGTAAGGTACTACAGGGGGTGGTGGGGGTAGTTGTGGCGGTGGTGATGGTGGTGGTGGTGGAGGGGGTTTGGGGGGGATGGTGGTTGTTATGGGATAGATACAAACACTACTTTTTTTTTAAGTACTCATGAGAAGTTATAAATCTTATAAACACTTTTAAAAAGTCACCCTAAATACACTCTTAAGAACTTATTTTTTCTTATTAAATTTTGGGTATTAATATTAGCTGTAGAATTAATTTTAAAGTAAAATTTAAAAAGATCTCATCTGTGAAAAATAAAAATTATTTTATTTATTTTTTTAGATTTAAATTGTATTATACTTTATTAGATAAATTTTATTATTAGTTGATAATATCATATAACAATTCTAACATGATATCACCGCTGCATTAAATATTTTCTCCTCGTGCAAAATGGGTAAAAGCAAAGAAGAGTGCTTTATATTACAGTTTTTTATATTATTTTCTAAAAAATTAAATTTCTCATATTACAGGTTCAATATATTAAAAATGTTTTAATATGATCTTTGAATTAACTTTTGTTGTTCATTCAATCAACATCAATAAAGTGATTTTTAACTAAATAACACAATAAAAATTAACAAAAAAGTCACATTATATCACTTTTAACAAATTGAATGTGATTTAAAAAAAAACACATTGAATGTGCAATATAAGGAATCTAATCTTTTAAAAATAGAAAATAAAGAGTTTAACCAGTTTAAATCATACTCGAGTTAATTAATCAAACTCTTTTAACATCTTTGTTGACACGACCCGTGACACATATATATGTCACAAACTTGACTATACACTATTATAACTTTTTAATTCTGTAATAGGAAATCATGTTGATGAAAAACTAATTATAATTTCTAGATAAAGTCAATCTATTTAGTGTTGGCAATAAGTTGTGCGCCAATGAATTTGAGTTAAGTCTAAATTGTATTATCATATTTTATCACCTTAAAACTATTGTCTTCATGTCATTTTTTTTTTTTTAGATATTTCTAAACAGGGTTGGGGACAAAGGAGAGCACTCCCGATAAACTCTCATTGGTAAGATCATGAGACTTCTGACCGCACCCGTTATGAATGAACCTAATTAGGCTACTATAGAGATCAACCACCAAGCCTCAATGTCGATTCCAAAATTCAAACATCTAACCTTAAGGTGAGAAGTTTAACTGGTTCCCACTAGACCACCCCACCTGATGTAGTAATGTTAATTTAACTCTCAACCATTGATTCCAATACTTGAGGATGCAATATGATCAAATCAACATATTGGATAACAAAGTGAAATCATGATTATTATTCAAAGGAGAAAAATACTAAGTTACCCTTTCATTAATGTAATATGAAGTCTTTTTTTGAAAGGCTAATATGAAGTCACTCACCCAACAAAACCTAACAAGGTTATTAGATAAGGCATTGGAATTCAGGTCACTCACCCTTTTATAAGAAGTGGATTAACCAACCTAGCTACCTATCCCATCATTTGTGAAGGTGACACTTGTCAAAATTTTATAGGAAGAGAATAAAGGAAGTTGGATAGATGGAAATCAAAGGACTGCCAAATAAACTTAGTTGCTATCCAGTTCAGCTCATTGATAAGTCATTAAATAATCGAGAGAGAATTTAACTTCTTGGATAGATGGAAATCAAAGGACTGCCAAATAAACTTAGTTGCTATCCAGTTCAGCTCATTGATAAGTCATTAAATAATCGAGAGAGAATTTAACTTCTTTTGAAGTCATCATCATATAAAACAAGAAAAATGCCAAAATAATGGTTTTCAGAGAACTTATCTGTTGAGAATTCCAAGAAAAAAGATAAAGAATGAAAACGATTGAATCCTTGGCTTCATTTTAATATTGATTTTACAACTATATTCCAATGCAGAGGTCGATTTTTAAAGATTATCTTGACATTTAAATTAGGACAAACAAACGGTTGAAGAGAATCATTCCTTTGAGTTGTGGGTTGAGAATGTATATATGCACAAAGGATAAATTACATCTTCAAACTATGGTTCTGGTCTCGTTGCACATTCCTTATGTTATGTTTCTCACATCGTTCTTTTTAACTGCTTGAATTAACTGTGCAATACTATAAAATAAATATTCACTGCTTTGTATAGAAACAATTCACATAATTTGTTTTGATATGTGATGGGCCCGGCCCAGAACAGGCTCAGAATTGCAGAGCAAGTTTAGATTACAGATGCAGATCAATAAAGGTTTAGTCACAATTTCAGTTGGATCCATCCCACTTTCCTGAGAGACCCAGTCCATCACCAGTACACGTGGGAGTCTCCATATGAGTAGAGGAAATCCATGGGAATGCAGTCATTAGAGACACATCGCCAGTCTCGCAAGATCCCTCACCTGTTACAAGGTAGGGTGACCTTCAAGAAATCACCCCATTATCACCTCGCCCGTCTACGAGGATTATGAGGATGGTGTCTCTATCAGAGCCCTTAGAGCCAACTTCATTTGCCTATAAATTATAAGTTCTGCCTACATGTGGGGGACATTACACACATCTTAGCACACTACACCTCTTGAGTAATAAGATTTTTCAGCCACCATACTCATTCCTAGTAGAGTAAGTCAACCAGACCGAAACACTTAATATTTATGTTTGCTTGTGTTAAGCCATTTTACTTCATCCTTGATTGATTTCGCATAAACTCACTTTTGTGCATCATCAGTTTGACATCGTCTATAGGAACGACTTAGTTTTCACCTTACAGCTTCCCCATTTTCACCCTATTGTCTTTCCATTTTTTCCTACTCGTTTCCCATTTTATGACTATTACAACTAGATTTATGAATCAACAAGGAAAAAATGATGATTACCCACATCAGTACGAGGTCCCTTTACCGCGGGCTAACCACGCTGTTGAGACACAACTATTTGAGACCATGTGGTTGTTGGTAAACCAAAACCAAAACCAAAAAATCCTCCAATTGATGCCCGTGGGGAAGGCCGTGCCCTAGTAGCTAGGAGGAGCCGCACCTAGGCAACTAGGAGGCACAACACCCAAGGTGCCCCAACCAGCATGCCAAGGGCCACAAGGCGCACCATCTCACCAGAATGCCCCCACCACAGCATGCCCCAGCTCCCCTTCCTCATGTGCCCGTTTAATCCTCCCATGTCAATGACCCTTCGTTCCAAGAAGGCGAAGAGGAAACATATATGGACCATGAAAGCTACTACAACAACCTAGAAAGCATCCCTAACCATTACGGCGACAAGATCAAAGAAGTATAGAACCAACTGGGTGACGTGTTTAATATCATGAAGGAAAAAGAGCCAGAAACGTTGGAGCACTTTGTTAGGCGGATTGACACACCATTCTTAACCGATATGGCCAACTACCATCTCTCTCCAAAGTTCAGAATACCGATAATAGAAGTTTTCAACGATTCAAAATATCCACTAGACCACCTAGACACCTACAAATCACTTATGCAATTGTACAACATATCGGACGAGATTATGTGTAAGGCTTTTCCCATTACCCTCAAGGCATCTGCACGCCAATGGTTTTCCAAGCTCAGACCCGAATCCATAAATTCTTTTGCCGAACTGAGAAAATCATTTGTCTCCTATTTCATAGGAGGATGTTGGCACTAGAAGCTTATCACCCATTTACTCAGTATTAAGTAAGAACGGGAGGAAAAATTAAGGAGTTATCTTACTCATTTTAACAAGGAGGTCCTCCAGATTGAAGAGCTAGATGACAAAGTCACCATGATTGCCTATGCTCATCCATTTTTTTTTTTCTGTTTTGAAGTGCCCTCTGAAGAGCATGCCAAAACTACTGTTAAAAGCACAAACATACATAAACACTGAGGATTTCACCCAAAACTAGGTGAGGTGAGTCCTCATGCGGAGAGGAGAAGAGAAAAGAGCCCTATAAAGACAAGAGAAAAACTAAGAAGAAGAAGAGGGAGCAGACAAATAGAGTGTCAACCAAGGATCGTCTCGGTCTTGCACCTTAGAAAGAGTGATAGGCCTTCACACCACTCACTGCCTCCATTGAGCATATTTTGCTCCAAATTCAAGACGACCTTGTGGTGCTCTGGTTAGGAAAAATGAAAGCTACTCCAAATTGTAGAAACCCGAACAAGTATTGTCGCTACTATCGCGACCATGGCCACAATACTGACGACTGCTTCGAACTCAAGAAGTAGATTAAGGACCTTATACAATGAGGCCAATTATAGCAATATGTGACAAGCAGAGGCCACACCCCACCACCAGGTCGCAACCAGGAGACGAGAGAGCAACAACAACCTCTGGGAGAAATCCATACAACTCTAAAGGGTTTAGAGGAGGAGGTGACACTAACTTACTAGAACAACACACGTCAGAAATGTTAGGCACTCGAAGTCAAATGACCAACACCCACTGAAGTCACATAGGTAGGAGGATGGTGGGGGTCATATCCTTCTCAGACAAAGATCTATAAGGATCCAATAGCCCCACAAATGACCCATTGTTGCTGACCATGATGGTAGCCAATTATCAAGTGAGAAAGATCCTAGTAGACAACGATAACCCCGCCGATATTCTATTTATAGGTGCATGCAATAGCATTTGTCTTAGTAGGGGAGGCTCTAACCCATCAGAACACCTCTCATTGGCTTTTCAGATGAGAAGGCATACCCTCTGGGCTCTGTCACTCTATCAGTCACAATGAGCATGCCATCTAGAAGCTTCACCATAATGGTAAAATTTCTTAGTTTTGGATTGCTCGTCCACCTACAACATTATCTTCAGGGCGTCCCGCACTCAACACCTTGAGGGGATACCATCCACCTATTATCTCATTCTCTACTTCGCCAACCACATGTGGAATTGGAGAAATTCAAGGAGATCAATTTGTAGCAAGTGAGTGCTATGTGACTTCCATGAAAGCCAAGAAGTCTCAAGAGGCCCTGCGAGTGGAAGTGCTTGACCTTTAGGATGACGGCATGCTAGAGAAAGGAGATCTAGTGGAGGAGCTCACAGAAAGCCTCTTGGAGAGAAGAGTCCATATTGGCTCCTCACTCTCCGAAGATTGAGCCTGTTAACTTATCAATTTTTTAAAGTAGAACATTAATGTATTTTCTTGGTCTCACAAAGACCTTGAAGGCATTAACCCTGAAGTTGCCACCCACCGGATCAATATAAATCATAGGCACAAACCCGTGCACCAAAAGCTAAGAAACTTCTCTATGAAAAGGGTGCAGCACATGGAAAAAGAGGTTAGGAATTTGTTAGCAAATGGGTCAGTTAGAGGAGTGACCTACCCATTATGGCTGTCCAATGTGGTAATTGTTACTTAGGTCAATGGGAAATGGTGCCTCTGCGTAGATTTCACCGAGTTGAACAAAGCCTATATCAAAGATAACTACCCACTGCCAAGTATAGACATCCTCATCAGCACCACAATTGGCCATAAGCTACTTAGTTTTCTAGATGCCTATTTCGAATATAACCAGATCAGCATATACTTGCCAGATCAGGAGAAGAGATCTTTCATCACTTCCAAAGGGAACCTACTATTACAAGGTCATGCATTTGGGCTAAAAAATGCGAGGGCAACTTACCAGGAACTGGTAAACATATTTCAGTCACAGATCGAAAGAACCATGGAGGTATATGTAGACGACATATTAGTAAAGAGCCTTTTCACTATAAATCATGTGATCCACTTACAAAAGACCTTTGACATCCTGAGATCTTATCACATAAAATTGAATCTTGAGACGTATGCTTTTGGCATAGGATTTAAAAAATTCTCAGGTTTCGTGGTCAACAAGAGGGAAATTGAGGCGAATCTAGACAAAATCAAAGACATTTTGGACATGAAGCCCCCTGCCACTATGAAAGAGGTCTAGTGCCTTAACATAATGGTAACATCTCTCAATAGTTTCATCTTAAGGTCCGCTGAAAAATATCTACTTTTCTTTAGAACCTCTAGAAGGCTTTTCGAAAATCAAAAATCTACCTTGTTACAGCCTCTTACTTTCCCACGCCATACCTAGAGAAACCTTGTACTTGTACTTGACTGTCTCACCCTTTGTCCTAAGCTCTATCCTTTGTTAGGGAGGATGAAGGAATACAAAGTCCTTTCTACTATGTGAACAGAGTCTATTGAGGAGTAGAGATAACGTACTTAAGATTGGAGAAGCTAACAGTCACCCTAGTTACATTAGCTAGGTTCCTTCGATACTATTTTCAAAGTCACACCATTATGGTCATCACGAATCAACCACTGAAAAGAATACCGAAAAATCTAGATATTCCTAGAAGGCTCCTCAAACAGGCTGTCGAATTAGGCGAGCTCGACATGTAGTATCGTCCAAGAGTAGCCATTAAGGCACAGACGTTAGCAGATTTTTGTGGCTGAGCTCACACTGCTTGAGGAGGAGGGCAGAGAGGAACCAACACCCGACACCCAAATGCTTGACTGCCTCTTGTCCGTGCCAGATGACCTAGCACCCTAGGCTTAAGGTGCCTCAGCGCCTTCCACCTCAAGCGCACCCCCCTTCACCTCCGCACCCTAGTGTGGCGTCCTGTTGCCTACTCACACCTCAGCCCCCGCTTGGGTCCCTCCTATCGTTGAGGCCTTTGCACCCCGGGAGACCACACCCACACTTATGTCTTGTTAGAAACTTTATGTTGATGAATCCTCCACCAATGAAGGGAGTGGAGCAAGACTGGTATTCATCAGCCCCGACGAAATTCCTCTCAAATATGTCGTATCTTTCCGTTTCTCAACTCCAACAATGAGGCAAAATACGAGGCCCTCATCTTAGGCTTGAAATTGGTAATCAAAATGGAGGCCTTCCACCTCATTATCTATAGTGACTTCCAACTGATAGTAAACCAAGAAAAGGGAGATTTTGAAGTAAGAGAGAAGATGACGCAGTAGTACCTAACAATGGTGTAGACCTAATTGGAAAAGTTCATCATTTTCAAATTCAACGTATTCCATGAAAGGGCAATCTGATAGTAGATGCACTCACCAAGTCCATCTTATTCTTAGAAATCTCACTAGGCCTCGCCTTTATGGGGTTGTGAGGTAAGGGGTATAGGGGGTTTGACAAGATGGGTTTGGAGAAAATAGCCCAAAGCTCCCACAAATTCTATGTTTATATGAAAAATTCAGTCTCAAATTTTTAAACTCGGTTCGTAGCTGGCCCAAAGATTAAACTCATGATCATGAGTTTTGTCAAACCTAGGGGGAAAGTGGGTTTGAGAAGATGGGTAAGGGTTAAGGATCCAAAAGATAATTGTAACCCTTAATATGGGTGTAAATTGGATTGATCAAGGGTAAAATAATTATTTACAGAATAAATAGATGTTAATAATTATGATATATCCGTGGATCCTATATTTGTATGTGTTGCATACCAAACATAGGTATGGACCATATTGAATATTGAATCTCATCTTTGCAATGAGGGGTTTGGGTTTGGAATAGTTTGCAAAAGGTAATCCAAACTCCTCAAAATTTATTCAAACAAGCTTTATGGGTCACCAATTTGAGCCAAGTAGGCTCAAAACAGATGGGGAGTGTCAACTGCACATCTATAGATGCAGATTGGACATTGCCCATCCAAGAATATTTAAAAAAAGACACGATCCTAGACGACCCAAAGGAAGCCAAGAAGCTGAGACTAAAAGCATCTAGATAAGTTATCCTACAAGATATCTTTTATAAGAGAAGCTACTCACTGTCATTGCTCTATTGCCTTTCCCTAAAGGAATCCAACTACACCATTAGAGAGATTCACAAGGCAGTGTGCGTAAATCATTCTAGAGGGTGCTCTCTTACCCACAAGGTAGTCAGACAAGGCTATTACTGACCTAACATGATCAGGGATGCTCGCGACTTTGTGAAAAAATGCGACAAGTGACAACGCTTGGCCACTATGCCGAGATAACTACTACAAGAATCGACCACCATTATCAGCTCCTGTCCATTCTCCAAATGGGGTGTCGAAATCCTAGGTCCTCTGCCAATGAGCTAAAGCCTGTGCAAATTTGTCATGTTAGCCATCGACTATTTCACAAAATAGGTAGAAGTTGAGCCCTTGGCTAGGATAATGTACAAAACATGGTGTGTAGATTTGGAGTGCCCCACACCATAGTAAGTGACAACACCAAGCAATTTGATAACAAGCTCCTCAATGCTTTTTGAACCAACTTTCAAATTAAATAACCCCAGTCCAGTCCAGCCCATCCCCAAGCAAACGGATAGGCTGAGGTCACTTTAAGAACCATATTATGCAATCTAAAAGCTAGGTTGGAGAGTGCCAAAGAACTATGGGTAGAAGAATTCCCAGGGACGTTGTGGGCATAACAGACAACACCTAGGAGCCCTACTAGAAAGACTCCTTTCTCCATCACCTTGGGCATTGAATTAGTCATACTTGTCGAGATTGGAGTCCACTCACTAAAGTTCTAACGCCATGATCTTAACAAAAATGAAGAAGGTCTTGGCTTCAACCTTGACTTGATAGAAGAAGAGAGAGAGTTGACCACAATTAGAAATGCAGAGTACAAGCGTCGCAAGATCAAATACTATAACTTGAGGGTGAAACCTCGCTCCTTCTTACCTAAAGACTTGGTCTTTAAAAAGGTGATACTAGCCAACAAGGACTCATGAAAGGGGAAATTAATACCAAACTGGGAGGGGTCATACATTATGCTAGAGATTGTGAGACTAGGCACTTATAGAATCCAAAATTCTGAAGAAAAAGTTTTGCTTAATCCATGGAATGCTAAACACCTGAAGAAGTATTACCAATAATGTGACAAAATAAAGGTAGTAGAACGGCCACATACCCATCGGTGTTTATCACATGTAGTTATCAAATAAAGCCTCAAGGATTCATCACAGAAATTGTCTTACTTTTCATTTCATAAAAAGTTCAGAAACAAAGCATAGATAAAAAAAAGAGGGAAAATGTAAAGATGAAATCTATCAAACATCTTCCTCAGCCCTCTGGCCACTTTCATTGTCATCGCCTTCTTCACTGCTTCCTGATCTGCTGCTTCGCTATTCTGAATGTTATGAACAACCTTCTCTGCAACCTCCCTCATTCTTTCCATCTTCTGTGAGTCAGCCTCTAATCTAGTAGCCCTCTCATGAGCTACCCAAAAGCTCTGCCTCTACTCTGGTAGCCCTTTATGAGCTATGTAAAACTCTGCCTTTGCTACGATAGTCCTCTCATAAGCTACCCACAGCTCCACCTCAATCTTTAGCTTTGCCGCTCTCTCACGAGTAGCCAAAAGCTTTGCCTCAAGAGGTATAGCTCTCTTTGAGCCACCTTCAACTACTCCTCAATAGCCCTTAGTGGCTGCCTCTCCCTCATCAAAGTCATCGATACACGCTTATGCTGGTTGGTCCTCGCAAAAACACACATAGCAGCAGTGGACACCTACAAACATGCAAAAAAGAGAAAATAGGTCAGTGTCATCAAAAGATGCGAGGAATAAAATTCTATAGAAAAGAGGTATAGATGATTACCCTGGTCAAGCCCTCTATCATGGTATCAATAATACAATTGGCATCTTGATAACTAACTTTTCTAATGTCTATGGGCGACACAAAATTTGAGAGTCGATCCTTAGCAAAATTCATGTCTCAAAACATGGACACTGGACCATTATTGAGCACTGGAGAAGCAAACGACCCTCCGATTTGTACAGAAGAAGGAATCCTAGCTTCTAGAGATGCGCTAACTAGCGGAATAGCCAAGGGAGATGCCTGGATAATTGGAGCAGGTGGAGAAGGCACCTCTAAGGAAGCTTTGGGGGCATCATCGAACCTTACCCTCATAGGTGGAGGAGTCACCAACGCAGCCCTGGCGAAGTAGAGAGCCTCTACCCTTGATCTATTTACTATGGAGCCTGAGTCAAGGGAGCATTGTTAGAAATTGAAAATACCATCATATTCACTACAAAAATTACACACCTCCTTGAAAGAGGAGCTGCGAGCCTATGGAGAAGATGGAATAGAAGCAACTCCTAAGGGAGAAATTTCAACCCTTTCCTGCCATGAGAACCATATAATCCTTAATAGAGTGAACCTTCATAGCCTGAAGCCTTTTCCCCTGATATATTTACAACTCTGGTAGACTAAAAAAGAGCTAAAAGCATGGTGAAGATGTAAATAACACATCAAATGAATGAAAATAAGAAAAGGAGGATTTATACCTATCCTCATGGGTGCACCTCATCTTGTTGGAACCAAAGTGCAATCCTCCTCAGTAGCCCACTCTCCTCCTAGGAATAAAAATTGAGTCTTCCAACTATAACAGTTGGACCGTAGTCCAGTAATCAACTTTCATGTCCTAAAAGAAAAATGATGCCAACCTTAAATGGGAGTGGGGTTCTCCTGTAACATATAGGAGGCAAAAAAAATTTCACAAGGAGAGGCGCCCATGCCATGCACCCGTCATCATAATCAAACCATTTGGAGCTAGTCGTGCTAGCATGAGAGACAATTGAGCTGAAACACGACACACACGCGTAGGAATCGGGAATCTAAAACTGGCCTCTAACACCTCTTCATAGATGACAATGTCCCTAGATGAATCATCAGAAGTCGGATAGCCCATCTCAACCCAAAGGCACAACACAGGGGGGGAATACACTATATTGACAGTGGTGGAAATAGTGCTCACCTTAAATCCATCATCGTTAATAACTATTTTTCCACGAAGTTTGTGTCATTATGAATGTTGGGCAATATTGTTTCTATCATCACCACCAACGTATACCCTAGGCTAGTTGTCTTCCTATACCTCACTGCCAACGCCATCTTCGAGCGTCTCACCCGTGCTCTCGCTTGCACTGCCCTTGTGTACATCTGAGCTCTCATTTTCCTGTCGCCCACTACCTAAGTCACCACCGCCCAATGTCACGCCTGCATGTAAAAATGTTTGGCGCCCGCTAAGCCCCGCGCCCTTGGCGCCCACCATATGCCACCCAGCGCCAAGTGCCACACTGCCCCTGTCTCTAGTAGCTTGGCACCCAATGCCATGCCGCCCCCGGATCCTAGCACTTAGCGCCTAGCCATTTGGGCGCCTTTGCCCGTCTTCCTCCATTGCACCCTCCAGTGCAACACCCTCCAACTGGTGCCTTGGCCTCAACTAGTGTCGCCTTGCCTCGCTCGCAGTCCCTTTGCTCCTTGCCTATCTCATCTCAAGTCTCCTTTCACCTCAAATGTGTATGAGAAGACCTTGATATTCTTCCTTCTTCTTTAATTCTCAAGAGAAATGTGTGATTGTCCTATTTAAAGGGCTGCTAAAAGGGAAATCTGATCCTAAAAGAAGACTCCTAGTTGTCTACTAATCCTAAAACGTTAATCTATTGATTCTCTATATTTTTTTTTCTAATAGGCGATGTTAAGGGAGAATCCTCGTATCATATCTAAATTTCATGGGTCTCGGCAATAAATTAAGTCTTATTGTTTTATAATTTTAAAATAAGTGTTTGGTTGATTTGTAAATATAACAATTAGAAAACAAACATTTGTATAGGAAAATTTTTGAAGAAAAAAATTTAAAAACTCTTTAAATTTAAATTTTAAATAAAATATTCTTAAATATATTTGTCACTAGTGACAAACACAACATAACAAAAAAAATTAGGTTAAATTTAGATAAATGAACAAAATAAATCTCATAAAATTAGAAAAATTGGGTGGATTAGTAATGATCAACTGAAGAGATACGTGTCTAAAACTTGAGTGTAGAACTTGACTAACAATCACCATCTCAAAAAGCGGGGATTTTTTTTAAAATTAATTTAAAAAAAAAACTATATTTAGAGTCGCTGCAATGGACCTCAAAGTGTATCAAGCCACCCTTGATGGGTTACTTGATAGATTTTACGAAGTGTGGGTCAAGCAAGAGATGAGGGAGACAAGCAGATATACAGATTTGTTTGCTAAAAAGGATGTATTTAGTTATGATGATTTATGTATATTTACAATTCCTAAGGATTGTACTATTTGAAAAATTGCATATAAATAGCATGAGTCTGAAATAACACATATGTAATGTTTAATATATATTAAATGCCTAGATTAAAAAAAATAAAAATTTAACATCTTTACTTTGACACCACCTTCTTTTTAATCCTTGCATGTCATTCAGTGTTCAATTTTGTCTCATCTAATCAGTTTCATGGACAAAAACTCGATAGTGAGGGATGTGTAGAGACTACGATCGTTGCAAGATGTGCAGACACCTCAATAATTTGAATGGGAGGAGACATGGTGGGGCAAGCCCTAGGGCTCGACCATTAAAATAGTCGCCTAAAGCCCCCAATTTAATTTTTAGCCCTTTGTTTTACTTTATGTTTTGAGGCCTTATTGAATGAACCAAGTTAAAGGCACAATTTATTTCACAAGTCAATGTAAAACCTTACAAAAAGTTGTAAAATGTAATAATATTTTCAAAAATCTATGTAAAACCTTAGAGAAAGCCCTCAAATATTACAAAACCTTCTAAAAAAAATCCTAAAAGTAACAAATGTTAACTTTAAAAGTAACAATTTCTCTTAAATTTCTTTCATTCTTTTTTCCTCCATTCTCACCACCTCTCTTCTAGTCTTTATCTCCCTCATACTCTCATTGTGATCTTTGTCCTTATCTCTATCTCTCTTTCTCTTTCTTTAAGACTTCAATGAATTTATTCATCTGTACGATCCTGACTTCACAATAACATCAAATTTATTGTCCGATCCCGTCCAATCCCAAAACTGCTAAAACTTTAGAACTAAATCATACCGCAACTCTTTATAAATGTCAAATAATTATAATCTTTTATTATCTTCCTAAAATATTGATCGGGGTCTAATGTGAAATTTTTGTTTTAGGCCCCAATTTATGTAGGGTCGCCCTTAGTGATGAAGAGGCTAACAATGTAAGAACTTATATAGTAAGTCTAGCATCTTCTCCATTTCTCCCTCCTCTAGCACTAGCAATTTTTTTTGGAAAGTAAAGTAGGAAACATGGTCCTTGTAGGACTCGAACCTACAACTTTTGGCTCATAAGACGAATGCTCTAAACAACTGAGTAACAGGACCATGTGACACTAGCAATGTTAGGTGGGAAAAGGTGCAAGTTTTTTCTATGGAGTGGTTGTATATCAAGTTTTAATAAGTGCATTTGATTCTAATACATAATATGTGGCATGTTCCTGATAATCTATTTATAGAAGTAATTCGTGCTTCTTCCTAAAATTGTGTGTTGTTTCGGGTATACACCGAGTAAAATAATACAAATAACATTATTGCTTGCTTGATATAGATATAATGAGAGAAAGGGAGATGTATGAATTTCAATTTTAGTGTCAACACATGTTAATGTTATTCGTTGATATATAAACTTTAAGACCTTTGTGACTCATCCAATTACCTACAAACTCTACCAATCACATATTACAATGAATAGCCGGCCATTACAATTGTTGAATAATGCACACGTTACACATGTGAAAGCACATAGGGATGAAGAGAACCGTGAAAAAGAATATAATAGAACCATTAAAGTGGAGGACAAAAAAAAAAGGGTTAATAACATTTTTAGTCTCTAAAGGAGAACTAACTAATAAAAAAATACAGACTATAGGGACCTAAAGTGCTATTAACCCAAAAAAAAAAAATTAACTTTGAAAATGACTAATCCATTGACCTAAAATGGTACCATACTATCATTACATTTTTTTGATTTTTTAAAATAATTTTTGAGGTTCATTTACAGCTTTTATGGTAACTTGGGATCGAAAGTTACCACAAAAGTCGATAATTCACATAGAAAAATAATAGCTCGAATTTTAATTAAAAATTGTAACATGACCTAAAAAATGTAAAATTTTGGATTATAAACAAACCCAAAAACTTATGCCTCAACCCAAAAAACTTGTGAAACTTAACAGTATGGTACCCATTTTTTTTTGTTCGGGGATTAATATTCTTCTACTAGAAGATCTAGTGGATTGATAGAAGACCGGCGTGTTCTACTTGATGACTTGACAGTTCTAATTGGTACTAGTGACTGGTTAGACAAAGCTAATTCCATTAAATAACGAATTTTCTGACACTAAAGGGAATATTATGACCAAATAAGATGAAATTATAAATTAAATGTATTAGTTATGATTCAAATGAATTCGCTAAGATTAATTTTAAAAAGCTGGGATCAATCTGAAACTTTGAATTGCTACTTTAACTTGTGTAAATTGTAACTTGACTTCACTGATTGTAACTTGAATTTGTTGGTCAAACTTATTCGAATTTTTTTGGTTTGTATCGGATTTGGCACCGTGTATTGGAAAACTGATCATGTTCTAATACATGGAGACATAGCCACCCCATGGATATTCTTTTGTGTGTCCAAAAGCAAAATAATGCCCTCGTACTCCTCTTACAACCTGGATGGTAGTAACACCTGTATGTATGACTCTTCTTGGATAGTTTGAATCTTTTTTTCTTTTAATTTTGATGTGTAGGTGGTTAGTTTTATCATTGATGTTGGTGTTGGTGGGCAGCATATCGAATGTTTATATCAACCGATAAAATTAGGTTTTCAAAGGATGTATCGAACCACAAGTTACAAATAAATGATTCTAAACAATTCTATTCTATTTTGTTGAAATCTTCTTCAGTTGAATTGTAAGTTTACGTAGATTTGAATAAAAGTTTGAGTTGTGGATGAAGATAACCTGAGTGCGATCATATTTAAGTTAAGTTTTTTATTATTGAAATTGTTTTTTGAAAGATTTAGTGTTAAAATAGTTTTTAAAAACAAAGAAGTGGCCAAATGTGAAAGGCGCTCGAGCAAGCATCTTGATACTCAAGCGACCTTGGAAGCTGAGTGTTGTAAGGTGCGCCTCCATACCACCTGGACTCTTGTTGCCTCTTAAGTGCTCTAACTAAATTTCAAATAAAAAAAATACCTGTAGTGTAAGAAATATATAGTGTTTAGCAGTTTCAAGTAGGTCAAAGAACACCATTTAGCTCAAAGAACATCAATCCAAATGAAATACAAATGAAGTGGTTATTGTGTGAGATCAAATTCATCTAGGTCTAACTATATACTGGGGGAGTTGTTAACATGTTGAAACATCAGTCATATATAACCAAAAATAATTTACAAAACATTAGTCAAAGATAACCAGATCTACAACTCAAAAAATCAATGGATATTAGTGGAGGCAGAGCCAAACAATTGTCTAGGGTGGGTGCTAGAACTTTAAATATGTATTACCCAATTGTAGGTTGTCGCGAAATAATAAAACTTGGAAGTCCGAGGTCGAACGAGAATTGATGATCAATTTGGAACACAAAGAAATAAAAAGTAAAATTTATTTTGAAAGGTTTTGTGAAAGATTTGATTGTTCAAGAGAACAGTAAATTTTGAATTTAAATCAGTACTTAAGAATACTAAAGTGTCAGAGATCCCCTTCTAACTCCGCACAATAATTATTTATGATTTGATTTTCGAACTCAATTAAGAATTAGCTAAGGAGTGATCTTAATCAGAAAATTTGGCGGTAATAATATGAAAAACACATACAAAGATATAATTGTTAAATTACTTGGATAAAAATTAGTATTTGATTATAGATTACAAACAATCACCATGTCTGGAGTCGACAATGGATCAAGATCTCCAACAGTTAAAAATCTCCTTTTATTACAAATAAGAAGTCAGTTATTTTATGAAAATCCCAATTAATTAACCTAAGCATGCAAAACTAATTATTTGACTTGTAGATATTCGATGTACATAGCACAACGAATCAAGAGATTTTACAAAGCACAAACTTTACTAAATGACATGAAGTAATCAAATTTTAAAAATCATGCATTCAAGAACATCGAATAAAAAATAAATATCGTACTTCATTAAAAAATTCACCCCTAGCTTTAGTTGGGAATGTAGCAATCCATAATAAAACAAACACTAAAGAACAGAAGCTGAAGGTAAAATGATTCCCAATTAAGTTTTACAAGAGCTTTTATAGGGAATAGGAAACTAAAAATACTAAATAGAGTAAAAGACTCATTTTTTGCCAATTTATCAATTGCATCTGGACGCATGCTTTGAGCTGTCTAAATGCACTACTTTATGCTGGTCGTCTACTTGTTGCTTCTGAATGCGAGTTTCCTACCGTCTAAACGCGGGTAAGGTTTTGTTCAAACTTTCAACTCGATTTTAATAGTAAGAAGTCAATTCACGAAATTTTCATGAAATACACTTTTAAACCCCTTGAAGTCTATGTTCCAATGCCACAAAGATCAGGTTAATCAGACATCAGAGTAAAATTTATGATCAAAATACCAAAGTAGTGTCAAAATCTTTCCTTGTCAAATTCCCACCAATGCGTGTTTATGCTCCAAAATTTTCTGAACTTCTTTTCTTCATCAAATTATCCCTTATTCTAATTGAATCTTTTCTCCATTGTTTTCTAAATTTTGATCACTTTATTATCATCACAAATCATCCGCATTATCTACAAAATGAGATAAACAACTAGAGCAAGTATCAACCTAAAAAATTTGGCAATATAACACATATAATCTTAAAATATATGTATTTAATCTATCGTTAATTATAATAAAATAACACTTTTGATGGTTAATCAATTGACATTTTACATAGAAGCTTTAATTTTTTCATCCTAATCAATAAAAATAAAATAACATGTTTAAATTTCTTACATTATAATTGATACTTAAAGATTCCTAAAATACAAAAAAACCAAGATACTTTTCATAGCCAAGTGACTACAATTCTCCATCACAAAAGACACGAGAAATGCCCAGTGAATCAGATTCGATGTCACATTGTCGGTCCATCTTGTACATAGTTTTAGAAACTATAAGCATGGTGTGACTTTGGTGATATGTATGTTCATGTATACATATTGGATGGATTATTGAACATAGACAACCATTTGGACGTTGATTCAATATGTCAAACACATTTGTCAAAACCTTGTTGTGGTACAATTCATTCCTGAATTTTATCTCAATTAAGCGTCACAACAGTCTCTCAACCTTTCAACAAAGATCATATGTGCATCACGTGTTATTTGCGTGCTGAAATTAAAACAATGTAAATTGAAAATCCAGAAAGAACTTACATGGATGCAAAAAAAATAAGCTTATTCCATGCAAGGTGAAAATGAGAATGATAACGCCATGAATGCATAGCTAAACCCCATCCCGTAATCCTCCCAAATGATGTGGTTGATGATCAATTTCCTTCCACCAAGCACCGATGATATATATATATATATATATATATATTTATGAATTTGTATATAAAGATTGAGTATTGTGTAATCAGGGACTATCTTATATAATTATCTAGGCTCTACGTTATATGTTAAGTATTATATACATGTTTCGTGTACAATGCTTTGCAACCCACCAAAATGTGAGCTGACCCTCATGTGACTATTAGATGGTTTGCAATCATATACATGTAGCCTTAATTATGAGATCAGTGTGCCAGCCTGCCTCCTATAGTCTACATGCATCAGAAGCAATCTAGACCGGAATTACTTGGCAAGCAAGTATCTTATGTAATGGACCAATATGTGACTTTATCTTCTAGTAGGAAAACTTGTTAACGGTCAAATGAGATGACATGCACATTCTTTAAGATAAAAAGTTGATAATATTGTTTATTATTGTTAAATAATCACCGAAAATTATTTTTGTCAAGCCGTTACATGATAAAACAAATATAATATCTATTTTTAATGGACGTATTCATATTCTATTTTTTTTTTTATCTGTGACAAATTTCTTACTTGTTCTCGGATCATATATATATATATATATATGAATTGATAATTTAAGTGAAATGTGTGCGCATCCCACGTTTGGGTTTTGCTATTTTCACCTATACCTTTATGGTTACATAATCATCATTCATCATTTAAAAAATCTATTCACAACAATTAGAGAGAATAGAAAAACCTCTCCAAACCCAGAGAAAAAAATCATCAGTGGATGCAAAAAAAGAAATTAAGAATCTTTATCAAAGAAGAGAGTAGCCTTGTATTACCGTTCTTCCAAGAATGATATGCTCGTCTTGAAGGACTCTGCCAGCTACAGATGGGTCTGCAAAAGTGACGAAACCGAACCTTCTTCTGTAATCTGTCACTTTGTCTGTGAGAGCCTTAGACTCTCTCACCTCCCTATACTTCCCAAAATGCTCTTTCAGAGTCTCTTCGTCTGTCTCCTGTGAAACCCTTCCAACAAACACATTTCCATGCACATACTCCATTGAAAAATCTCAAGGAAAAAAAACCAACACAAAGAGTTGTGTCTCACAACGAAGAAGTCGAGACGGAAACCGAAATTATTGAGGTGTTTTGATTAGAAGATGCACAGTTCGTGTTTAAAAATATATTGAGGTGTTTTGGTCGATATTTTTTCTCATTTGATCTCATTATTGACTATTTTCTTCACTTTTAGATTATCTTCCACCACGATAATCTATCCTTGTTTTATATATATATATATATATATATATATATATGTCTCTAAATTGGTGCTCTTGACTTTTGGTTTGATCAGGCTAAATGTTCATTAAAGAATCCTAGCGTGAAAATAAATTTGTCTAATACTGATGGATTGAGAGACCTTGCAACCATTAGATGTATACTTTTATTACTTTCTGTTTTTACGTCATGCTTCAACATGCAAGGATTAAAACCTCAAACCAAGGCCAAACATTTGATCTTATTTTTGTTTCTTGAGATTGAATACTTGGGATAACGTAACAGTGAAAATTTGAGCTGAGACCACAATTACATACATATTTGGAGTAGAACTTACAGATAGTATGAAAAGATACATATATTGATTTTTTGGCACTAGAGATAATATTGTATCAACGAAGTTGTTGATATGTATTAATATTAGAATTTTGGAAAAAAAATAATTTTTTTATATGTCTTATTAAGAGATTAGAGGGATATAATGGTAATCTTCATATTTAAATATAAAAAAACATGTCAGTCTTTATAATTTTTTATAAGAATAAAATATTAAATCAAAAATTTTTCATGCGAAAAACTTTTAGTAGTAGTAGTAGTAGTATATATATATATATGTGTTCCTTGGGTTATTGTAAGGGGTAACATGTAACCACCGAACACCAAGTCTGTAATCCAATCCCCTTCAAAGCATCATCATCAAGATCCCTGCTTTGAATAAAACTTGCAAGAGTGTTAATGATAGAGGTAACATTAATTTTCATATACATACAATTTATGAAAAATCTAAAGAGATATGAGAATGTTATTAATTTTTATATCTCTTTCAAAAAAAAAGGCTTTAAATTAAAAGAACACGTCTTTTTATGTATTGAAATTTTCTCTCGCGTAAGTTATTGTCTAATGTTGTAAAAAAATAGTTTTCTTTTCAAATTTGTCTCTACACATTTTTATGAGGCCCACACAATGCAGTTAGACCTCTGATATTTGTTGGTTTTTTTGTCTAATCTAATCTAATTGATATGTGAAAGTTGGCGTACTCATGCAACTCTTGTTTTCCAGATTAACGTCAACTTCTAGCATTAATAATGCAGTACAATATGCAAAATATTTCCATTTTAAGCTTTTTACGTTAGGTAAGGCTACCATAACGATTTATAAATTTAGGTTATTTATTTTAAATTAAATAATTTGAGGGAAAAATAGGCTAAGGTGTATATGAAGAGAACTTTCATAAAATATATGGGGAGAACCCAACTTAATGAGAATTTGAATGCAAAATTGCACGAGTTCTTAAAACCAGATCATGATTGATATAATTCAATTCTTTACTCACTTTGATAGAGTTGTAAATGACAAACGATATTTGGAGTCAGAGGAAGAGTACCATGCTAGGCAAAATTTACCAAGACTGAAGTTCAAAAGAGCTCTCATGTTGGTGCAAACAGGACAATGTTACACTTCTCATGTGTTTGATCTATTTCATGAAGAGTATGATATATTTTCAGTGTGCTATTGTGAATCCATGTAATATTCTAGAGCAACAACATCAATTGGTTATTTAAAGAATAGAGAGAGCATTTTTGTGTGGATAAGTGCTTTGAGAAAATAGTTAATTTTGGTTGTGAAAAGTTTGAAATGGTTGGGATAGTATGTAGTCGTGCACTTAAAATGTTGGACACAATAANTTTGTAGGTGTCCACTGCTGCTATGTGTGTTTTTGCGAGGACCAACCAGCATAAGCGTGTATCGATGACTTTGATGAGGGAGAGGCAGCCACTAAGGGCTATTGAGGAGTAGTTGAAGGTGGCTCAAAGAGAGCTATACCTCTTGAGGCAAAGCTTTTGGCTACTCGTGAGAGAGCGGCAAAGCTAAAGGTTGAGGTGGAGCTGTGGGTAGCTTTTGAGAGGACTATCGTAGCAAAGGCAGAGTTTTACATAGCTCATAAAGGGCTACCAGAGCAAAGGCAGAGCTTTTGGGTAGCTCATGAGAGGGCTACTAGATTAGAGGCTGACTCACAGAAGATGGAAAGAATGAGGGAGGTTGCAGAGAAGGTTGTTCATAACATTCAGAATAGCGAAGCAGCAGATCAGGAAGCAGTGAAGAAGGCGATGACAATGAAAGTGGCCAGAGGGCTGAGGAAGATGTTTGATAGATTTCATCTTTACATTTTCCCTCTTTTTTTTATCTATGCTTTGTTTCTGAACTTTTTATGAAATGAAAAGTAAGACAATTTCTGTGATGAATCCTTGAGGCTTTATTTGATAACTACATGTGATAAACACCGATGGGTATGTGGCCGTTCTACTACCTTTATTTTGTCACATTATTGGTAATACTTCTTCAGGTGTTTAGCATTCCATGGATTAAGCAAAACTTTTTCTTCAGAATTTTGGATTCTATAAGTGCCTAGTCTCACAATCTCTAGCATAATGTATGACCCCTCCCAGTTTGGTATTAATTTCCCCTTTCATGAGTCCTTGTTGGCTAGTATCACCTTTTTAAAGACCAAGTCTCTAGGTAAGAAGGAGCGAGGTTTCACCCTCAAGTTATAGTATTTGATCTTGCGACGCTTGTACTCTGCATTTCTAATTGTGGTCAACTCTCTCTCTTCTTCTATCAAGTCAAGGTTGAAGCCAAGACCTTCTTCATTTTTGTTAAGATCATGGCGTTAGAACTTTAGTGAGTGGACTCCAATCTCGACAAGTATGACTAATTCAATGCCCAAGGTGATGGAGAAAGGAGTCTTTCTAGTAGGGCTCCTAGGTGTTGTCTGTTATGCCCACAACGTCCCTGGGAATTCTTCTACCCATAGTTCTTTGGCACTCTCCAACCTAGCTTTTAGATTGCATAATATGGTTCTTAAAGTGACCTCAGCCTATCCGTTTGCTTGGGGATGGGCTGGACTGGACTGGGGTTATTTAATTTGAAAGTTGGTTCAAAAAGCATTGAGGAGCTTGTTATCAAATTGCTTGGTGTTGTCACTTACTATGGTGTGGGGCACTCCAAATCTACACACCATGTTTTGTACATTATCCTAGCCAAGGGCTTAACTTCTACCTATTTTGTGAAATAGTCGATGGCTAACATGACAAATTTGCACAGGCTTTAGCTCATTGGCAGAGGACCTAGGATTTCGACACCCCATTTGGAGAATGGACAGGAGCTGATAATGGTGGTCGATTCTTGTAGTAGTTATCTCGGCATAGTGGCCAAGCGTTGTCACTTGTCGCATTTTTTCACAAAGTCGCGAGCATCCCTGATCATGTTAGGTCAGTAATAGCCTTGTCTGACTACCTTGTGGGTAAGAGAGCACCCTCTAGAATGATTTACGCACACTGCCTTGTGAATCTCTCTAATGGTGTAGTTGGATTCCTTTAGGGAAAGGCAATAGAGCAATGACAGTGAGTAGCTTCTCTTATAAAAGATATCTTGTAGGATAACTTATCTAGATGCTTTTAGTCTCAGCTTCTTGGCTTCCTTTGGGTCGTCTAGGATCGTGTCTTTTTTTAAATATTCTTGGATGGGCAATGTCCAATCTGCATCTATAGATGTGCAGTTGACACTCCCCATCTGTTTTGAGCCTACTTGGCTCAAATTGGTGACCCATAAAGCTTGTTTGAATAAATTTTGAGGAGTTTGGATTACCTTTTGCAAACTATTCCAAACCCAAACCCCTCATTGCAAAGATGAGATTCAATATTCAATATGGTCCATACCTATGTTTGGTATGCAACACATACAAATATAGGATCCACGGATATATCATAATTATTAACATCTATTTATTCTGTAAATAATTATTTTACCCTTGATCAATCCAATTTACACCCATATTAAGGGTTACAATTATCTTTTGGATCCTTAACCCTTACCCATCTTCTCAAACCCACTCTCCCCCTAGGTTTGACAAAACTCATGATCATGAGTTTAATCTTTGGGCCAGTTACGAACCGAGTTTAAAAATTTGAGACTGAATTTTTCATATAAACATATACAAAAGTTGGGATCGATTAAAGCCGAGACATGAGAAGCTAAGAGAAAGAAAGTAGTTTCACAACCTTCTAATATGTCCAAAGTATGACACAGCGAATATTGTATACTTATTTTATATCTACTTAACATATGACAATATTGATTTGTAGATTATTTGTCGTTAAGGTACTTTTATCTTCATAATCAGTGTATTCACAGGCATGATCTTCACAATCAATTTGTTCACATCTATTATCTTCACAAAACATCTAGTACTTTACAAAATAATTCGGTATGTTAGTTTTTTCATACATTGATTTTAATGTTATATTATTTCTACTATTATTGATCCAATCTAATTTGTGTAAGGTATATCATTTTTTGCAACACAAATGCATTCATTTAGTGCAAAAAATCCTTCTTCACGAATGAGAACTTCTATGATTTTTTTTAAGGTTATTTGAAAAAAAAAGGGGCAAAGTGGAAGGACATTTTGAAGGATTGTGTTGTTGAATAAGTGGAGAAACTTTATTTGGTTGACATGATCATGCATTGTACGTGTACTATCAAATTTCATGGTGGTAACTCAGCCATTAATGTCCCAGCAAGAGACTTGTAAACAGTTTCAAAACGATCTTCCATTATATCAAAAAATGGTTTAGTAGTTATATCTTTTTGTGGAAGAGTTGGCTTAATGTTGCTTGCTATGGTCATTGGCACAAACATAAGGCTCAATTTGTTCGATTTTTTCCAAACTTTATGGAAAGATCTTTCATCAGCGATGCATGTCTTAGCAATAGTAACAGGTTTCTCAGTTTGTAGTGCTAAATCAAGTTCTAAAACACCTAGGCGNTTGATGAAGGCAATGCTTCCTTTGAAAGCACATGTGCGAGTAATGGAGAATGTAGAATCTAACATTCTATGAGTGAAAGGTATAAAAAGGAAGGATAGTAGTTACAAAGGTTGGGATCGATTAAAGCCGAGACATGAGAAGCTAAGAGAAAGAAAGTAGTTTCACAACCTTCTAATATGTCCAAAGTATGACACATCGAATATTGTATACTTATTTTATATCTACTTAACATATGACAATATTGATTTGTAGATTATTTGTCGTTAAGGTACTTTTATCTTCATAATCAGTGTATTCACAGGCATGATCTTCACAATCAATTTGTTCACATCTATTATCTTCACAAAACATCTAGTACTTTACAAAATAATTCGGTATGTTAGTTTTTTCATACATTGATTTTAATGTTATATTATTTCTACTATTATTGATCCAATCTAATTTATGTAAGGTATATCATTTTTTGCAACACAAATGCATTCATTTAGTGCAAAAAATCCTTCTTCACGAATGAGAACTTCTATGATTTTTTTTAAGGTTATTTGCAAAAAAAAGGGGCAAAGTGGAAGGACATTTTGAAGGATTGTGTTGTTGAATAAGTGGAGAAACTTTATTTGGTTGACATGATCATGCATTGTACGTGTACTATCAAATTTCATGGTGGTAACTCAGCCATTAATGTCCCAGCAAGAGACTTGTAAACAGTTTCAAAACGATCTTCCATTATATCAAAAAATGGTTTAGTAGTTATATCTTTTTGTGGAAGAGTTGGCTTAATGTTGCTTGCTATGGTCATTGGCACAAACATAAGGCTCAATTTGTTCGATTTTTTCCAAACTTTATGGAAAGATCTTTCATTAGCGATGCATGTCTTAGTAATAGTAACAGGTTTCTCAGTTTGTAGTGCTAAATCAAGTTCTAAAACACCTAGGTGAAATTGGACTTGTACACGCCAATTAGAGAAATTCAGCCCAAGCATCGAAACAAAAGAAGCATGCAAATGCAACAAAACAGGAACAAACACTGTAATAAGTTAAATCCTCACTACATTAGTGCTTTGAGTTATCTAACAGTTCAAACATAAGTAAGAATAAAATACATACTCTTGTAATCAATAGATACTCCTACTGTGACTCTCATATGGGTAGTAACCACAATACACTAATACATTAACCATCATGGTGATTCTCTTCACCTAATAGGACTAATTAATGATACATTCATAATTAGGTAGGTCTGTTACTAGAACCACCAATCACGAATATACCCCAACTATCCTGTCCCAATTAATTAATCACTTAAAAGGTGGTGCACCTTTGGGCTGATTCCTAATATCCAAGTGATCAAGAAACTGCAATTTGTAATTCATTATTTTAGTACCTCAATAATGGATAACAAATATCAATAATACGATTCAACATCTATAAGTTATTCTAGTTGGGCCACTTTGGCGGCTAACAACTATATCATAATGTAGCTATTGAATCAAAATAATGGCATTGCATAAATAATTTATTGGACAATAATTTAAACTTTCATATGATATATCAGAACAATTTTCATGGCTAACAGTAAAATGAACATAATCTGATATAACATGTGTCAACATACATGGCTACTGTTTGGCAAGAGTCCATATATACGACATCAAAAATATATATGTAATTCTCTACACAAAACATTTAATGATCAAACAGTAAGGACAGTCCTTCATAAGGGGTCTAGAAATTATCTTTAACGATTATTCATACTTGAATATAAAATATAGATCATCATGAAAGGCAGTAACAATACTTGGCATTATCCGTTAGTTTGAAAAATCAGGATATATGTGATTCAATTACAACTTGACTTCACACACAAAAAAAAAAAAAAAAAAAAACAATAGAGAAAGCCAAAACATACAATACCAACACTTACAGATAATTTCCACCTTCTGTGTTGTTAGGTCACATCATGGATTTGGACCAAAATAAGAGAGTTTTTTTTTTTATTATTATTATTATTGTTCGAGTGACAAAAAAAAAAAAAAATCAAAGCTAATGCTTTCCATATTGCTATGTCTATGAGTGACGTAAGTGCATGTAAGATATCAATGCACTTTCAGATTTGGCCTAACATGATGGACGTATCTTTTACAAAAATTAATTAGCGGATTAAATCGCAATAAATATGACTGGCATAAGCAATGAATTCATCCTGCAATGACAGAACGTTTCAATTTTTGAAGCAATTAAAATGGTTGGCATCTTGATTAAATACATCAGTATGCAATTCTTACGAATAGGCAACAAGCATTAACCTTATGCTTTTAATGTAAACTCATGAGAGTTCTCAACTCAGACTCTAATACCACATGTAAAACTATTTAATTTGATCGAATAATAATCAAACCTTTAATCCAAGATATAAAACTAACAAGATTTTTACATACCAATTATGCGGAATTAAAATGTCATAATTCGCATACCTGAAGCCATTGATGTAAACTTTTAGTTTCTTAAACAAGAAGAACAGTATTTTGGTGTAGTCTAAAAACACAGTTTCTCTCTTCTAGCCTTTAACGTAAGATACACAAATCAATGAGGAATGTGCACATTTATAGGTAGAGAGATAATCGGTTTCTTAGATGAACATAANTTTACATTCTTAAACAACACATGACTTTGGTAAAAGGATATATCTATCTATTGAAATTTTTTTGTGTGTAGGTTAGAAAATTTTACTTTATTTCTTTTGATTTAGAGAAAAAGAAGATAACAAACCCAAGAAAAAAAAAGATACAGAGTGAGAATTTTAAAGATACGGTAAGACAGAGAGAGAAAATATCAATGTATTTGAGAGACATATTTGTTATTGGGCAAAATACATTTATGGGAAAGTTTGTCCTACTGTTGAAACAAATTAATAAATCTAGATAGAATGACTAAATTAATACAAGNGAAGACATGCAGTATAACTAATGCATCATTAAATTGTTAAAAGTTTTCAAGCCAATTTAAGTCTCTCTCTCTCTCTCTCCCCCTCTGTGTGGAATGATTCGTTGAACAAATAAATAAATCGTTCTTTTTTTTTTTTTTTGAAAAATTTAGAGGTCGGTCCCCCTTTGTGGACTTAGTTGGTGATAAGTCCATCAAAAAAAGTTGTTTAGTATTAAGTCCATTTTTTATCTCCATTTTCCAATAGTTTTATTTAATTACAACAAATTTGAAAACTAACAACTCTTAAATTTTAAAAGTTTGACTAACATTAAAGTNCTAAATTTTATAAGTTTGACTAACATTAAAATTTTTTCTCTCTCATATCTATCTACGTCCATATATAGGTTAGGACTATATCTTTCTCTCATTAAAAATAAAAAATAATAACATTCAAATACAAAAAAAAAAATTATCATTTAAACACAAAAAAATAATACCATTTAAATACAAAAAATAGTAAAATTAAATTTTAATATTTTAANATATATATAGTAACATTAAAATTAAAAAATAGTAATATTCAAACACAAAAATAATATCACTTAAACTCAAAAAAATAGCAACATTCAAAAATAAAAAATAGTAACATTAAATATTAATATTTGAAAAAAAATAACACTAGTAACGNTTAACAAAAATAGTAACATGTTCACAAAAATAATAAAATGCTTAACAATGATATATAGTAACATTAAAAATAAAAAATAGTCAAATTCAAACACAAAAAATAGTATCAAACACAAAAAGTAATAATATTCAAAAACANTTTCAAAAAAATAGTAACATTCAATATTAATAGTAACATATTCATCAAATTAAAAAAATAGTAATATGCTCAACAAAAAATAATAACATGTATAACAAAAAAATATTGACATAGAAAAAAATAGTAACATGCATAATAACATTCAATATTAAATTAATCACATTAAATTAACCATAGCCAGAAAAAAAAAATGAGGGAGAGAAAGAGAGAAATTTTAGTGATGTCAAATTTAAATTTAAATTTCAAATTTTATGTAAAAAAATCTTCTATGAAGTGCGAATCAAAGATGACTATTTAGGAAACTGATTTAATATTAAAGATTATTTTTTAAGTCATTAGAAATGCATTTTGGAGATTAAAAAAAACTAGTGAATTTAATTATTTATTAGTAAGATTAAAAACGGAATTACCCCCAAATAAGTTTCATTGGCGGACTAAACTCATTATAAGTCCCATAAGAAGGACTCAACCCCAATTTTTACTTTTTTTGTTTGATAGGCAGTGACATTTTAACACTACATGAAAGAGAGGACGGGAAGGGGAAGGAAAAAGAGGACTCGAACCATCAACCAGCCACTTTATTATAGAGGGCTCCAACTTACAAAACACAACCTAGCCATTTCTTTTGGAAGGTATAAAGTTCAATCCCAATACACTACAAGAAAAGTGGTTTTTTGCATCAGCAATTTGCCAACTCAAAAGATTACGTTGTCGTCACAAATAGTATTTGCGACGGCAACGTGATCTTTTGAGTCATCAAATTGGGAGTGGCAAATAATAGGCGATGCAAAAGATTTTGCATTAGTAATTAACCGTCACAAAAGCTTTTGCATCGGCAAACCCTGATGCAAATACGCTGTCGTAAAAAAATCTTAGATCCGACATTTTTTATTTGCATCACAAATTTTTCATCGCAAAAAAACCCATGTGCGATGGTTTAAATCCATCGCAAAAGGTATTATTAGCCACAGTTGGGTACCGTCGCAAAAAATCTCATTTGCAACGATTAAAATTTGTCGTAAAAGATATTATTAGCCACAATAAGAGACTGTCGCAGCAAACCCATTTACAACAGTTTTTATCCGTCGCAAAAGATATTATTTAGCCACAATTGTGGACCGTCGCAAAAAACCCTGTTTACGATAGTTTTTAACTGTCGCAAAAGATATTATTTGCCACGGTAAAAAACTGACACAAAAAATATGATATTACTCTTTTGAGTTTATTTGCGTCGACAACTTGTTTTCGTAAATAATTATTTTTTTTAAAACCTAATTCTCTCTTTCACATGTTTCTCTATACCTGTTTATATATCAAATGCATTACGCATAACATCATTTCATTAAAATAATAAGGCACATCTCTCAAAACAAAAACATCTAAATTTAAAACTAAACATATATTCAGCATAAGTAAATAATATCCAAAATTTTAAAAACAAAATATTTCAAACTACGTAATGAAAGTGTCAATGCATACTACAAAAATTTAGTCTCCCAATGCACCATTTGCTCTGTAATCATGCACAATGTGTACTATCTACCCATGCATCATCTACTCTCTACACTATCTATTCATTTGATAGCACATGTAAAAGATATAATTTGTGTTACTATTGTCAATAATATGTTTGGTTGCTAATTATATACATATTAATTAAGATAAAACATACATCACTAGCAACCAAGCAACACTTTTTTCCACTGTCTGTCCAACAGTAATTAACAAATAAGTATTAGACACTATTGCTTCCTCAACATATATGTTCGAAAAATCAAGTCCCAATGGTACTCTCTCTACTTCTTTCCATAGGTCCACACTAAGAAGGATCCCCTTCGCCACTACTTGTCTTGGTAAATAGGAATTAAGTAGGTCTACTTTTGTATGAACCTACAACCACAAGTGTTAACAACTTTTAAAAGCCAAAACAAATACAATTGTAAAAAAGATTACAATTCTATGTACAACACATTGTCAGACACTATGTTTACCATACACATGCACTTACCTCAGTATTGTTCAGACCTAGTGCATATCTTCTCTTTTCCGCCCTAACAACACATGTCTAAAAAAAAAAAAGGTAGGCAACACTACATTAGTCAGTATAAATAGCAATGTCAAAACTACATTAATTAGTATTCTACTTTTTAGTTGAATTCTCTAGTCGAGGATCATATTGAGATCACTTATTTTTCTACATTTTTCTATCACCGAAGAGTAGGTGTATGGCCATTTTTATGGAAAATTGATAAAAAAACAAGCATATTGCCAATGCGAAAAAATATGTTGCAAATTGAAAAACTAAAATATTTTTTTACAAACCTCTTCAAAAGATTGTGGACATGTGGAGGGTGTTGGTAACTCGTGGTGCACCTGTATAGATGGTGTACGTTCATCTTCGTGTGGCTCTCTGAGTGGTCTATGAGTATTAGATGCATCTAGAACCTAGGACATTTTTAAGATATATTAAGCTACACATTCTGAAAATTGATAAGTTATTGAAATAATAATATCAACTATTCACTATACTCCACCAGTCCAACCCCAGAGCATCCACCCTCCTCCTGGCGAGAACGTATCAAATCAAGTTATTGATGCATATCATTAATCTCTTCTCTTAACTCCTCTCGTAGTTCTTGACGCATCATCTTTCTTTCCAAGTCTTCAGATACTTGAGATGAAGTGGAGGCTTGGTCGTATACATCACTCCACACGACTCCTGAACCATAAGTCCGCACATAGTCATAACAATCCTCTCCAACTATGTCATGGAATACCTTGTCCCGAATATCTGGAGTCTGCTCCATCTTTGGCACCCCAGAGAATCGCTATGTGAATTCCTCCTACCATGTTTCAACATGAACATATCCAGTTAAGTTACAATAGAATCATACTAGAAATTTGTACATACCATATAACTTGTCGTCTCCTCGTCACATGGAGCGTCATTCTTTGTACGTGTTTTGATAAACACACTCATTTTGTCTGTATTCTCTACATTATTTTTCATCTGAATTCTCAGTTAAAAATACATATTTTAATTGTAAGTTTAAATAAAAAAACAACATGCCAATTATTATTATTTTTCATAACAACTTACATCCATCCAAACATTAGCAAAGGGTGTTCGCCCTGTCCTATGTGTCAAGTCTCGCAATGTACAATTCTTAGAATTTCACTTTGATATTGCCTATGACATTAATAATATAAAAATAAATTTTACTATTTCAATATATGTCAATAATAAAAACTAATATGTGCACATACCTTTGCATCATCAGTCCCCCAATATTGCACAAGTGTACGTCATTGCTCAGGTACCACTCGATCAAGGACTCTTGACAAACACTCTTCATCTATAGTAGCACTATCATAATACTGCACTTGCAGCTTAGCTTTCCAGTCCTTCCAAATCTTTCCACAAATCTTCAAATAGACATTTTTAAACTCTAGAAGAGCATTAGTGTTATTCTAGCATCACGATTTCATCCCAGGTTGAAACAAAATACAAATTTAAGTAAAATAAAATATATGATACCAAATAAATATTTGAAAGTCATTGGATGAAGCACCAAAAAAATAATTTAGCCATGAAAGCACAATTCATTATACCTGCACTTCTTTCCAAAGCCAATATTTTGTATCTTTAGATATATACCTCCAAGAAAGATAGTTGAGTGGGAATCGGTGGCCATTGCAAACCAAAATGCCCAATTCTAACTTGAACTCGATAGCTAATGGTCCAATTGGTTGTCGCTTATGATTAAATTGAAGTTCTATCTTTTTATTAGTACCCCAAGTCCTACCACCCACTACTGGTCCTCGACGCCTGGTGATTGCAGATGAGTCACTTGTGTCATTACCTATTTCTAATTTGATGGGAACATAAAAAATAATAAGATAATATCCATCCATGTAATGAAAATTTACAAATAAATAAACTGTAAACATATATTCCCCATTTGATTGGGTAGTAGCATTATTAGAGGCCTGACCCGTAGGCTGTGATGAATACGTTATGATGAGTGTTCTAACTCGTCTAAGCTGGGGGAGCTACATTTGTGGTGGGATAGGATTAACAAATGATGCAGACTGGGCGTCAGAATTTTACAACACGTTTGTCATGGTCATATGGCATACATTTCTCTTTGATTGCATGGTAAATCTGTCTTTATATAATATCATCATAGTTGTTGAATACAAAATAAGCATAAGTAATTTTTGTGCAAAAAAATAATACGCAATCATAACATCTCAATAAAGTACTAATATAAGTAAAGAAATAAAACATTAGCAATGTATCTATACACAACTACTAACTCAAATAAAAAATGTAACATCAATGACATGTTAATAAATATTCAACTATTATCAAGGTCATCCATGTCATCTTCCTCCATCACAACAACATCTGAGTCAACGGTTACTCCTTCTACTCCTTGTCTCACCCAACCAACATCCTCATAGCGGAGTACCATATCCTCATTCAATTGTTGACCGCTAAATGACTCAACTTGTGCATCTTTATGCTGCATGTCAAATAAATCTCTCGGGGATATCTTCAAAGCAACATATCATTCAGGTTCCACAGGATCTGGCGTATACCAAATTTGCTCTGCTTGGGACGCCAAGATGAATGGTTCATCAAAAAAAAAAAAGATGAAATGGTTTCACCAACGTGAATCTATATTCATCTTATTTCTTTCCCAAATTGTTATCAACTCAATCACACTTAAATAAAACATATTTAATGTCATTTGCATACCAAACTTCAATAATGTCTGTTAATACTCTATAGTAGGATGACCCCTACACGAGGGTTTTTGTCTTTCTGACTATCATAACTCACAGTACTCGTCTTTAAAGTAACACCACTATTTTGTGTACTTCGGCGTTTATCCACTCTTGACGCGAAATCGAAATCTGTTAATAATATATGCATTAAATCTCCTTGCTATGTGATGAGGACCTTCAACTAATGTATTTGATTTCATCTGCAAATTGGACACCATCTAACCTTCACAAAGTTTGAACCAATTTTTAATATATTAACAAAGCATTAACAGTAAAGTTATACATATGCACGTTAACAAATGTGGTGTATAATTTATTATATGTAATACATACATGCTCGGTAAACCATGTGTGGAATGTTTCATTGTGTACACGACGGATGTTATGGTCCTTTGCATGCGACATTTGGCACTGAAGGCCTCTAAAGGTGGTCCCTATATAGATACAAAGTAATACTAAAATCGCATATAAATTACAAATAACAAAATTCACCAAAAATGACATTTAACTTACTCCAGAAATGACGAAACTGAGTCAGTATTGAGTAACACATATCTATGTGCATGTGTCTGTGCTCATGTTACGTCATCAAGGAGAAAAGGAATATCTTCCCCTAAAGGATGACCTATGTTCTCACCACCATTATAGTTCCAAAATGGTCGGTTAGACTTGGTTTCTACGTCATCAAGATACATAGCACAAAAATTCATGCACTCCTCCATCAAATAACCTTTAGCTATTGAGCCTTCAAGATGATCTCAATTGCGCACATATTGTTTTAGAGTAAGAAGATATCTATAAACATATAAGTGCATAAAAATATCCATCCATGCAAAATGGATAATGTATTTTGATAATATTCATATTACACATTTTGCATAAATAAGAAATGCATACCTCTCAATGGGGTACATCCATCTAAATTACACTGGTCCANAAGGAGAAAATGAATATCTTCCCCTAAAGGATGACCTAAGTTCTCACCACATTATAGTTCCAAAATGGTCGGTTAGACTTGGTTTCTACGTCATCGAGATACATAGCACAAAAATTCATGCACTCCTCCATCAAATAACCTTTAGCTATTGAGCCTTCAAGATGATCTCGATTGCGCACATATTGTTTTAGAGTAAGAAGATATCTATAAACATATAAGTGCATAAAAATATCCATCCATGCAAAATGGATAATGTATTTTGATAATATTCATATTACACATTTTGCATAAATAAGAAATGCATACCTCTCAATGGGGTACATCCATCTAAATTACACTAGTCCAGCTATCAATGCTTACTCAGCTAGATGTACAGGCAAGTGCTCCATTATGTCAAAAAATCCAGTGAAAATTTTTTCTCTAGATGACAAAGTAATACCACAATCCGATCTTGAATATATTCAAAGTCCGCTGCAGTATTCACCTTCGAACACAATTGTCTAAAGAAATTACTCAATTCGATCAATGGTTCAACCACATTTTTAGGCATGGGTTTTCAGATTGCTAGAGGCAGTAGTTGTTGCATCAAAATATGACTATCATGACTCTTAAGACCCCAAATACTATGTTCTTTCTTGTGCACACATCGCAAAATATTAGACGCATATCCGTCAGGCACCTTCACTCTTTTCAGCACTTTCCAAAATATATGTATTCATCCTTACTCAAAGTAAATTTTGTTGGAGGTAAGTACTCTTTACCAGATCCTCTAGTTTGGGGATGCAATGGTCTTCTAATGTTCATTTCTTGTAAGTCACGCCGAACATTCAAATTGTCCTTGTTTGTCCCAATAACCCCCAATAATGTTCACAATATATTATCGCAAAAATTCTTCTCCATATGCATTACATCAAGATTGTGTTTAATTAGATTATGCTCCCGGTATGGCAATTCAAAGAAGATAGTCTTTTTCTTCCAATTACGTTTTTTTTGCCCCATTTTTTACCCTCTTTCCTTTTCCTTTCCTTAAGGTCATCATACTTATATTCTGTCAAGATATCTTCCGATTGTATCTGTAACAATATCTGAGTTCCAGATAACGTATTAGGCTTGTGACTATGTTCCCTTCTCCCATCAAAATACACTTTATCCTTTCGAAATATGTGTTGACTAGGTAAAAATCGGCCATGACCCATGTAACAAAAATTTCTACCATGAGTCAACCAATTAGATCGAGTATTCGTGTTACAAATTGGACAAGCATATTCACCTTTTGTACTCCACCCCGACAAGTTAACATATGCAAGAAAATCATTAATTGTCCATAGTAAGGTCGCGTGTAGCTGAAACATGTTACCGCTTGAGGCATCAAATGTTTGCACACCATCCTCCCATAACTCTTTTAATTCCTCAATCAGAGGTTGCAAGTAGACATCAATCTTATTACCAAGCCCTTTTGGTCCATTAATAAGCACAGAAAGAATAAAAAATGGTTGTTTCATGCACATCCATGGCGGTAAGTTATATGGCATCAATACGACGGGCCAAGTGCTATGAACTATATTCATCGACCTGAAAGGATTGAATCCATTGGATGCCAGCCCAAGCCTAACATTGCGACTATCACTAGCAAAAATTGGGTATTGTTTGTTAAAAGTCTTCCATGCAAGAGAGTCAGCCAGATGCCTAAATACACCGTCGTCAGTCCGTCCTTCTAAATGTCATCTCATATGCGAAGCAGTTTTTGATAACATGAAGAGCCTCTGTAGCATTGGCTTCAAAGGAAAATACTTCATTTGTTTTGCAGCTATTGGTTTACTGCCATTGAAAGCATCATTTGTATCACCTTCATGTTGTTTCCATCTAGAAGTATTGCATATCGAACATTTATCCATCTTTTCCTCCTTATTTCTGAATAACATGCAACTGTTTGGAAATGCATCCCATGTCTTATATGTGAACCCTAAGTCATCGATTACCTTTTTGGCTTCGTAGTATGAACTTGCCAATTTCCACCCCAATGGAAAAAGTCTCGTTCAGTAACACAAGCAACATCGTAATAGACTTATATGTCCATCCACAGAGCGCCTTTATATGCAATAAACGCACAAGAAATGACAATGTCATGAATTTCTCGCACCCCGGATATAATTCTCTTTTCGCATCTTGTAGAAGTTTGAACAACTTTGCGGCGGGTTCATTCGTGCTGCGTTGGGGATCATTTGTAGGTAGTTCAAGATTTTCAACACTGACATCTACATTTTGAACTCCAATAGCCTCGTGTATCATTCCAATTATATCATCTCCAATATTTGAGTCATCTAAGGTTTCATTTTCCTAGTTACCATGCCTTAAAACATAGGCCTCCCCATGTTTAGTCCAATTCTTGTACTTCCTTAAAAAGCCATTTATAATAAGATGTTCTGGCACAACCTCTCGTTTAACAAAATAACAATTTAAACATAACCTGCACGGACAATAAATCATTGCATCTTCTGCTTGATTGGTGTATGCAAACTTGAGAAATTCCTCAACCCCACTAAAGTATGCACTTGAAAGCCTTTCTGTTGAATCAATCCAACTCTTATCCATATTTCTATTATCCTCAATTGTTTCATACATCCACATGAAGGTAGCTTAGTTATCACAAAAACCTAATTTAATGAGCACCCAATAACTAACATATTCATGTTAGGAGTGAAGTAGAATTAAAGATTGTAAGATGCACATGTGACTAAAAAATGGATGAATTTATCAATAACTTACAACAAACCCAATTTAATTGAGATTGATGGCATGCATGCAAGAAACTGAGAGAGAAAGTGAATACACTCATACCCAAGAATCATATATAATCCTTCCACACTGGCCCAAGTATAATAAATACACTCACAACCCCAACTTCCATCCCCAAAGTCATAGCCCCATCCAAATCATTAGAATTCAATTATAGTAGAAAGAAAGCAGTAGAGGCGTCTTTAGCCAGTAAATGTAATTTGTGTGGTGTGGAGGAGGAGAGTGTAAATCATGTGTTTATCAGTTGCTCTTTTGCCCATGAGGTGTGGAGAAGAGTGCCTATGGCCATGGGTTTTGAGATTTTGCTAGGAGAATCTCCTATTTGAAGATTTTTGAGGCTGGTTAGAGTTTTTAAATCTCTTTCTCTAAGTCATTCTTTAATTAGGGGAGTATCTATGTTGATTTTTTTGGCTCTGTGCACCATGGTTTGGAGGAGTCTCAGCTTTTGATTGAATCAGATTCTCAGGTTCTAGTTCAAATGGTTTAGAGCAAGGTAGTAGTCCCTTGGAAATTGCAAGGATTTATGGAGCAGATTTGGAGGTTACTTGGTAGGTTGTAGTATCAGCTAAGGCATATATATATAGGGAGGCCAATGTGATTGCTGATTTTTTGGCCTCTCTTGCTGTTCAGACTGAAACATGTACTAAGTTCTCTTCCTATAGCAATCTGCCTCTGTCTGGCAGATTGCTTATTCATCAGGATCAGTCTGGAATGCTTACTGCAAGAAAAAGGAGAATTGTGGTTTGTGATCAAAGGCAAGGAGTTGGATGATGCAGGAGATGTTGAAAGTCTTTTTACTTGGTTGAGACTGAGCAGTTGGCTGTTCTGACTGTTCTAGTCTGTTTTTGCAAATTAGTCTGGACTGGTACTCTGCTTTTGAGATTGGTTTTGAAATTAGTCTGTGCATTCTATATGGTCTGATTTGCTTTTGCATTCTAAGCATGGAGCTGTTAGTTTTGACACACCCCACTCTGCACTGGACTGAATGGGAGTATTCTAGTCTGTTAGCGTAAAACTTCGGACAAATAGTGATTATTTGGTCTAATTAAAATGAACTCTTGGTACTGTTTTGATTTTTGAGACACTGAATTCTATGTATTTTTTTAAAAAGTTGGATAAATAGAGCTTGGATTGACTTGATTATTTGCTGTCTAATTGTATTTGTGTTTTGTGTCTAAGTATAGTTACAGTTGAAAGGAGTGATAATATGATTTAATCTCGTTGTTGTGGTCATTCTAGTGCAGTCATATTGGGAACCCTTAAATTTGATATAAGAAGGCATAATTGATTATCAATTTACCCTGGCAACACTAGTTATGGCAATATAACTTTTCAATCTATTTTAATTTGAATAGATTGTAGCTTTGTCCCATGTAGTACTTAAAGACTTCTACAAATCGTGTAGTGTTGTAGTGTTCAATACATGATCTGAGATACTTATATCATCCATGATATTGTGCCAGTATGTTGATGATGACTGGTTTATTAACTTATTATCCATTCAAATACGTTGCTTCAGTTTTTGCTCCTATGCTTTACTTCTTTTAGATAGTTGGGTTTTATTATACTTTTTCGAACTTGTAAACTAATGTTGTGGGTTTTGCAGGTCCAACCATATTCTTTTTACAAGAAAATGCTGGAAGTATCCTTTTTCAATTGCCATTGTTTGAATCACTTATACTTGCCTTAGATTGTATTTCCATTGTATTCTATTTCTGGATTGATTTCGTGTTTTTGTACCTGTTTAAGTTTCTGAAAGGTTGTATTGTTCTATTTCCCTGTGAATTATGTAGAAATAGAATATAATGAAAAAATTGTTCATGAATTAAGTTCCACATGTAGGTAATAAAAATTTAAAAATAGTACTAAAATCAACAGAAAAAGAAAATAAAAAGAACATAAGATTGAATAGACGGTTTTGTTTATGCAACTCCTAATGCTGAATGCCAAGCCCAATTTTCCTCAGTGGTCACTCCACACCCAGTATAAACTACAGGGCAGCATTTCTTGGAACACTTCTAATCTATGAGGCCCTTCAAACCAAACCGCAATGAGTTCTCATTTTTCTGAAAGGAGAACAATTTTCAGAACCACAATCACACAATCTCAAGTTTATATTCATTTTTCAAACTTGCTCATGACCTCCCCCGACTTTGAGCTTAAAGCCTAGACCATAAAAGAACACCAAAGTTCCTCTTCGAACTGTGTTTCACAAGAAACGGAAAATGTATCATCCTTTCTTCAAACTGTCCCATATTTTTTGCCGAGTAATATGCAAGCAAAAACAATTTTTTCATTTTATTCTATTTCTGCATAATTCACAGGGAAATAGAACAATACAACATTTCAAAAACAATTAACTGTATCCTACCCTGACAAAACTTAAACTCAGAATTGACCAAAGGCTATTTGGCAAGATAATCAATACCAAGCAAGCCCAGCTTTTAGAACCCATCATAGACATATAATCATAAATTTGAACAACACCATTACTTCTATCCAGAAGGGTCTCTCTACCAGGATCACTCTAACCTTGGTTTCTTCCCTAACAGAAGGAATTTTAGCCAGAACTAAACGGGCAGTAAAATTATGGAGAGAATGTCATGATGAAATAATCTGAACTTTGACAAGGATTAAAATGTTATAATATTTGAATTATGTCTTTGTGCGATTTAAACAGAAGAAATATATTTTTCAACATGTATCGCAACACTCATATAGGCCTCAAGATTATAATCCTCTACAGATGCGCAAATGTTTTTGCTATCTAACTTTGCCTAATTTTTCTGGAGGTATTACACAATAACCCTAAGTATGCAAGGATAAAAACTTAAGCCGCTCTAAATGGTAAGGACGATTTAACAAACACTTGGAGGCACAATTATACATAACCCACTGAAACAATTACAAATACAATACAATTCAATATATAGGATTATCACACATAATCGATCTGAAAAATAAAGTGATTTCGCTGGAAATCGTTGAATTGGGCAGTCAGATGATGTATATTTTGCATAAACCTGTCAAGAAATTGACAGGAATCAAAAAATTAATGCGAAGCAGCAGTAGCAATAACTAACCTCCTTGGAATTTTTCTCTTTTGGCTTGTCTTTGGCCTCTTTCTTTTTATTCTCTTCTCTACCACCGCCTTTCTCTTTCTTCTTGTTCTTGTCCTCGTCTTTCTTTGGCAATGGAGTAGCGCCTTTGACTTCGAGTTCTTGGGCTTGCTCGATTTTAGAGAGACAGAGGGAGAGAGAACCAGAGGGAGCGAGAGAGAGTGGAGAGTTGTAGGAGACATGCGAAGAGGAGTGCGCTAATAATCGGATGAAAAAGAAAGTAATAGGCTAAATTACATTTACACACCCTAAACTTTGTCACTAAAACACATAGATCCCCTCAGGTATGACATATTACATTGACACCCCTTATCAGTAACAGCCGACTACTAACATAATTAAGTGAACTAAGTGGGTTGGATTTAATTATTTCTATAAGGTATTTTGGGAATTAAATTCTTAAAATATAGAATCAAAGTTTGACAGTGTTTCAAACGATTTTTAATGATGGGTATCTATGTGTTATTCGTGTACAAACTTTAGGGGTGTCAATGTAATATGTTTTATTAACAAAGTTCAAGGAGTATTGATGTAATTTATCGATGTCATTTTGATAATTAGAACTAATAAAAACCCGTTTTTGTTTAGACATTTACAACAGGAAAAAAATCAATGCAAAAAGATAAATTTTTTTTAAAAAAACTTTACTTTTGTCACGGCAACGATTTCCTATTGCAAATATACTATTTTAAACATCAGCATCAATAACCGTTGCAAAAAAAAGTGACGCATAAATCTTAAATTCTTGTAGTGATAGATGGATATGGAGAGGGGTCGAGCTAGAAGTTTGTCGTTGGGGCAAAAAGTTTAACAATAATAATATGCATGTACTTAACTCAGTGACTTAAGAGTTGTTTGATAACACCACTTAAAGTTTAAAATTGAATACTTTAAACACTTAATAAATTTAACTTGTTTGATAATCTAAAACTCATATTACCTAACATTTTAAGCACTTCTCAAAAATAGACTAAAATTTTAAACAGTAAACCACCTACTTATCACTTAATAATAAAAAATGTTAGTGAGCGAAGATTTTATCAATTTCTCATAATAGACAAATATACCCTCAATTCATCTTACACTTTTAACTTTTCAATACTCACTATTCACCGCAACCACCACCATTGTATTGTCGCCGCCACCATTGTGTCGTCACCACCACCACTGCCACCATTGTGCCGCCACCATCACCATCATTGTGTCATCACCACCATCACCATCACTACCACCACCATTGTGCAACCACCATTACTCTCACAATTGTGTCACACCATCACCACTATTGTGTCATCCCCAACATTACCACCATCATCATCGCCATCGCCATCGCCATCACCATCCACTACTATTGTACCACCGCCACCACCGTTACCATTATGCCACCACAACCATTGTATTGCCACTACCATCACTATTATGCCACCCTCATCATTGTGTTGCCGCCACCACCACCATCACCACCACTGCCGCCATTACCACTATCATTGTGCCATTGTTACCACCATCATTGCCGTCATTACCATTACTATTATGTCACCGCCACCACCATTGTCACTACCATTGTGTTGCCGCCGTCACCACCACCATTAGTATTGTGATAGTGGTGGTAGAAATAAGATAGTTGTAATGAGATGGTTAAAGAGAAGGGCAAAATTAGAATAATAATAGTTTTAAGACTTCAATTCCTTATATTTGTCAAACAGTTTGATTAAATTTAATATTTAAATCTCAGTTAATACTAAATAGTTTGTGAATTAAAAAATTCAACATACAACACTTAAAATTCAACATTCAATGTTCAACTTTTTGTTTTATCAAATACTATCTTAATCTAGAGATTTATTACATTAATTAGTACCGTTGGTTTAGCAAAATAGACTGCATTCAAAATCTAAGAAAGGTAAAATATATGCATACTTACACCACATGTGAAAGGATGTTTCTACAACTTGAATTATTGGCACCTCCTTCATAATAGAACAAACTTACATTGGCAACTATCACCAACTTAATTTTCACATTACAAACAATAAATTTTCGCCTTACAAATTTATAATGATTTACCACTGTTGCATTTACAAAATAAAATCTAATGATAAATTTCGAACATTAGGTCCTAAAATTTTCTATTTTGATCCATCTTGACCCAACAAATGACGAAGGGCGGGGCTACACTTAAAGGGCTGTGGCAGTTGCCTCCACCGAATGTTGAAGAAAAGTCCATGCATTGTTTTAGATTCATAATTTTAAAGACTGTTGTCTCCCCCCTCCCCCCCCAAAAAAAAAAAAATCAAAATCCCATTTGTTGACCCCATTAATTTTTAAAAATATGTATAGTGGCCATAGTTTTTTTTTTAAAAATTTTCGNCATGCATTGTTTTAGATTCATAATTTTAAAGACTGTTGTCTCCCCCCCCCCAAAAAAAAAATCAAAATCCCATTTGTTGACCCCATTAATTTTTAAAAATATGTATAGTGGCCATAGTTTTTTTTTTTTTTTTTAAATTTTGGTAGGTCACTTGCTCATTTAATCTACGAAGACATATATTTTAANAAAAAAAAAAAATCAAAATCCCATTTGTTGACCCCATTAATTTTTAAAAATATGTATAGTGGCCATAGTTTTTTTTTTAAAAATTTTCGGTAGGTCACTTGCTCATTTAATCTACGAAGACATATATTTTAATTGAGTAAAACATATGTAAAATACCCTCATGCATACATATTGACCAAAGATGATACCTATACTATTTAATACACTACTTTATTTTTTAAGAATTAATTGTATAATTGCCTTTAATTTTTTTTGATAAGTTAGTGGTTCGTAACATAGTAATACGAATAAATACAAATGGAAAAATATGTTAACCCAAAAGCATTAATCCTTTTCCGAACAATAATTTATCAAATAAATTAAAAGAAAATTTCTCAAATCATAAAATTATTCAATTATAGACTATTCTTGAGATTTGTAACGATGACGTTGTGTGACACTTGTATATATAATGATGTTAAAATATACTATGAAAAAAATTATTGTTTTCATTTGTTTATATTTTGTTGATGAAAGATTGATATTTGATTTCTTGATTTTAATATAGTAGTTACCTCTTCAATCTTAATATTTTTCTTATATTTTAACTTCAAAAATTTTCATTTGAAAATAACCCCATTTCAATCTCAATTGGTTATGTTTTTCACTTATATTAGCCCCCGCTAAGATGGATATTTGGCTCCCCCTGCAAATGACTAAGCATCAACTTTGGTTGAGTCCAAATCTAAACCCACAATAGGGAAAGCATTCCAACAATCCACGTTTGGTTATCCTCATGGGCACCCTTCTGCAAAACCAGTTGACTAATGACTTTGGACCCAAATCCTTCGGTTTATTGATCACACGGTGTCATCATCTAATCTATATCTATACTACTATAAAATATCAACAAAAATGAAAAACTTTTGATTGACATAAATAGCCTTAGTAGAAGAACTAATGTCCCTTATATCCCACTCTTTCATATTTTCCTCTAATATTAATTTCAAATTAAATTCATACAAATTTAAATTAAGTAGGCCCAATGAATTAGAACTCTTAGTCTCCCATAACATATGTCTTTCTTTCCCAAAAGAGGACACAATGTGTGTGAAACAATGTTTTTCTATTTCTTAATTTATAACTTGCATTTTGATAATAGAGGATTGGCATATAATGAACTTGAGTACTAGAAATTTGGAGAGGAAGGAAACAATTATTTTCGCCATGCTACAAGGCTAGTATATGTTATTTCAAAAGGTTTGGCTACTGAAATATCAATCCACCAGTAAGTGTGTGTGTGTGTGTGTCTTATGAAAAGCGGTTCGTTTATGTTTTTTGGGTCTTGTATTTGAACTTATTATCCTTGTGATGGTGATCATAGGCACATGTTGCACAAGTATGTAAATGAGGATGTTCCACTGGAATCTTGGTTTATTGGACTGGATGTGAAAAAAACCTTTTTGCTCCTTCTATGAAAGAAGAAATTTGTTTTCTTCAATACTGCTTACTAATTACCCCTAAAAAATACCAAAAAATCTGTTCAGTTTAATTTATCAAGATACACCACCTTTTATTGTTGTCGTTTTTTATTTCTCCACTGGCTACTTTTTGGCTTCATCCACCTTCATGAGAGGTGTTTTTGCACTTCTCCATCTTTATTCTATCCCTTCTACTATTCTCGCTATATATTTTACATAACGATAAATGTACGCATATATGATACATATCTACTAAAGAATCTCATGTATTTAATGGATAATCATGATAAACTATTTTTATTGTTTTTCACCTAGGTTTTGTTGACTTGTTTGGGAGAAAGCCTGAGGTAAGTTACCAAATTGAATTAAAATAAAAACCTTTATATTCCACCTCAGAGGTAAGTTGTATTCCATTTCCATGATATACTCCTCATCTGCAATTTTGCATAGACGCGATGTTACTTGTTGTATTGAGCATTGAATTTAACATAACCATCCCTTAGAGCTGATTATATAATTTTGATCAATAAACCACTTTATTTTTTAAGTACAAAATTGTTAAGTTTTTGGTAAGTTTGTGAGGCTTTGGGGGAATTAAAATTCCTATATATTTATCCTGACCCTAAAAGTTAGCGCTTGCATGCAATTTTTGTTGTTGTTGATTCTGGCCTTGGGTTAGACATATTCTTACATGGTGAAGTACGGATGAGTGCATTGATTTGATTATGCAGTTGGAAATATCATATGTTTTTTTATTGTTTTGATCATATTTATACTGCCATCAAGTATATTATCGAACAAACCAGTCTTTGAATTTGATTTTGTTGACAAAGTTTTTTTAAAATAATAAATGGTTGATTTATGTTTCTTTGATTTCTTTCATTTGCAGGTACATATAATATATGAATAAAGAAGGATCGATACACTTGAAGATGAAAACCAAGCGAAAGTAGTTGGTCATGACATTGAACCAATATTGTTCTAATTTTGTTTTACTACACTACACCTTGAGTTTCTAAGTGGACTATATTGATCTTTATTTTTTAGGCTATTTTCTATTTGTTTATTTTGCATGAAAATAACTAGATGAGAATTTAATACTAAAATAAAATACTTAAATTATCTAATACCGTTGGGATTTTGTACCAATAAAAACTCAAAATGCTATGTTACTTAGACCTCACAACAGTAGCAGTTTTGTATAATGAGTTATACTTTTTGATTGGCTATTGTTTTGCATATGTGAATTATTTATACAAATCAAGTTAACTTGTGAATTTATTGGATATTTAAAAAATATATTTGTTTTAGGAGACAAAATTTGCATTAATGGTTTTTCAAATTCCATATCGTTGCGGATAATTTTCACTATCTGCGTCAGAAGATAAATAAATTTTGAATTTTTGAATCATATGATTTGCGGATTTCATTTCACTATTTGATTTGTTTTGCATATAATGTTTTAGTAGTTTTTTGGGTGAACAAAAACATTTTTCTCATGGTTAAGTGACTGAAAAAATTTCAAACTATCTCTAAGCAAAATAGTGGAGCCTTATTTTGGTGATCTATGTATATTAAACGGAGAACTATACTTAAGATATGCTATCGAAATAAAATGTTGTATTTAAAGAAGTGTGGTTCATTTTCTCTACTTATTAATTTATCATTAAATTGGATGATAATATGTGACCGTGTTTATGATGTGTAACTGCTACAACAAATATTTTCTCCATGAGAGAGGGTTAGGTTCAAGTGAGTGGATAAAAAATAAGGTTAATCTCATTTTGCATTCTGAAAGATTGTTTAAATTTCAATTTACACTCTCAAAGAACAAAAATTTTAATTTGCACTCTCAAAGATAGAAATTTGTATCAATGTGCACCTCCAAAGATCAAAAATCTCAATTTGCACCGTAAAAGATAGAGATTTATATCAATGTGCATCCCAAAAATAAAAAATCTCCATTTGAACTTTCAAAGATAGAAATTTGTATCATTATGCACCTAAAACTAAATTAATAAATTATACCTAAATCCCCTCATGACGTTTGGATATGTGTAGATAATATTTTAAATGTGAAGGGGTTCAAATGATTAAGTGACAAACATGAGGGGATATAGGTATAATTTATCAATTTAGTTTTAGATGCACATTGATACAGATTTCTATCTTTGAGGGTGTAAATTGAAATTTTTTATTTTTGAAGGTGCACATTGATACAAATTTCTATCATTGAGAGTACAAATTGAGATTTTTGATCTTTAAAAGTACAAATTGAGATTCGAACGATCTTTCGGAGTACAAAATGAGATTAACTCAAAAAACTTGTACCGTAATGAACTAATGATCTAGGACTCAAATTACATCTTTCCTTTTCTTTTTTAGTTATTTTTTATGACAATGACGTTTGGACCTCTAAAAACATCAAATTCCAAGCGCCCCCCACCCCCCCAAAAAAAAAAAAAAAAAAAAATTTGTAGCCCATACTAGACCAAGTACTACTTGTGACAGACCAGAAACAATTTTTTTTCAATTACACACTCTTTAGTTTATCATATGTTTAAAGATATTCCTTTTATTTTTTGAATCTTTACTAATACCTCATGTCAAAATAAAAATTTTAACTATAATTCAATTTTACTAAATTACCCATTATATATTTGAAAACAAACTTCATCCACATCCCCTTAGATAAGCATATCTTCAATAAGACCCCATTTATTTTCTAATTTTTTTCAAGTATTAAAATTCGAGTCAGTTAAATTCGATTCGATCTAATTAAAATTTATTTTTTACGTACTAAACTTCAAGTTGATTAAAAATAATATTTTTTTATATATTAAAATTTGAACTGATTATAATTCTATTTGAGCCGAATAAAAATCAATTTGTTCAAATCAAATTTAATTAACTTGTATTGAATTTTAATTGGTCTAAATTTTAATATATATAAAATGTATATTTTAATTGACTTAAATTTTAATGAAAGAATTTTTAATTATAATTGACAAGAATTTTAATAAGTAAAAAAATATGAATTTTAATTGATTCGAAGTGAATTTTAATCAGCACTAATAACTCAAGTAGAGTTCAAATTGACTCAAATTTTAATAAAAAAGAATTTTAACAGGCTCGAATTTTAATACGTAAAAAAAATAAAATCAGCTCGAATCAATTTTTAACCGATTTAAATTTTAATATGTAGAAAAATAAATTTTAATAAACTCGAATTTTAATAAATAGAAAAATAAATTTTAATCGGATAAAATTTTAATTGAATTTTATGTAGAAAAATTATTTGGAGTTTATGTAGGATCATTTTTGATATTTTAGATGAATTATTTTTGTTAGAAATGATAGTTTAATGGCAATAGGTGTCAGTGATGTTTAAATATAACTAAAAAGGGAAGTTAGTGATATTTTTTTATGATAAAATGGATGTCTTTGAAAATATAGTAACTTAGAAGAAGTGTGACTAAAATTTCTGCTTTTTTCTTATTAAACTCGACCGAAGTCTATTTAGACAATACTCTCGAACTTTATTAGAATAAGCAAACAAAATTTATTACTGTAAGTCTGTCGCATCTTTCATTATTAAGGTATGAACTTATTCGGTGGTTACGCTCTGAATACATCTACTGCGCAAAGCAACCAAAGACAAAAAGTTAATGGGAGATTTACTCTAGATTACTTAAAATTTGTCACTTAATCACTTAGATTCTCTAACATTTAAAAAATTACATACAAACTCTTTAAAGTTTGTACACACGAAATAGTTAGAACCTACGGTAAATATATCATTTAATAAATTACACTTAAACTCCCTTAAAATTTGTAGGTATATATATTTAGACTAAAAATACAATCAAAGATAAAATATCAAATATTTTAAATCTTACAATTAAAATTCTTATTCTATTGTATCATTTATTAAAATAAAATTAAAATTAAAAATTTAATTTTTTCTTAAAAAATTGTAATTAATATATAATTATACTATCTATTAGAATAAAACTAAAAAAATCGANAGATAGAAATTTGTATCAATGTGCACCTCCAAAGATCAAAAATCTCAATTTGCACCGTAAAAGATAGAGATTTATATCAATGTGCATCCCAAAAATAAAAAATCTCCATTTGAACTTTCAAAGATAGAAATTTGTATCATTATGCACCTAAAACTAAATTAATAAATTATACCTAAATCCCCTCATGACGTTTGGATATGTGTAGATAATATTTTAAATGTGAAGGGGTTCAAATGATTAAGTGACAAACATGAGGGGATATNTCATGTTTTATTATATCATTTATTGAAATAAAATCAAAAATAAAAATTTAGTTTTTAAAAATAAAATCAAAATTAATATATTAATTTATTGTATACTAATTACGATTTTTTAAGAAAAAATTGAATATTTATTTTTGATTTTATTTCAATAAAAGATAAATATANAATTTAGTTTTAGATGCACATTGATACAGATTTCTATCTTTGAGGGTGTAAATTGAAATTTTTTATTTTTGAAGGTGCACATTGATACAAATTTCTATCATTGAGAGTACAAATTGAGATTTTTGATCTTTAAAAGTACAAATTGAGATTCGAACGATCTTTCGGAGTACAAAATGAGATTAACTCAAAAAACTNATTTTATCTTTGATTGAAATATTTTTGGTCTAACTATAATATTTTAAACTTAAGGAGTCTAAATATTATATACCTATAAACTTCAAGGGAGTGTAAGTATAATTTATTAATAGATATATTTACAGCAGGGGTCTAAGTGTTATGTGCGTACAAATTTCAGGGAGTTTGTGTGTAATATTTTAAATATTAGTGGGTCTGAATGATTAAGTGACAAATCTCAAGAGATTTAAATATAATTTCCCCATAGTTAATTCTCGTCGATGGCAATAAATAATATACTTCTGGCGTCCATTTCCATGGGATTTAATTATGTTTCATTTTGGACATTTTTTCATCTTTTCATGAGTGTGTTTCTTCTCTGCTATAGACACATTATTTTGAATTATAGTATTTGATTATTTATTAGAATAATGATCTTTTTGTGTATATTAAATAAAAAATAAAAATATATTCATATATATTATTACTAACTTTCCAACCGTGGACTTCAATTATTTGTAATAGCATTTTTAATCCAATTTTCAAGCACTAGCCCATCATTTCTAAGATTATCAGTGAATTACGTGTGTGTTGTACATAAATAGATTTGAATGATAAGTTTTTTTATTGAATTTATAAAAAGAAAATGAAGCATAAAAAAATTATACATGCTAAAACTACATATTTCAATTTAGAAGGGGAGTGTTATTTTAAAGTGATATTTTTGTCATTTTGAATGATTAAATTGTAATATTGTTATTTTAATAATTTAATAAAAAATTATTATTTTAATAAAGCTTTTTAGTCAATTAAAAATTTGTCTAGGTATAAATACAGATATAGATTATTCTAAATCCCTAGAGCTAACCACACGTTAAGAATTAGAATAATCAAAAGAAGCTAAGCACAAATAATTCAGACGACAAAAATTTAACTATTAGTAAATCGAGATTCCAAGCCTAGATCTCATAAGAAATACGCTAGTCGACTCAATACACACAATTTTTAAATAATTATGCATATCTCTAATTTGTATAATAGCTACAAGCTTAGAAAATATATAATCCAAGGGGGTTTTGGTCCAAATATATATATGGAATGATCTGTTAATATGACACGAATATGATACAAAATTATAGCGTTTGCATATTTTATTAAGCTATTTGTTTCGTAAACGAATACACTCGGTATGACACGATTAATAAATGAATTGAGTATGAGTTAAATTAATTAATAAAAATATACAATATGACTTATTTATATATTAATTATATATGATTCATACACAATACGATTCGGTGTGACACAATTTATTATATACAAATTATTAAATGAATTAAGTATGAATGAAATATTTTTTTGATACGAATCTGTTAACACCCGATACGAATTTGCTTCATGCAACACCATTGACTGAACTAGTTCTCACTAAAAAAAATTGGAAGTAATAATTAAAAAAAATTAGACTATATGTCAAACAAATTACAATCAAGGGTATTTTAGTCATTGTGAGATATAGGGTTCCGAGTATATAATCTTCCCTAGGTGACCTCGACTATGCCTGCTGCATCGTAGTGCTTCTGCCGAGCCGAGCTTCTCCTACACTCTTCTTCTAGCTCTTGGACTCTCCATTGTTCACACACGGCTCTCAACCATGGCTGAACAGGTAAACCCTTTCCTGTCTGTCTGTCTCTCTATTTGGGGGGATATGTGGATTCATATGGGTTAGATCTTTATCGGATTTCTTTGTGTTTCAGACTGAGAAGGCATTCTTGAAGCAGCCCAAGGTTTTCCTCAGGTAAGATATACACAGCTAACTCCGTTTACAAATACAAAATAATCGAATATATGTGTTTGTGTACGAGATCAATGTGGTGGAACACTTTGGTGTGCAGCTCGAAGAAGTCAGGGAAGGGAAAGAGGCCTGGAAAGGGAGGGAATCGGTACTGGAAGAGCATTGGATTAGGCTTCAAAACTCCAAGAGAGGCCATCGAAGGTTAGAAATCTAATTATATTCTGAAAGAACTAATATTTAATTGAATATAATTCCTGTTTTAATTTCTCATGAATGGGTTGATTTGGTTATGTTTGTGGATGGGTTTTGATGCCTACTTGATTGTTTATATGGTGTAACTAGTATAAATGGATGTGAGAGATGAATGTGCAGTCTGTGGGCCGTACTTCTGTTCAAAGTGCATTGGTTTTCACTTTGTGGATGTAAATTGAATACTGAGTAAGCGCGGGCATGTGGTTTGATATACATGGGAACTATGTTATGTTTCTTGTTTGAAATAGAACAATAATTCTGACATGTTGAATTTGGATTTGATTTCTCAAAAATTATGTTGTGGAGGTTGGACTTGACCACTATTAATCAACATGAAATGCTATGCCCTGCCTTTGTATACTGATTTATTTGTGAAGCTTATAATTTGTTTTGGCTTAAGGTGACATACAGAGCATAGCATTTATCATAATAGATCCATATGCACCTCTACGAAAGAATAAAAGAATACATCCTTGGAGAAAAATATCAGAGTGGCAATGATCAGAGGACAAAAAATGCTGGGATGCATCTTTTTGTTTAAATCAAACCTTTATTTCTATATAGCAAGGAATTTATCGTGGGCAGTGCAATGAGATTTGAAGAACTAATCGTGCCTTTACATGTGTTCCGGGGAACATAGGCCGACTGCTATTTATATGTGTATGCTATTTATTTTTTGTATAAGTTTCTAGTCATGAGAGATGATGTTCCATCTTGTGTGTGTGATTTACGTGCTTCCAAATATGTCAAGAATACGTTTTTTACATGATATGCATGTCAATATTAGAGGTGTGCACTGCTAGGAAGCACAAATATGAGATACGGGTATGACATGATAATGATAGGATGATAGTTCAAAATTTAAAAGTATGATATGAATACGATTAGAATACGCCTTGATTAAGAGATAAAATACGTCCCAAACTAGAACAATTTATTTTTTTTACATAGGAACTGCTTAATGTTTTTTGAATACAATGTTTTTTATGATTCTAAAGCTAAACATGTGTCTCCCTTGGAAATTCTTCGACATTATACTTAGCATTTAATTGCAATAGACTTCATTACCATTAACATAAGTCATAAAAGCTCATTACTCGAGCCAAGTAAATTGTAAAGAATTGACAAATATTGTCACATGTGATGCTGTGCAAATTAACATCTTGGAATAAAGAATCTCTATTTTTATGATCCATGGTATCTACACAACCCATCTCACTAAGTATAAGAAAAATATATTCACCGTGGAGATATGTGTATCCAAGTTGTATTTGATAAGTATCTAACAATGACACATAATTTATTAATTATTTGATACATGGGAAAATATTCAATAGGTATTCACGAGTATCCAAAGAATATCAGTATTCAATATGTATTAGATATATAGCTGTTAAATCGCGATTCGTATCATGAATTGAAATCCAAAATCTGAGAATCGTGAATCGTAAAATTCAACATAAAATTTAAATAAAAAAAAATACTATATATTTAAAATAGACAAAATATTAAATATTGAACATCATTGCATTCTAAAAATAATCAATTGGCATAATCACGTCGTCTNATCGTAAAATTCAACATAAAATTTAAATAAAAAAAAATACTATATATTTAAAATAGACAAAATATTGAATATTGAACATCATTGCATTCTAAAAATAATCAATTGGCATAATCACGTCGTTTAAATGGAAAGACGCTAACCTTTTGTTTCATTTTCATTTTTTTGTTTAACCATTTTTAAATTCAACAACTTGAAAAAAAAAAATTCATTAAAGAACCATGACTATTCAAGAACCAAAACAATGACACCCAATATAGATTAGGTTACAAACATGAATAAAAAATAAAAAAAAATTTGATTGAAGAGAGAAAATTGATTGAGAGTAAACATATTGGCTAACATTTTGAAACAAAAAATTAGAATATAACAAATTATCNCATGAATAAAAAATAAAAAAAAATTTGATTGAAGAGAGAAAATTGATTGAGAGTAAACATATTGGCTAACATTTTTAAACAAAAAAATTAGAATATAACAAATTATCTATGAAAGAATTGAGACCAAACAATAACCAATGATGCGAGAGTGTTAGCTGTGACTTTTAGTGTTTAGACAACACAAGGCGAGTTTTAGACGATGTCAGAGAGAACAAGCAGATAGGTTGAGTTTTTATTAGGGCGTGGGTTCTTCTGCAAGCAAAACGACGTCGTTTTACTGTTTAGCGAACAAAACGACGTCGATTTTGCCAAAAAATTGGGTTTTNTCAGAGAGAACAAGCAGATAGGTTGAGTTTTTATTAGGGCGTGGGTTCTTCTGCAAACAAAACGACGTCGTTTTACTGTTTAGCGAACAAAATGACGTCGATTTTGCCAAAAAATTGGGTTTTTAAAAAAAAGTGATTGAATCATACAAATCGAATCGTGAATCGTACAATTTTGATAACTATGATTGAATACATATATGTCACCTCAATCAAAACATCCGTGCTCATAAGTGTACTGGGGATGCTTGAAGAAGTCTAGTTTCAATTAGGAGCTTAGACTCCCTTAAATTTCTTGGTCGTGAAGAGTGCAAGGTCCACAAGTTGTACACTTGACCAAGAGCTTTATCATTCTTGATGTGTTATTTCCTCTATAAAACCCAAACCAGATGATCTATCAGTTGAGAAAATGTTCCAATGCTATTGCTTATCATTTGGGTGTTGGTGGTTATATACATGTATTAAATTCAAAATATGGTTATTTCTATGAGCCTGTCCTACTGGTATAAAAGTGTTTATTGGAAGTTTGATATGAAACAATGGCAAATGATGTCTGAATATTATATTGCATTTCATTGGTCATTTATTCTTTGTGGGTTCTTATCTTCTTGTTGGAAATGAGTGGTTATAAGGGCAACTTATATCTAATCGAGTGTCTTTTGGATTAGAAGTAAAGTACTTATAGGTGTTTGTACTGTCCAATTGCAGGAACTTATATTGATAAGAAATGTCCATTCACCGGCAATGTTTCGGTCAGGGGTCGTATACTTGCTGGTACATGCCATAGTGCCAAGATGACGAGAACAATCATTGTTCGACGCAACTACCTGCATTTTGTCAAGAAATATCAGAGGCAAGAATTAAACCTTCACTCATTGTGGCTGTCTTCTCTTTATTCTTTAAGGATTGAATACGAAGGGTTGTAATTACTTTCAGGTACGAGAAAAGGCATTCAAATATTCCAGCTCACGTTTCCCCATGCTTCCGTGTGAAAGAAGGAGACCATGTTATCATTGGCCAGTGCAGGTTTGAACTGACTCCCATTTTATCCTCGGCAATGATTTTGTAGGAAATGTTGCCATCTATTAACTATGCATATATATATGTTTCCTGGTAGGCCATTGTCAAAAACAGTGAGGTTCAACGTGTTGAAAGTGATTCCAGCTGGGTCTTCTGGTGGTGGAAAGAAGGCCTTCACAGGGATGTGATTTGAGTGACTCAATCTTCTTCATTACGTTGCAATATTTGGAAGACAACTCTGTTAGGTTGTCCTACTTTGGTTGGGTGAACTTTATTTGAACTTGATGAATTAATTTTTTCCAGAGTGTAGTTTTAATCAAGTTCAGAACGATGTGACACTGTTCCTATGACCAAGTGTTTACTCAGTTGGAAACTTAGTTGATCTTGATCTGGATCTCCCAGCATTTATCTTTTTTGTTCTTTCCTTTTCCCTTCCCCAGCTAGGTGCTGGACATCCTGTTATGAAGCAGATAATTAAACCATGCCCAATGATATGCTAATTTGTCCTGCCATGGGCCTTCCATTCAATGCTTGTGGCTCAAAATGGATGTGGAATGATATGTTCCCTCTTAATGTAGATGGAAAGTTTATGTTTGGCAAGGATCATTGAAGGTTCCTTCACTCTTGAATGGGAGATCTGACAGTTGTTGAGAACTATACATTTTATAATGGGAGGTTTTACAAAGTTATTGAAGATTATCCATGTAGTTTGTTTACTGGCCAAGAATAAAGACTACTTGTCACAGAAGAAACTAGTGACTAAATTGTGACCTTTACACATTTGTGTTCCCAAAATGAAACTAACTGGATCAGTTAGTGGCCCTGTCTTATTGAGCAGAAGTCTCTCCCCCTTCTCTCTTCGGTTTATAATAGCATTAACTCCAATATGGGGCTCTTTAATGGGTTAGGAGTTGCGTACTTCATGTGATTGCCCCTTGAGCTCTGTTTATAGGCATGTGGAATTAGCTTCCTCTTTGGGTGGACTAATGTTCCTCTAGGAGTGGATTATAGGCTCATTTTTCGTTTCAAGAAGATGCTATTAAATATTCCAACTAACAGGAACTCTATAACTTTCGTGTTTTGATCCTTACTTATCCATAATCTTTCATTCTTATACCCTTACCAATTTTTGTTTTTCGGCTAGATAAAAAGGGTTGGTTGGGGGCGACTGGAGTGGAAATTCTGCCTGGTGTGACCATTTCAGCCGAACCCACTGTGGTAGTCCTCTAAAAGGCCTAGACGGTTGGCTTCACCGGTGCTCCCTAAGAATAATTAAAGTCCCCGCTAAACCGCAAGTAGAAAGTCAACGGTCTATTTTCCAGAAATTAAACTTGAATGATCATTATCAAAACAACCTTTACAGGGTGGCAAGCCATCGATCTTGGTGGTCTCTTATGAGGATTTAGTCATTCGGGATATAGTTAATTATCAGGTCAGAGATGCTTAGGGAGTCGGAGCTTTGTCGCTCTTCTGTGCTCTGGCTCCATTGCCCTTTTGGTAGAGCTCTTTCTTGCCGAGGTAATTTTTTCATCATTAGTTGCCCCTAATCAGCTCTGACCAGCATGACGACAACATGACATTTTTGGTATTTTATATCCATTACTTCCTTGGGAGACAGAAACGACAGACGTGTGTGTGCATGTCTTGTCCTTCATGCAAAATTTAAATGGTCCTTATCTTTTTCAAGAAGACTTGGACTCTTTTTTTTCTTCGCTATTCCTTTGCTACTTTCACCTACTCAGTTGTGCAAATTCGTTCATTTCTACTTCCATTCGGTTGGGCTCACTCTTTTCAATTTAATTTCTACTGATTTCGCTTCTTGGATTGGAGGAAGATCTCTACACATTTTCTATGGTTTTTCACAATCCCTCAACTGGTATTCTTCTTTAAAAGTTTTTCAAGTCTTGCTCTGATCTTCCTTGTGTTACACCAATTGCTTGCCGCTGCCTCTTTTTGACGTTCAACGCAAGTGTTTTCCTACCATGGTTGGTTTCGATTCTGAAGGAACTCATTTTGAGCAACCCCTTCACCTAGTTGCTAAGGCAGATCGTGCGAATGAGGATCTTGACTCAATCTTGGAAGGCTTTCAAGTGGAACAACTTTATTACCCTACCAAGAAGATCTGTAGCACCATAACCGATAAAGACCTTAATCAATTTAGGTCTCCATTTGTGATTCCGAGCTCTGTTCATCTGCGAGCTCTTTCAAGCTAAGAAAGAGCTTGCTACTTTATTGAAGGTACGATATGTTTATACAAGATAGCCTTGATTTCTGGGCTTCAGTTTCTTGTCCACTCTTTAGGGGGTCTTGTGGTCTTCAGGCAATAGTTCTAAAGCGATCCTATCTGTGGGTGCATTTTAGCATTGTTACTAATTGGCCAGGCCCAATGGCCCAACTCATATTATAAGTCCAGTCTAAACTAATGATCCAATCCCAAGAGATCTGGCAAGTCCAGTCCAAACGAGGCCCAGGCCCGGTCAAGCCCATTAGAAAGCTACACCACCAAGGGAGCATCAGGAGTCTCACCCTCGCAGTTTGGAGAGAATCAACCTCTCTCATCCTTGACCAAGTCCTTTGGAGAGCACTATAACTTCCTTGCCTGTTGAGTCGAGGAGAGGTCGAGGAGAGGAGAATTCGCCAAGATAATTAATTATTAATAAACGGCTCCAATTATGACCGTTAGACTAACTATTCAATTACTATGTAGATAACTATAAATTGTAAGTTCCGCCAACACTTGATGGTATCTCATAAAAAACAAGCTCATCTCCTCTCTCTCTCTTGTAATTCTTGTTCTTCCAACACACCGGAGTCAATAAAATTCTCGGCGAACCTAGCCATTGAAAGTGGACATAGGTCTCATTGGCCGAATCACTATAAATCTTGTCTCATTTTTCCCTCTACTTTACTACTTTTTATATTTCTTAATTGACATGTAGTGTGCAAATCGATTTTAAGCATTATCAATTACCAACTCAAGGTCGGTGCTGGCACAAGCTACAGTTGATACTACCTCACGAATAGGCCTGGCTATACTTAGATGGTGACTGCCATTCTTATCCCTCATAAATAGTGCAAAGAAATATTTTTCTTCGTGTTGGACTCAAGTTGGGAGTTTAGTCCCACCAAGCCTCTCATAACTCAGCCAACAAGACTTGCATTTCTAGGGAACTCCACCATCACCGTTTGGTAATCCTATGTTTTTCTTTTTTCCTTCACTATTTTGTAGGATGGTAGTAGAGCTAATTTCACTTATACTTTTCAATTGCAATTGATGACATCAACCTTCCTCCAGAATTTTTAAATAGGGTGGAGGTTGCCAAGAGTTTTTAGCTCAAGGATTTCAAACATCTGGTTATTGACTTCTCCTTATTTGATCATCAACTCAACCTTGCTCCACCCGCTGAGGTGGTTGAATTTGTTATTCCCCTTAATTGTAAAATCTAGAGCTCCTCATCAAGGTTGTAGAGTTGTGATGCCAGTAGATTTGAGCTTTCTTTTTATTTTGCAGTGCTTCCTCCAAACATAGATAAGAAACCTTTGAAGGAATTTCGAGCCTGCAAAGCTGCTAAGGGTATATCCACCTGTTCTCTTGCTGAAGAGACTTCGGTTTGGGGGTTCCCCTAAGGTTGGGGTTCCACGAGTTGTCTCCAAGTTACCTAAAATAATTTCTCTGGATATAGAATATTCTCCTGAGACCTCTCTCCCCAAAAAGAATATAGTGGATGAAGATAAGACATTTGACCTCCAAGACTGTAGAGGGCACCCCTAGCTCTTCCTCTGCTTCTAAAGTTGGCCAATATGTGAAATAATGAAGACTTTACCTTGAAAAGGTTTCAAAATTTCATGATGGGTCCTGAAGTGCATGAGGTAGCTAAGTTGGGGAGTATAAAGATGTCTTGGATGTTGGCTCATCAGTTTTGTAGGGTAATTTCACTTCATTATCTCTTTTAGCCCCTCCATTGCTTCTATGGCAGGCATTCGTGCTTGTAATGGGACGTTCTTGTACTGCTCTGACTATAGAGGTGTCATGGAATGAAAATGTTGAAACTCTCTTTAGGAGACCTTGTCAACCATAAATGAACTCTTTTCTTGTGAAGAGGAATTAGTGAAATAGCGTGCTAACCATGAAAACACTGAGAATTCCTTGGCTGTTCAACTATCTTTCTAGAGAAAGCTTGAAGAGGCTTTGAAGGCTTCTAAGGAGGAAACAAGCTAGAGGGAGAGAAATAAACCTCTTTGAACAACTCAAGTTTTCAATCTAGCAGTCCCAATGTTGAGCTAATGAGGTAAAAAACACTATTATTGAAGATTTCAAGAAATCAACAGAGTTTACCCAACCATGTGTGCATATTATGAGGATGGTTTCGAAGAGTTCCACTGTCGTTCTCCCCAAGCGTCTCCTAGCTTTGGAGGTGGTGAAGATGAGACCACCACACTAGGTGACAACGTGGATAGGAGAAAACATGAGGAATTGATTGTCCTAATTGAATTTCCTCCTTTTGTTTTGTGTGTAATCTGCCCCACTGTTATATAACCTGATGGTGTGCGTCGCACAATAGAGTAGAGCTTAGGGATTAGTTGATTACTGAATAATTCAGTTGGAGCTTCTAGGCTTTCAAAAATTGAACAAAGGGGAATGAGGGTTTGTACATAAAAAGTTTATTGTGGTTCACCAGTTTGGAAGCTCAGCTAATCCACTCATGAGAGAGTTTCTTGCTCCTGGGGGTGATTGTATTGATAAAAGGGGAAATATTATAGAAGTTATTTTCTTAGGCTCATTTTCTTGTCTTTGTTGTGAGTGGTATGCCTCTTTATTTATAGTCTTCAAAGGCCCTGCATGATCATGGGCGTGATCTTCACCTTCTTCTTGTAACGGTTGCACCTTTTGTGCAATTGACATGGACACCGTTGGGATGGTTACGACTTCTTTGTCAAAATATAAAATCGTTACGTTATGTGTGGTGCTTAGGTGGAAGCCAATTGTCCTCTATGTTGTTCCTGTAGAGGTGCAGTTACTGGGGAGGAGGTACTGACCTCAAATTTTTGAGTCATCCGAGATGGGCTGAATGGTCTGATCTGGGAAGGTTCGAACTGAATACCCAAGCTCAACCTTAGGCATATTTTGGGTATCATCAGTTGTCCCCTAGTCCTTAATCAGGTAGGTTATATGATTTGTGCCTGACCTCTAACCTTGGTGAACAAACTTAGCTTGATTCGCCCTCAGGATTTGCATGATGAGACGTTTTTAAATTTTTATGGCGTTGCAAATGTGCAATGAGTTTCTTTCGCCTCATTTTTCGTGCACATCCTCCACCCCTTGGTTCCATGTGTCCATCCGTACATTCGTCTTAAATACGTTTGCAGGTGAAACTGTTTTTTTCCATTATTTCGAATTCTCTTCACCTTCTTCCTTCACTTTTCTTTGCTTTCTTCCTCTTTGTGATTTCATCTTCTCCAATCTCCTAGTGACCTAGAGTTTTACTGGTAAATGCCCGAATTCGCTCTAAAGTCTTTATGAAGCTTGCTCAGTTCATTCCTCATATCCACCTTTGGTCTCTAATTGTTGATCGACGTTGATTAGGTATGTCATTTACCTTGTTTTTCCTTTCCTCCCCCTAGGGTTTCTACTTGCTATGGATCCCTCGAATGCGAGGTGGTTTCTTCATTTCTGGACTTTTCGTTTTTGCTATTTTAGGAGCCAAGGTAGCTCTTTGTCTTTTCTCCCCCTCTTCTTGGACCCTTATACTATTGCTAGGATTTTCCTTTTTGGTCATTGGAGGCTTGATCCCAAGGCTCTCGATGACTGTTTTACCAATGTCTCCTCTTTGTACCCCTTTTGTAATCTACCTGTCTTCCATACCTCCATGTCTGCTTCATCCGAAGCCACTGCCTCATCTGTTTCTCTAGACATAGGCGACAAATCTCCTGAGCTTGAGGAGGATGACCTAGGAGATGTGGGTGATGAGATAGAAAAATTTTTTGGCATCGAAGCTCTTGAAGACCAGGTCCCTTAGGTCTTATCGAGGGTCTCGAGGTTTAAGAAATCTCAAAAAAGAAAGTCTAAGAAAGATGGGGCTGGAAACTTTGGTAGTGCTGAGGGTGCTGAGGTCATACCTCAGACCTCAAACCTTGTTGGGTTTAGCGAAGTCACCCCTCCTTATCTAGATGTCCTCTCTGCTAGGTTCGGATTTTCAAAGGGCATGCATTATTGGTCTCCCTATGTAGACATTAGGTACGATACCATGGTGCTCAAGAAGGTCTTCTTTACTGCTTCTTTCGAGAATAACCTTAGGTTTCCTTTGCATCATTTCCTTAAGTTTGTTCTCTAACAATTCAATGTTTTTCCAACTCAAATTTCCCTAAACTTATGGAGTATTTTAGTAGGTCTCCTATTCTTCTTTAAGAAGAATGAACTCGGTGTCCCTACGATACCTTTGCTCACGGAATTTTTTAATGTTAAATTATCTCATTTTGATAGCCCAAACTCTGATCTCCAACCTCCCAAGTTTCCATAAGGGCTAGAACAAGCTCTTTTTCTTTGTGTCAGAGAAGGAGTAGGAGTTTAACCTGAGGGATGCCACCAATACTCTTGCTGTACCTCAGACTTGGTTTGCCCCTGACAATCTGGGTAAGTCCTTGCTAAAGTGGCCTAGTCTGGGTTCTTTCCATGGTTTGATATTTTGCTTGCTAACCTTGTTTATTTTTCTTGTTTTTAAGTATGCGCCCCGACCTTGACGTAGAGGATAAGATAGTCCTGCTAGGCCTAGAGGATTGTAAGCCTGAGAAGTATTGAGAGCTTCTCAAGCCAACAGTACTCACTCAATTTGGGTTTAGTCTTCTTGAGGTGAAAGTCAAGACTCCGATCCCAATATCAGTAGTTGTTGTTTAAGACCCAACTGGTAAGGCTTTCTTCCTTTATCCCTAATTTTATCCTTCTCGTTGTCACATTTACTAATCTTCTTACTGTTCCCTTAGGTTGATGGCTCCAGATGCTGAGGCAGTGAGGGCTAAGGTGGCCCAATTCAAGAAAGGTAGAGTTGAGGGGAAACGCAAGGCTGGAGTCAGATCTGGGAGCAACCTAGGTCCTCCTCAAAAACTGTCAAGGGTAAGCTTGTGTTAACCTCCACCTTCTCAGATGGCTCCCTCACCTCCACCGGTTCTCCAAAAAACTCCTCCGCCTGTAAAGACTATGAAGGCCTAATTTTCTCAAGGAGTTCTTTTTCCCCAGAAGACTTTGGTAGTGTCTCCTCCTACCTCCACTGGGCTTGTTAGACCTGCTAGGGTTACAACTCCCCCTTTATCGACAGGGGTGTTTGAAACTCTGGAGTCCATTGCTCCTTCCCTATGAGACCCTTCTCCCTTAAAGCCACCCGAAGAGGCATTCCACTAGAATCTCTTGGCGAGGTTGAGGTTATGAATGCGTTGACCAGAATAGAGACACATAAGGCGGAGTATTTGAGCCAAAATAATGTTGAGTATGAGACCAAGGTATCCATTATTCTCTCTAATTTATTTTTGAAGTCATGAAATTTGTTAATGATAAAAATATTCAACTCAACAAATTTTTATTTTGATTATTTGGAATCAAAAACAAAAAATTGTTCCTTCATTATAAGGTTAATTACAAAATGTCCCATTAAACTATACGTTTTGTTTCAATTGCTTCTCTCAAGTTTTAATTTCGACAATTTATCTCTTTTAAATTCGACATAGACTAAATTAATTGACGAATTGAACGAAAATTGAAAAATTACTTTTATACTCTTAGCATTTACTGATTCTCCTTTTTTCTTTCCCCACTCCTTACCCAAATAGACTTCCAACTCCAATGAGACCGCCCCCCAATGCTACCAACCTTCACCAAACACATTCAACACTAACCAATGAAGCCACACCACCTCACACATCCCTTAGCCACCGGGCATCAAACACCAAAGCTACCCCTATATCTAAATCCAACAAATTGGTCATTGGCTCTTTCATATTTGTCACAAACACCTAATTACTACCATCACCAAGCCACCAACCAGCCACCAAGTACCCAACAGTGGGCATTCAACCATCACCCATCATAAAGAAAAGTGAAAATGGAGAGAAAAAAGATTGTTGTCAATGGAAGGGTAGAGATAGTCGATGGCATGATCATCAAACAAAAGGTGAGAAAGTCGATCGCAAGATAAGTTGAAGATTGGGAATAGGTTGGTGGGTTAAAAATTAGGGTTAATTGTAAATTGCACCCCGAAATATCATTTGAGTCTTAATTTACATCCTCAAAGATAAAAAATCTCAATTTGCACCCTGAAAGATAGAAATTTATATCAATGTGCACCCCCAAAGATCAAAAATCTCAATTTACAACCTCAAAAATAAAAATTTGTATCAATGTGTACCCCTAAAGATCAAAAATCTCAATTTACACCCTCAAAGATAGAAATTTGTATCAATGTGTACCCCTAAAGATCAAAAATCTCAATTTACACCCTCAAAGATAGAAATTTGTATCAATATGCACCTAAAACTAACCGCCATCAGTTTGTTGCCTAAAATTAAATTGATAAATTATACATAAATTCCCTCATGCTTGTCACTTAATCATTTGAACTTCTTCACATTTAGAATATTACTCTTACATCTAATGACGTTTGTGCATGTGTAACACATAATCCTTTTTAGTTGATATCTGTTAATATAACCGTTAAAAAATATGATGTTATTCTAATAAAAAATTATAATTTCATATTACCCCTTATTTTGTGGGTCCGATATAATCTAAAGTTCAAAATCAAGCTTGCCATTTGAATGTCTAATAGAATGTAGGTATTTATATAATATTTTTTTATATCCAATGCAATATCACTTAAACATAATTATAATTTCATATTACCTTTTATTTTGTAAAGGGATCCAAATGATTAAGTGACAAACATGAGAGAATCTAAGTATAATTTATCAATTTAGTTTCAAGCAGCAAATTGACGGCAATTAGTTTTAGGTGCACATTGATACAAATTTCTATCTTTGAGGGTGCAAATTAAGATTTTTGATATTTGGGGGTGAAAATTGAGATTCAANGGGTCCAAATGATTAAGTGACAAACATGAGAGAATCTAAGTATAATTTATCAATTTAGTTTTAAGTAGCAAATTGACGGCAATTAGTTTTAGATTCGAACAATCTTTCAGGGTACAATTTACGATTAATCCTAAAAATTAACTAACTTTTTCCTAGGAAATTAGTTCGTCGGTGAAATCTAGATATAAACTTAAATGACATTGTTTTACTTAATTAATTTTTCACAAGAAAATTATGTCATAAGGAAATTATGTCACAAGAAAAATTTTTATTTAATTTTTGGGACTAAAATTATTTTGTCGCCCAAACTAAAAACATATTAAAAAAATTAAAATCAAATTATTTCTTATCAGCTACAAAATTTTCCTCGGTGAAGCTAAAATATTTTTTCTATTCTTAGATTGTGAGGAACAAATTAGATTGGGGGTACGTGCACATTATTTGTCGAGGAAATTTCTATTTTCTCGGGTAATAATCGAGGAAATTTCTATTTCTTGTCTAATATATTTCCTAGTTAAAACTTTCCTAGATAATAGTATTTTTTTCTTGTGGTGGTTGCTCGAGGTGGAATGTGGCTGAAGGCTGTGGGGGTGGGGGGGGTGTGAGAGAGAGAGAGAGATTGAGATTGGAGGGTTCATTAGTCTTTTAGAGCAAATATTAGGTCACTTGATATGTATTGCTTAATTTTTGACTGAAAGAGTTAGCAGGGATGTACTAATTGAGGCAATGTTCAAAACAAAAAGGGTAAATTGTTAAAATTAAAACTTGAGGTAGACAATTGAAATAAGATCAATAGTTCAAAGGGACATTTTGTAATTAACCAATCCTTCATTGTATAATTTATATTCTATCCAATGTTATTTATTTATTCCAAACAGTGCAATATCATTTTCTTTTGCGTGCAATTAAACTCCTATCTGATAACTAATGGTCATGAGATGCGGTTAATGAAACATTCAAGAAGAGTCATGTGTATTGCACTTTATATATTTCTCAAGATTGGAGGAACTAAACCCAAAGCGAATCAAATATAAAATAATGGTGTACATTCAGGATTTGTGTGGAAGTTATGACTTAAAAAAAAAAAAATACTTTTAGACTAGAAAGTACAAAACTTTATGTTCAGTTACTTTCCTAGTTACATGAATGACAGTTCCATCTTTACCCAATAACCGGATTAGGATGGGTTCGAGTTTGCCCAGTTGTTAGCAATTAATTTTCCTTGGCCATTTAACATTGATTGGGCAACAGAGATTCATCCACTTCCCATAATGCAATGTCATCATGAGTAATGCTAGTTAGGGAATGCTACTTAGACTTAAATATTTAACTTAATTTATCCACTTAATTTAATTATTGTGAATGTCTTCCCAACCCTTTACTTAATTGACCAAAGGATCATGAGTCTTGGCCCATCAGCTTTTGAGAGACAGGTTTTTGGGTACTCTCTCTCTCTCTCTCTCAGTATATAACTTGATGTATTAGTGAGTCAAAAAAGAATATAAATTAAGTGTAGAGCCCTTATATATATAGCCAATGAAAGTTACAATAAAAATAAAAAAGTAAAAAAAAAAAAATTTAATAAACGCTAATAAACTAGGTTGTTATATCTCCAACATCCCTCTTAAACTAGGCGCAAATGTGTCAAGTAAGCCAAGCTTGACAACAGAGTCCCAAAAAATAGATAAAGTGACAGGTTTGGTAAAAATATCTGCAATCTGTTCACTAGTCCCCANTGATACATACAATGCCAAATAGGATCATAACACTGATACCCCTTAGACAGATGACAATAGCCCACAAAAATACAACGAATCACTTTATTATCAAGCATATGACGAGTAGGAGACTGATCCTGAACAAAATATGTGCATCCAAAAATATGAGGGGGGACAAAAAAAAGTGTCCGTTCAGGAAATAAGACCTATAAGGGAGCCCTATGCTGAAGAACATGATTCGACGTACGATTGCACAAAAAGGTATAAGTCAAAACAGCAAAATATCAATAAGATTTTGGTACCCCCATGCCTCTAAGCATACAACGTATCATCCCNATGCTTCACCCTTGAAGGTAAAGAGACAAGATTCCACGTATGATTACGCTGAAGAGCGTTCATCACTATCTGTATGGCAAAAATCCACTAGGGCTCCCGCATAACCTCTGAAATAGAGTGAGGAACTGGTGTATCTGATAAGGCCATACTATAAGCTCAAAATGTAGAAGACAGATCACCATAAGAAACATAAGCAGAGATCGGATATAAAATCATGGCGGTCCAACCATAATGAACAACTGGACGACGATCACACCGCGAATAACGACGCCTTAAATCATCATCCTCTAGTAACAATGTTTCATCAGGTAAAACAACTAGCTCAATACTTGCAATCTCATCAGTACTAACAACAGGTGTATCAATATGCTCAACGAACTGAAAAGTAGTACTTACATCGCCTGAGGTAAAAGGGACATCAGTAAGGGGGATGAGAACGAGAGTGACGAACATAAACCTACAAGGGAAGAGAAACTGGTGACTTTGTACTGACAGGGATGAGTGGCTCTGGAGGAGGAGAGATCGATGACTCTGTAGTGATAGTGACAAATGGCTCTGGCTCTGGTGGTAATGAACAATCAAAGGGAGTATCATCAACTATAGGGGGGCAGACACAGGACTGAAAGAAAAATAAGGAGTATGCTCAAGAAAGGAAACATCTAGACTGTGATACATACAATGCCAAATAGGATCATAACACTGATACCCCTTAGACAGATGACAATAGCCCACAAAAATACAACGAATCACTTTATTATCAAGCATATGACGAGTAGGAGACTGATCCTGAACAAAATATGTGCATCCAAAAATATGAGGGGGGACAAAAAAAAGTGTCCGTTCAGGAAATAAGACCTATAAGGGAGCCCTATGCTGAAGAACATGATTCGACGTACGATTGCACAAAAAGGTATAAGTCAAAACAGCAAAATATCAATAAGATTTTGGTACCCCCATGCCTCTAAGCATACAACGTATCATCCCTATTAGACTCCTATTTTTTCTTTCAGCAACGCCATTTTGCTCATGAGTATATGGACAAGTGAGTTGCTGAAGAATACCCTGAGAAGAAAGATGAGACACTAAAGCATCAGATACATATTCTTTGGCATTATCCGAACAAAGAGTACGAACAATGACATCAAATTGTGTCTTAATCATTTGTAGAAACAAAGTAATTATAAGGAGTACATCGGACTTCCTATGCAAAAGGTAGACCTAAGTACAATAGGTATGATCATCTATAAATGTCATATAGTATCAAACACCTGACAGAGCAATAAGAGGAGAGGGTCTCCAAAAATTAGAGTGTATTAGGTCAAATGGCTTGGGTGACTGGTGCATATGAGGAATATAATTGGTCCTATCATGTTTCGATAGGGAACATATAACACAGTCAAGTTTACTACCAACACACACATTGCTCAAAGTAGAAAACAACATATATAAATATTTAAAATTTGTATGTCCAAACAGTCATGCCGCAACTGAACAATTTGTGATGAAAAATCATAACGACAACTATTAGGTAAAATACTAGCATGCAAACTAGGAACAGATAAAGACAAAGTAGGTGCAGGTGATGTAGGTAGAGGAACTGGTGAAATTGGAGGTGAATTGCCTAGATAATACAGTCCATCTCTCTCATGTCCCCTAATAATAATTTTTCTGGTACTCAGGTCCTGTAGATAAGAACACAAGCGCACAGTAAAAATCTCAGGCTAACTGATGTATAGATAATAGATTCATAGCCAACTTTGGCGCATGAAAAACTAAACGTAATGTAAAGTCATCTGGGAGGCAGACTGTACCCCTACTAACAATAAGAGCATGTGTCTCATCTGCTAACTGAACTTGTACATGTAACTGATCGTCAAAACTGGTAAAGTGATGAGCCTCACCTGTCATGTGACCATTCGTACCCGAGTCCAACATCCAAAGGGGAGACGGATTGACACAAGCATGAAAGACACGAGGTATACTTGTAGTGGTGACAGCATCAGTAGTCAGACTCTGAGAAGTCAAAGTGGACATAAGTATATCCAATCGAGAAGTGATAGCATCTATATTACTCTGCCAAGGAGTAGTAGTAGCGGTAGCAAGTGGTGGTACCTCAGCAATAGCAGTAGTACGGTCGCGAGGAGGTGGCTCAAGCTCTGGTTGGAGCTTCCAGCAAGCAGCCTTGAGATGTCTTGGTCGACCACAATAATTACACTGATGAGAATCGCCCTGTTTGCACTGATCTGGGGTACCCTGATGGCGTTGGTCTGAGCGCTGCCCACCCCTAACTGAGGATCCTGAACGAGACCCTATGATAACCACAAGGGTCATATGATCAGCCGGAGGAGTCAAGGTCGCAACTGAAAGTGATGCAATATGAACACGACGCTTATGCTACTCAATCATCGCATACACCTCATAAAGAGAAGGAAGCGTCAACATTGACAAGATTTGGGAACAAGGTCCCTCAAACTCATCACGAAGCCTTATAAAGGAACTTGTGAATCTTATCCTCCTATTGTCAAGTATGCAAGAATGCTGCTTCCTCGGGCTCTATCCTCGAAATAGCAGCAAGAGGATGTAGAGTCTCATACTCAAGCCAGCGCTGGGTCAAATAGCCATAATAATCCTGAACGGTTATATCTTTCTGCCGAGCATATGAGAGCTCCTAAGAAAGCTCATAAACACATACTCCCCGTCATGACTGGGAATACATCTTTGATAATACGCTCCATAGCTTTGGAACAAAGCTATGAAACTGGTGAATCTTGCAAACAGATAGTTCCATCGAGGCAAATAACCATCCAAGAATGACACAGTTCTCAGAAAATCACGCAGAATATCCAGGATCAGTATCAACTGGCTTTGGATGAGATTTCGTCAGCCAANCTAACTGATGTATAGATAATAGATTCATAGCCAACTTTGGCGCATGAAAAACTAAACGTAATGTAAAGTCATCTGGGAGGCAGACTGTACCCCTACTAACAATAAGAGCATGTGTCTCATCTGCTAACTGAACTTGTACATGTAACTGATCGTCAAAACTGGTAAAGTGATGAGCCTCACCTGTCATGTGACCATTCGTACCCGAGTCCAACATCCAAAGGGGAGACGGATTGACACAAGCATGAAAGACACGAGGTATACTTGTAGTGGTGACAGCATCAGTAGTCAGACTCTAAGAAGTCAAAGTGGACATAAGTATATCCAATCGAGAAGTGATAGCATCTATATTACTCTGCCAAGGAGTAGTAGTAGCGGTAGCAAGTGGTGGTACCTCAGCAATAGCAGTAGTACGGTCGCGAGGAGGTGGCTCAAGCTCTGGTTGGAGCTTCCAGCAAGCAGCCTTGAGATGTCTTGGTCGACCACAATAATTACACTGATGAGAATCGCCCTGTTTGCACTGATCTGGGGTACCCTGATGGCGTTGGTCTGAGCGCTGCCCACCCCTAACTGAGGATCCTGAACGAGACCCTATGATAACCACAAGGGTCATATGATCAGCCGGAGGAGTCAAGGTCGCAACTGAAAGTGATGCAATATGAACACGACGCTTATGCTGCTCAATCATCGCATACACCTCATAAAGAGAAGGAAGCGTCAACATTGACAAGATTTGGGAACAAGGTCCCTCAAACTCATCACGAAGCCTTATAAAGGAACTTGTGAATCTTATCCTCCTATTGTCAAGTATGCAAGAATACTGCTCCCTCGGGCTCTATCCTCGAAATAGCAGCAAGAGGATGTAGAGTCTCATACTCAAGCCAGCGCTGGGTCAAATAGCCATAATAATCCTGAACGGTTATATCTTTCTGCCGAGCATATGAGAGCTCCTAAGAAAAGCTCATAAACACATACTCCCCGTCATGACTGGGAATACATCTTTGATAATACACTCCATAGCTTTGGAACAAAGCTATGAAACTGGTGAATCTTGCAAACAGATAGTTCCATCGAGGCAAATAACCATCCAAGAATGACACAGTTCTCAGAAAATCACGCAGAATATCCAGGATCAGTATCAACTGGCTTTGGATGAGATTTCGTCAGCCAACCAAGCTTCTCTACACGGCCTAAGAAAAGCTGGAATGAGCGAGACCACTTAGCAAAGTTACTGTCATTCAACAACTGTGTCGTAACTTTCTAAAAGATCATGCCCAGCAATGCTGGTAATGCAACTGTGCCAGTAGGTACTGTATATTGGTCAAACATAAAAGTGGAAGTATCAATAAATGTCTCAACGATAAAGGTGTCAACAGTAGGGGTCTCAAGTCCCTCAGTAGTAGTCATATCAACAATAATACTAGAGCATCCATAACAGAAAAATAACTCTAAGATAAATAGAGGGATAAAATAAGAGAGAACAATATACCTCTAGTCGAACAGTAGTGTCAAATAAAGAAGGTCCAGAAAGCTCTCAAATAATCAAGTCACGGTACCCGAAAATCTAATAAATATAAATAATGATCTTCTGCATCAAGAGCATATCAACGGAGAAGAGGATTCAACCCCTCTTAAAAAGGTCCTACAGTCCCAAATAATTAAACGCACGAAGGCAAAACACGATACCGTGACGAAGAGTGCGACCTAGCAGTGGGCTTGTTCGCTGGAGTGGGTACTGGCTAGCCTGGGACAGTGTGTTTGCGTACTGCTTTGGGTTTGGGTTATTGATTTAACATGACTGTTTCGGTTTATGGGTTTGGTATGGGCTGTAAAAGTGGGTTTGGTATTGTATTGGACTGTAAAAGTGGGTTGGACCGTAAAAGTGGTCTGGACAGTGGTTTCGACTGTGAGGTATTTGGTGTTGTGGGGCTGTGGGTTTGTCCGTTATATGGCGAAAGGCAGTATGTCAATTGCGTAAAGGTAGTTGCAGGTTGGTTTGGTATGGAGTGGAGGATGGGCAGTCGGTGGAGTGATCCTATCGGCTGGTGTTTGGGTTTATGCTTGGATTGATCGGTGCTTGGGCAGTGGGCTGGCTTTGGTTTGTCTGGCTTTGTCGGTTTCGATTTCGTTTTATGTTTGCTGAAGGTGCTTGGGTTAGGTTGTAAAAGATGGACTGATACGGCTGTTGGGCAGTCGGAGATGGTGGCTGCAATCGTAGTGAAGGGTGTAGGATTAGGTTTAGAAGTTTTTGCTCTGATACTAATTTGATGTATTAGTGAGTCTAAAAGGGATATAAACTAAGCGTAAATCGTATATATAGTTAATAAAAATTACAATAAAGATAAAAAAGTAAAAAAAAAAAAAATTAATAAATCCTAATAAATTAGGATGCTATATCTCCAACATATATTGTGGTTGAGGAGTTGTTCTCTTGCTTTTATTTATGATAAATGTTTGTAACTTTCATCGTTTTGAATGAGCTTGCCATTGTGCTTTACTTGTGCACGTTGATCTTAGAGCTGAACTATGTAACCTATTGTGTGATTTGTTCACTTATAACACCATGCGAAGTAATTATATTTGCGATTCTCATTCCATCTGTAACAAATCTCAAGGCACAAGAAGCAAACTGGAGCTCTATAAGAAAAAAAAAGGCTGCGGAAGCGGTTCTATACCAGAGGGAGAAAGAAGCTGAGGCTCAAAAAGCCATTGCCGAGGCTGCATTTTATGCTCGTCAACAGGTTGCCGAAGGAGAATTATATGCCATGAAAAAAGAGGCTGAAGGAATTATGGTTCTTGCACAAGCCCAAGGCATTTACATACGCACCCTAATGGACACATTGGGAGGAAATCATGTGGCTATGAGGGATTACTTGATGATTAATGGGGAACGTTTCAGGAAATCGCAAAGATCAACGCCAATGCTGTGCATGGATTGCAGCCAAAAATTAGCATTTGGACGACGGGAGGTGAGGCAGCCGGTGGTGGTGGGAGTGCTGCCATGAGGGAGGTTGCTTGTGTTTATAGGATTTTGCCACCCTTGTTTAAAACTGTCCAGGAGCAAACTGGAATGCTACCCTAGGGGCGGAGCCAGGAATTTTGTGTAGGATAAACACTTTAATTATGTATTCTAATTTTTTTTTCTTCTAACCAATCACACTATATAACATATTTATATTTATTATATTATTTTTGATATATGAAGTCCATTTAACATAAAAAATTCCAAAAAAAAAAACATATATTGCCAGGGGCGGAGCCATGAATATCTATGATAGAGGTAAAATATAACTGGTATAAAAAAATATTAAGCCAAAATTAATACAAAAAAATTCAGTTCAAAAAAAAAAAAAAAGTAAGAATCAACACTAAATTATTGTGAAATAGTAAATTCAATTTTTATTTAGCCGAAACAAAATCTTAACAAAAAGACACAAAATAATTTTTTTAGTACATTTTAACCTAATTATATATTTCAATAAAATATAAATTTTTTTAAAATCTCTAAAATTTTTTGTATATGAATTAAATGTAAATTAATTTTTGTATTTTATTAGGTTATAAACTACTATTACTAAAAAAAATGGTAAATGAAAACTAAATGTTATTCTTAAAAAGTAACGAACATTGTGTTAGATAAAAAAAAATATTGTATTTTCGTCAATATACAAATAAAACATTGACTCAATCTAAAACTAACATATTTATTTTAGAGGGTTAGTGGTCCACTAATTTATTAAAAAAAAAAAGACTAAAAATNTATTCTTAAAAAGTAACGAACATTGTGTTAGATAAAAAAAAATATTGTATTTTCGTCAATATACAAATAAAACATTGACTCAATCCAAAACTAACATATTTATTTTAGAGGGTTAGTGATCCACTAATTTATTAAAAAAAAAAAGACTAAAAATATTATTAAAATTTTCAAAAATTTAAGGGATAAATATAATGTATAAAATAATTTTATAGGTTGGTACGAGAAAGAACAAAAAACCTCAAGGAACTGAGCTTCTCGTGTGTTGAGTTTTTCTCTGTTTCTTCTCTTTTTTTTTTTTTGGTTGGACAGTGAGCAGCTGAAAGTGAGTGATACAAAGAGAAAAAAAAAAAAAGGAAAGATAAGATAGATTTTTAGTCAAGTGGGCAAACATTTTGTTTTTTTAATGATGGTGGGTCAAAAGTTTTGTTTTTTAATGTTGGGTCAAAAATTTTGTTTTTAATATTGGGCTAAAAATTTTATTTTTTTAATAGGTTTGAGTGGATTGTGATAGGACAAATATTTGATTTTTTAATAAGTTTAGATAGATAATAGTGAGTTCATTTTTTTTTTATTTTAAATGGACTTAATTGTTTAATTATTTTGAATAAATAATGTGAACTTAATATAAATGAAGGACACACATAATATATATAAATATATAATACATATATCTAACTAATACCAAAAAAAAATATTGAGGGGGGCACCCCCGGGTTCTACCTCCCTCCTCCCATGGCTATCCCCTGCGTGGATAGGTGCCTTGACTGATTCTAGTCATTCTACATGAAATAAGAGCTTTGTGATTTGGACTTATTTCTTTGCCAGTTCGTCTATGCTCAATATGTGTTTTATGTTTTAGGTAATTAGCTTTTTGATTCAAATGTTAATTTGCATAATTAAAGATTTTGAAATTATGCAAATAATTAGATCAGTAATGCTAAGTTGAGCAAATTTTAGGACCAAATTAAAAGTTCAAATGATATGACAGTATATTATTTGAAGTTTTTATTGAGACCCAAATGACGTAACACCAAATAAAGAAGTTCAAGTCAACTGTCATGTCATTTGAACTCTTAATTTGGTCACAAAATTTAGTCAGCATTCCTGTAATTAGATTAGATAGTTACTTTATCGCATTAGATTTTACAATCTTCCCATCTCATGCACCACGTAATTATCGGACTTAACCTGCGGCTAAAATTGCAATGGTGCATGAGAGATCATCTCCCGGCCCAAGTGATACTTTTCTTTGCATATCTTTTTCAAATTCATCTCATTTTCAGCAAATTCAAAATTAACTAAGATTGTGGAAATGTGTGGTGTTTAGGGCATGAAAAATGTTAATTGGACCTAAAAAATTGACATAATTTGTTGACCTAAATGACGTGATTTTATTGAAACTATTGGATAAACACCAAATTTTAATGTTTGATAGAACTTACAGTTAATTCAAATATCATAATAAATTAAATTAATAAATTAAGTCTCAATAATATTGATGCGAGGGCATTCACTGCAAACCACTTTTGGTTTTTTTATTAGAAAAGTTGTAGTGCCTAATGAGTGGGGATAAATTGTATCAGCTTTGTTTTCAGATAGGGCTACCAAATACTAATCTACTGTATCCACATTATTTTAGAGTGCTCATTGTAGCCTTATTAATTAAAGAATAACATGTTGCTTTCACTTATTGTAGATATGTATTATTATTTTGCTTTTATCCGTATTCTAAGATATTGAGTGATAGCATTTCTAATTATTTTTTTTATTCAAGTAGCATTTGTCTTGCATTTCTATTTTTTTTTTCTTCCCAAGGTACATTTACTTCCTTCAAGCTTGATCGCAAACTTAATAGTATATATTTTTTGATCCAAAAAAAAAAATAGTATATATTCACATATATCTATATATATATACTTCTAATAAATGTATCGTAATATGAAAAAAAATTTATTTTTCTATTTTATCCTTATAAAAAATTATAAAGATCACTCTATCATTTCATAATTAAGTATATATACACACACACATATATACTATTAATAAAAGTACTTTAACATGAAAAACGTTTGATTCTCTATTTTACCTTTATGAAAAATTTCAAAGACCATTCAATCATTTTATAATTAAATATCTAAATTATCTATTATCTTCTTATATATTTAAATCTCTAAATTACTTCTAACATCTTTTTTAATTTTCTATTCTTTATATATAAATATCAATTTCTATTAAACTGTTTTATTGACTATATTATCTTTAAAAAATATGCATTATTATATTTTCAATAAAGGGTTAAAAAAACTTTCAAAAACTCCATCAATTTAATATTATTCATCTCATATGCAAAGATAATATCATGCACACATATATTTATTTTCTTTTTCATTAAAAAGTTTAACCCTTTTATTTCTAAAATAAAAAATATTTGTATATATAGTTTTTTTTAAATCAATTTATGCTACATCAATTTAATTTTTCAATCACAATAAACTTTCTAAGTTGTTTTAAAATTTTATATGAAAATAGTTTATAATGTATCCTTAAGTAAAACTTAATTTTTTCAAAATTTTGATATGTTTTAAAATATAAATTATAGAGTAGTATATTAAATCTTATCCTAATTGACCTAACTAATTGTTAATTAGAGTAAAGTTCCAATATGAGGAGTATATTGATAGTTACTTTTATTTTAATAAACGAATTGTAAGTAGAATCCTAATTGAATGAATTTTAAAAAATTTAAGTCCTCAAATATCACTAAAATTACTCTCAATCACAAAATTCTAAAAAAATAAAACTTTAACTATTTTTTTCTATCTCTTTTCTTATAATTAGAACAACGAATTTTGAAAATATTTAAAGTTTTCATAATCCTATAATAGAATATGAGTAATGAAAAATTAAGTCTAGTAAATTTGAAATGATATTTAATTCAAATACATATTTACTAATATTTTATATTAATTTTTATATACAAAACCTATTCACATGCAGCGCACGTGATGCATTATTACTATACTAAGATATATGTAGATGATCACTTTTGCAAATTAATACTCCAACATGCTTTTATTATTTTGACCAAAATGAATTTTTTGGCTGAAGCAAAAATAGTTTAAGGAAACACTAACAAATGATACATAAGCTTTTCTTTAAGAGATGGAAGGATTAATTCTTTGTAGTTAGTTAAGTTGATTTTCGCTTTCTAATAATTTTTTTTGCTTTTCCTCTATTTTCCTTTGATAAGTTCCTTTCTCTTAATTAGAAAACGAGGATGCACCATGGACTAAGGCTATCGTTTGGGTGCAAATAATTTAGTCAAACATGAGGACACAATTGAAAGTGATTAGTTTGTACAAATAATGTTTTACTTAGTAATGGATGCATTTCAAGGAAATTGGATAGACCCTTAGTTAATGAAGATGGAATACTTCTATCCAGCAAGCTGAAGCTGAGCTTATTTGTCCAATTTCATCACTGATTGTCCAATTTATGACACTTTCAGTAGTTGTTACTGTGACAAACAATTATTCATCACTAAAAATTAATTTTTTGTAACAAATAGTGTTGTCGTCACTCATCTTAGACGATTAGTGATAAATTCATGTGTCATCGCTAAACGGGTATCATTAATGACAAAAATAACTTAGTCACTAAAAAATTTGTCACTAAAGTCCATAATTGTTGTAGTGGTAGGCTTAAGGTTGTGGCTATCAAATCATTAGAGAATTCAAGCAATATCCCTCAAACGTAAGTAGTGAAATGCTTAGAATCGAGATTTGTATCACATATGTGTATATATAATTCTCTAACTATGTCCTTATTCACTGCCTCTAGGGCCACGAAGAGATTACCCCTTCCTCTTGACTCAAAATTCAAGGGAATGGAAGAATTCCTTACCCAAGTGAAGTTTACGCATCGCTCGACCGTCTCAGACAATTTAACATACTTGGTCCTATATCTATCACAATATTGTGGCTCTTGGAAGCGACTTCTCTCATAAAAAACATGGACCCTAGCTTTCTTCTCAACTCATGATGTCATTCCCAAAACTAATCGGTGAAAGGGTGTCAACATATGTGAATATATATCACAAATCTAAAGTTGAATAACACCTAAAATCACTCTATGCGTAGTTTGGTGATATGGATAGACAATAGGTAGGTGTTTGGAGGGTTTTTGCTCGAGTTTACAGTGAAGTGGAATGAAAATAAACGGCCAAAATCTCAGTTTGAAACCCTCGAGCCCGACTTTTAACAGAGGCTGCTTAAGCGCTCCCTAAAGCTCAGTAGTCCATCTGACTGTTTTAGCTTCCAATCCTTCTCCGGACCACTACACCTCTTCCTCTTCTTTCCAGTAGACTCAATAAGCACTCAAATGCATGTGTGATGTAGGTATATGAATAAAAGCAATCAAAAGTACATGCATGGATGAAATTTGGATCTAAATATAATGCAATTTTCAAATTTCAAGTTAAATGCAAAAATTCATTAATTATGAAAATCACATTAATTCATCAATCAACACATCCATCCTCATTTCATCATCTCACACATCATTGTAAGGCATATTAATGAATATATAACTTCGTTCTATATGCATAATTAGAGCAATTTCCAAAAAAATTGGTCCGGTTCCTACGATCACTCATGCATGTTCAAATTTTGTCTTTCTGTAATCAACTCATGTGTTAAGTGTGAGAAACCAAACTCTGGCACAAATGAAAATCCATCTAGATTAAGACATTAATGTAGTTCTACATGAATTTGTAATGCATTGTCCAAGTAAAAACATAACCGGTTAGTGACTGTCCCAATTTGACTTTCTACTTATATGGCCTCATTAAATAAGATTTTGAATTGTGTACTTTACGTATTAACTCTTTTGACATTTAGCACATGGCCCTTTGAGGTTTACATACATGACCTTTGGCACACAACACATAGTACTCTCAACCATTCATTTGCTATTGATTTTAGTCATCTTTTTATGTCTCACTTTATGCAGTGGGTCAAATTAGTCTATTTTCTCACATTTGGCTCTTTGGAATTTTTTTCTAAAGCATATGGAGTATACTAACCTTTAGCTATACATTCATCTATCACCAAAATTTAGAGTCATGTAAGGTTGCAAGACTCTCAGTCAATTAAGGTGATTGGCTAATCGTGCACTGAGACTTATGAATTTCACAAAAATTACCACTATCAAATCAGGTATAGTGATCATGCTATAAGACTTTCAAATACTAGGTGATCTAACCCATAATATGACTCAGAATAATGCACTTAACTTTGATTTGACGATGAATGAGTTAAAATTCAAATCAAAGTGTGATTACCATGATTTGTCCTTTTTCATATTTTTAGAACAAACAAAAACATTGCATGCTTTAATGCATTAAAACAACGAAAAAGACCAAAAAAAAAAAGAAATCCTAAGCTACCAATGACTTATTCCCTACTACATGATATGTCATGCATGCTCCTAGGGTCAAGTCTATAATGCATAGTCACTCAAGTGATGGAAAATGCATATTTGGGTCTCTTAAGGTGTTGTATATTGGGTGCATCTATCAAGTCTTATTTCCTCACTCAAAAGGCCTTGACTTTAAATGGGATTTGTTGTGGATTGGCCACTTTAGATAAGAGTTGACCTAAGGTATTATTAATCTTATTTCCACTCATGTTTCTCCTTTTGAGTTGCATGTTAAATTCAAGAGGATTCCTCAACTTAGATTCACGAAACCTTTGTTGGCCTAGATGGAGTCACAACAAGTCTCCCTGAGACTCGGTGAAAGGGTTTAACCAACCCAATGGTTGCAGCTGCTAACTTATTAAACAAAAACAGTTGTGCCTTCACTAAAAACTATAGCTTTTGGTTCAATGGTAAGCGCTTCGATCTAACAATTAGTATTAGACTCAGATTACGAATTCGAGTCCTAGGATAGTTGCTGGGAGGAGATTGTTAGCCTAGATAAAGGTGCAACAAGTCTTCATAACTCAGTGGAAGGGTTTAACCAACTCGACCATTTGGAGCTGCTGAGCTAGTTAAAGGAAAGAAGTTGTGCATTTACTAGAAGCTATAGTTTTTGTTGCAACGGGAAGTGATTTGATCCAACAACCTTTTTATGGTGGAACCTTAGAACCTCCATAAAATCCTATAAGCTAACTGAGGTTTTGAACATGATCACTTGAGGCTTTGGATTGATAGGCTGGTATACCAGTTTTTTATCAAGATTATCCCAAAGGTAAGTACAATGAGTGCTAGTGTAACTCTGTCTACCAGAAGTATGACAGGCTAGAAACAAACTAGAACCTCATTGGGAACAAAAGGTTGAGACTCAAGCTTCTTCGAATTATTACTTTGTAGCGAATCTCATCTTCCTTTTTGCACTCGCGGAAGAACATGTTATAGTTTTGTGGTAAGTGTGTCTTTTGCTTTGACAAAATTGGTTGTAGACGATGAGGGAGTGGACACATTACCCGTGTAGCCTAAGCCTCTTTTGTTATCCACATCTTTCCCAACACGACATTTTATCAAGTTTTTTAGTGCTTAAGGACAACCTTCTTGTGAGTTTCTTAGATGCATCAAGGTCTTTTTCAAGTTTAGATGCTTAAACTCAAGACCTTGTTTTGTCCCTTTGGATCCATGCAACTCACGATCTGAAGTTGATTTTATCAAAGAAGGATGATTTTTCATCACCCTACTTAGTTATGGCCTTTCTTGACTTTGAGAGTTCAATTCTTGAGTCTACAAGCTTTCTTTTTAGCACCCAATTTTCTGTTTCAAGATTTTTGAAATTTTTCTCAAGCGTAGGTGTGATTTCTTTTGCTTAAGACATTCAATGTAAAGTTCTTCATATGCAATATGAATATCATCCCCTAATGTAGAGACCGTTGCACTCAAGGCGTCCTCACTAGAGCCCATTACTAATTGGGGCAAGCCTTCCTAACACACTAGTTCAAGTAAGCAAAAATTCAAGGATGCCTACAACGTGCTCAAATGAAATTCTCTGGATACCAGGCCCTTTTAGCAATCGGAGAAGTGTAGTTCGATCATCCCTGAAACGATTATACATGATGCATTTGTGAAATTATAGGTGTGTGTGTGTGTGTGCAAAATAAGTAAATCAACAACAACCACAACAAAAGACAATTTTAATGTGGAAATCCGCTCAAGAAAAAACTAGGGGACTACTCCTGGTCCACCTCACCTAATCCATGAAACTCCAAATATGATTACAACATCCAAAGTTTTAGACCTCACCCAAGTCCATTGTTGGACATTTCCCCCTTGCCAATCTTCCCTTCAAAATCGTCACTGTCTAACTTCAAAGGGTGAATCGAGCTCCACAATTCGTCTTCTCCTTTTTCGATTTTCAAGGATTCCTCCCAAGATTTACTTGATCATTCACACACCGATGTGGGTTTGGCGGGTTTCTACATGATCTTTATCTTCTTCTTGATTTGAAGATGAAGTATGAGATTAATCAAGGTAGGGATCTCTTGGGTTTTTCCTTGGCCCTCTAGAAGATATAAAATGTTGTTTTAAACTTATGGAGAGTTACCCGAGTCTAAAAAGGCATGCCCATATGTGAAGGCCTTGAAAATAGATTGAACTTGATACCCAAGAAAATTTAAATTTGTGAGGAAGTGCTCCAGCCGTTAAAGGGAGGTTGTCTCTGGAATAAACAAATAAATAAATCCAGTCCAGTTGGTCAAGGACCTCTCAAGTTATCTATAGATCGGTAGAGCTGTCTGTAAGCCACTGGGTCTAGCGAGCTCTCTCCACTACCAACAGTTCAGCCTTCTTTGAATTTTTCCTAGGTGTTCAAAGATCATTCTAAACTTTGTTTTATTGAGCACTAAAAGGTATTGCTCAATTGACATTAGAACCACCATTCAATCTATGTTTTTAAAAAAATATTTTATATTTCAAAACTATTTTCAATAGAAGTCCTACGGAACAATACTAAATTAATTTTATAAAAACCTAATAAGTTAAAGTAAAAATACCAAGGGTCACTAAAGGTCTCTAAGGTCTTCACCTTTCCTAAGCATAGAAGGATCTTGTGACCTCTTCATGAAGTACCTTTGTAACTTGAACTTCTTCCTTCTTTCTGTTCAAAAAAAAAAACTTCTTCCTTCTTATAGTTTTGAATCTTTCTCTTTGTAGCTTCATGCCATAGATCTAGTTGAATTTTACATTGTTACATCACAGAATCAGTCAATTACAATAAATAATTTTTTAGCACGACTGATGTGATGACATTGAATCAGATGACTTGGGTTGACCTGAAGATATCTCAAACCACTTAACTAAGTCACATGCGACTTCTGATTTATGTGGAACAGTATTGGATCAAAAGGTTCTAACTCAAATATAACTCATCAGTGTCGAATCTGTAGCTGGCGATATTTGGAATTAGGTCTCTCAATGGATCAGATTAAAAAATTTGTTATCGAATCCGATCCATTTTCTGAGGCATAGAAAAATATTAGTCTTTATCCAAATTCACTTATAATATAACATCCAGTCTGATTATTCGATTCGATCCCTAATGGTATTCCACCAAAAATTCTATAAATAATCTTTTTTCAGATCAAACATAAATAATCGATGTACATATATATATGTGTATTATATATAAATATATATTATATGTAATAAAAGCCGACATATATATATATATATATATATATTAACTGAATCAGATATTTATATCCCTATCTAATTTAATATATCTAAACAGATTTATATTGAATTTAAATAAATTTATGAAAATATTAGATTCGGACCGAAATCCGGTCAGAGGCCTAATTGGATCATCCCAAATGTTGTACATGTTTTTTAAATTTTGACACTTGTTCTTCCTGAAAGGTGGATTTATTTCTCTGTTTTTCCATGGAAAAGCAATTGAAATTGAACAAAGTCGGATCGGAAATATGATTTTATTTTTTTAGCTCTGCTCTCACAGTTCCAATTTTACAAGAATTTGAGGATTCTCAAATTCTCTTTGGACGGTCAAGATCTATTTGTGTATAGATCCAGTTGATTAAAAAATATCCTGAATATTTGAAATTTAAAATCAACTAAATATTTAATGTGTATAAATTTAAACCATTAAAAAGAGAATTGAAAGATGGTTCAATTCTTACAAAATTGGAGTGGCTTTCTACAATGAATTTAAATGAGCTACTTCCTTAAGTTTCAGGAACACTCCCAGCAACACGCGATTAGATTTTGCTCGGCAGGTACCCAACACTTGTTTTGGTATTTGATGAACAGAGTATTTCCCTCAACTTCCATTTGGTCATTTCCTAAGCAATCTGCGGGGTTTGCTCGCCCTTTTATCCAGCATCTTCCCCAATTTATTCGGTTGCTTTGCAGGTGTGTGCGGTTTAAGTCAATTTGAGGTCTAAAGCGGAAATATTAAATGAAAGTTTTTTTATTTTTAGTATTATTTTTTTTAAAAAATTAATTTATTTTTAATTTCTTATATGAGAGGGAGACAAAAGAATGATATGTTAATATTATCTAGAAAGAAAATTCAACTTTTATTTTTGTTTTTTTACCATAAAGAATGAGGGAGAGTGTTTAATTTTAATTTTTTATTTTTTTATTGGGGAGAGGGAGAGAGAGAGAGAGAGTAGGTGGGAGTAAATATGAGTTGACTTTTGAGTATTTTTTTTATTTTTTAATTTCTAAGTTGTTAATGTTATAGCTTAGATTATAAGTCCAAATTATTGTAATAAAAATTTTAATTGGCTTTAATTTTTTGACGCTTTATTGTAGGGCTTAAAATTTGATGGATTAATTTTTTTTTTTTGGACTAGTTATGTAACTAAAATTATGAATTTTCTAAAAATTTGAAGTCTCTTGCTTAGTTTTCGTTATGGTTTGCCTAGCAACAACAAAATACCTGCTGGCACTACCCACGCTCTACCACTCATGGTGTGTTTATAGCTTGGATTAAAAAATAAGAAGATGAAAAGTAGCAGTAATACTTTTTCTGTACTTCCTTTTAGGAAGGAATCTTTTTTTTTTTTTTTTTTTGTGTTTGATAAGGGGCATGAAAATTAGGAAAATTAGATATGGATGGAAGAAATGAAAAAGGATAAATGTATATCTTACCACTGTATTTATGTATAAAATATACATATGATATATGTATATACTAAGTGATATAAAGGTAAATAAAATACATTTCAACATAAATAATTATTTTTTCATCTATTTTTTCTCATAATTTTGAAAAAATAGATTTTGGTAAGTTAGAATAAAGACTAACTCTTTTAGTTTTGTCCTCGACATTTTTTTTTTCTTAAGAAACATAATATTTTATCTATCATTTTAATTATTTGTCCTTGTATTTTTAATGTTTTTTCTTTTTCATTGTACCAAATTAATCATAAGTATATAGGGCAACTTGCAGTGTACTTCATCAATATCTTGTTCTAGGCAATGGGCTTACTCAACAAAAAACAAAAAAAGACACGCTTTTCAAAAGTCAGAAACTGAACTTGATCCCATATTTCTAAGTGACATGTGGTGCCCAATTAGGTTGAAAATGTTTAGCATCAGCAGTCTAACTCAATATGAAATCTATACGGAGCTGTTTGCTGGGGTTGAGACTATAACCATGCTAATAGGCTTCACTCGTTTAATAAATCAGACTACAATGAGCTCAACGCGACACGAGTCCTATTATACACAATTATAAATAAGTGATGTACGGGTTTATATTTTTTTGATATAATACAAATTATTCTTGACACAAACCGAAAAATATTGTGTTTTGAACATAGCTTCCAAGAACCATGCACAAATAAACTAAGGTCTTGTTTTTACAAAGAATTTTAGAAAACTATTTTTAGTGTTTTTCATGTCATATAACTTGTTTGGTTATATATTTCAAAAACAGTTCTACAGAATAAAAAATATTAAAAAATTTTTAGACAGTAACATAGAAAATAATGAAAATAAAAATGTAGTGGTGATGTGTTGTTGGTGGTGGTGGTGGTGGGAGTGTGGTGGTGATGGCGGCGGCGGTGGTGGAAGTGTGGTGGACGTCGTGGTGGTGTTTTCTAATTTTAGAAAGGTTGTTTTAAAAACAAACAAAACAGCACTAACTTGTTCTATTTTATTTAGTTTTTGTTCTCAATTTTTAAAAAACAAAAACAAAAAATAACTAGCTAACAATTTTTCCTCCAAAAATTGTTTCTAAGATGTAAATCAAACAGGCCTAAAAGACTAATTGATTTCTTCTATTTTTTTCACCCCCTTTTTTCTTGGATGGGAATATTTTGAAAATCATTTGTTCTTTCTAAGCCAAGGCCTTTTATTTTCCTTCCAAATGGTGTCTTGAGGTCTACTTTTAATGAAAGATTTTTCCAAGTTTCCTCAATCTGAATTGGTTGTTGAAAGTCTTGGGGAAAGTGAAGAGAAATTTAGAGAGAATATGTCTAAGGAGAAAGTGTGACAGCAAAGAACCAAGGAATCAATCCTTTGCCGTGATTATGATTTATACTGTAGCCATCCATCTCAGGGATTTATGGATGATAAATTTCTTAGCTCAAATGTAAGTATATTTTTTTTCCCCTTTCAAAGGTGACATGGGAAAAGTAAAAGTAATCTCGTGACGATAATCTAACTGTAATATCGATCATTTTTGGTTGCCCCACACGATTATAAAATGCACCATAAATATCTAACATTATACCTCACCAATACCCTAATATCATCCTTTATTTCAAAAATTTGTTTTCTATTTTAAAAAGTATATTATCGAGATCTATATTTTCATGAACAGGCGAGCGATGCTTTAAGTTTTACAGCACCAATTTTGTGTTCAAAAAAAAAATAATAAAACCAACCCTGAAAATGCACTTTATTTTTAACAATTAATCTAAATTTGCTGGGGACTAAGAATTCGATAGTCAAATTCCTCTACATTGGCACTCTGGCAATTCCAGTTGACGTGTTCCTTGGTAGACGATTAGACATGCTGCCTCAGTGGTTACTTCGGAGACTTAGAAGCTAGTTGACATTGCTTAGAAAATGCCCATAACATTGCCTGTAATCAATGGGAGGCTACGTTCAGTACAGTGTCTCCATTAATTTCAATCCTTAGTTTTAAATTGGATGATCAGTAAGTATTGATTGAAAAAAATTATAAAATAAGAAAATTGTAAGTATTGCATGTTTTTTATTAGTTAAAAAAACAAATGTAAAATGCCAAAAAAGTACCTTTTTTTTTTTAACAATAACTAGAGCCTGTCTAGTTATTGTTTACATTGTTGAACTTAAAGATTATAAAAGGATTTGGTGGCATTTGACATTCGTGTATGTCATCATTGGATGGTTTATATCACCAATTTTTATTTTTATTTTTTGGCAATGCCAAAGTAGTTGAAACAGTCAAATCATTTTGCAGTTATATTGCTATGTTGAGAATGACAATAGTTTTTTGAAAGTTTTTTCTTCGTTTTATAAGTGATTTGATTAAAAAAAATCCAATCCTAATTTGGTAGAAGTGTACATAAAAGTAATGAAAAAAGGAAAATCGTTTGTTTCTCTTTATAATTAGTTATATAAACAATAAGTTTAGTTCATTTAACATGTCAAAATCATACGTTTAATACAACAAAATTTATTATCGATCACTAATAATTTATATGTTGTAATTTCTCCTTTACGAATGACAATTTGATCTTTGAAAGTAGTACCTTGACATCTAAAAACTGTAATTTTTCAGATTGATTACAATATTTTAAAATCAAAGTATTTTAATCCCTGAAAAAATTATAACTTAATCTTGAAATGTTGCAGCCTTTTATACGGTATCATAATCTTCCTCCCAACTTTACGTTCAAATCCAAAACTCAACCTCTAGTAAGGATGCACAAATTTGCATGCAAAGTTCGAGGAAACCAAAAGTGTTATTTGTGTTCTACAATCTAAAATCAACACCAATAATACTATGTTGATCAAGTGATGTAATACAGTTTTCACTATAAAATAAGTGAGTCTTATTAATATTTAATGATAGAGATTGTATCACATCACTTGAAATGAGAAACTTGATAAGTATAATATTACTGAACCAACACTCTTTGCTCGAGGGTACTGCATGTTAGTACGGAAGCAAGTGCTATTCCTTTTTTTTTTTTTGAGCAAGTGCTATTTCTTGCAATTACAAAACCAAATTGTCATTTTTATTTTGTTTCCTTCGTTGATCCGAAAATGGTGCAATATTCCGAGACAATTAAAAAAAAAATTCTGAAATCGATATACCCTTAATATTCTTATAATTTTTTTTATCAGTAATATTCTTTCATTTAGTGTTACTCAATTTCCGTCCATAACAAGACACTTATGAAATCAAATAGAACCTGCTAAATATAAGTGGGTCACATTAACCTATGCTATTATTCATTTATTATTAAGTGAAAGTTTGAGATTGTGAATTGGAAGAATCTCTCTTCCTGTTTTAAAACCCTTATCTGTCAATTCAATGACTTGCTAATTGTTTAAGCCAACAAGTGCAACTTACCTGCAACTTTCATTGGCAGCACCAAGAAACTGAAGCAATAATCGGAGATAATTACGAAGTACTTCCATTGTAAAGTCCACGCTAAATACGAAGCTGAAATTCCATTCTCACCCTAGACTGCGTCACTACATAAGACTTTTTATCCCCTCTCTCTCTCTCTTAAAACCACAACACCAACATCATCCTCCATTCTCCACTATATATATAGACTACCCTCAAAATCATCCTCCATCATTTATAACCCCCAATCTCTCTCTCTCTAGCTCTCTCTCACACACACAAGCCTTAGACCTAGACTTCTCTCTCTTTCACCCTATACTTCTTTCTGTCGCATTCTGAACATCTCTTGCTCACCCACCCATACACCCCCATCCGCAAACAAAAGCAGAAATGTATAGAGTTGCAAGTGCATCAGAGTACTTGGTGATCACCGGGGCAGGCATCCCAGACATAAAAATAGCCAAGAAAGCGTGGATTCTTCCTGGCCAATCCTGCACAGTCTTCGACGTCTCACCTGTAAATTACACCTTTGAAGTCCAAGCCATGAGTGCCGAAAAGCTTCCTTTTGTTCTCCCAGCGGTCTTCACCATCGGACCTCGGATTGACGACGAAATCAGCCTCCTCAAATACGCCAAGCTCATCTCTCCGCACGACAAACTCTCTCACCATGTCAAAGAGCTCGTCCAAGGTATTGTTAAAATCTGGATCCGAAACTACCTCAAAGCTTAATCTCAAGGTCAAAATGAACACCTAAGTTGAAAAAAAGGGGGGTCAAAATGCATAAAGTTGTCCCAGTTTTTTTGTTTGTTAATTACACTTAAAGTCCCTAAAGTATGAAATTTATCTCATTTTGATTCTCAATATTTCAATTGCATCATTTTAGTCATTGATGCATTAAATATGTTTCTATGTGATCCCTCAAGCAGATAACGTCTAGTTTGTTAACAATTTTTTATTATAAACTTTTCACGTGATACTTAAATAAAGACAAAAAATAATATGAGTAGCACTTAACAAAAATATGGGTAGCTCTTAACAAAAATTTGAATAACTCACCATTAAAACTGCGTAACTTGGGTAACTTTTTGATTAAAATTTGAGTAAAAATTTGATCAAAAGTTATTCAAATTATTTTTTTGCCCATATTTAAATATCATACGACAAGTTTATGATAAAAAAATTGTTAATAATCTAAACGTCATCTGTTTGAGAGACCATATAGAAACATGTGATATATTTCAAGGACTAAAATAATGCAATTGAAATACTAAAACCAAAAGGAGACAAACTTCATATTTTTGGGAAATTCCAATGCAATTAACCTTTTTTTTTTCTAGCCATTCTCAAAATATTTTCTTCTCTCACGACTCACAAGTTTCCTATTCTCCCGCAAGTCATTTTTTTCTTTTTAGTATTTTTGTGGTAGACTAATTACTAATTTTTTTTTTTAATGAATCCACAAAGGATATATGTATGTTTTGAATATAATTTATCGAAAGAACTCCAAGTGCCACCTCTAAAATGAGTAAATATTCATTGTAACACTAATGTTTATGTGGTATAACAGTTCAATATTAAATAAATTTGTGGACAAGGTGATCCTATGTTTTTTTATATGGGTAGATCTTATCTTACATAAAAGAGTGTTTATTTGAATGAGTATGGTCCACTATTTTTATTTGGTTAGTTATTATTAGACATTTATACTACATAACAATGCTGACGTTGTGTAACCGTTGTACCTAATATTTAATCAAAACATACAAATGACTTAACTTTTTTGCATGAATGGATAAAAACTAATCAATCAATTTGAACCTCTTGCAGAAACTGATGTTAGATTTCAATTCATTTTTTTTGTTGAACACATATAAGGGGATATATGCATATTTTAAATATACTTTACAAAATTTGAACACACTCTATTTAACATCATACTATAATCATAAGAGCCCAAGTCCAAGTCCAAACATCACCTCCAAAATAGCGTAACCTTTGAAAGGGTGTTTGGATCTAATATCATCGTTAGATTTTGGGTTTAAATACAATTATATACAACTTGACCCAAAATTTTAACTGAGAATTAGGGGTTAGTCTTATTTAAGAGACTTATAAGATTTAAAGTCCTAGCCTTTAACATAGTTGTCATTCAGTCCTAAATTATTAATTTTATTTAGTAGTTAAGTTCATTAATTTTCTTATTTTTTTATTACTAAAACACCCTTATTGGTTGGTTTTAATGATAATAAGTTTTTCAATTCATTCGGAGTGCAATTTTCATAAATCTTAGCATTCTTCATGTTAAAATAAATTCTCATAATTGATTTTCATATGTTTTCTATTTCAAAACCAGATCTCAAATTTAAAAATTTTATATTTCACTGGCCCGAAACTTCCCTAATTAAATAGGCTCGAATACGCAGTTGTTTAGTTGCGAAGCCGTCTCCTTTATTTCTCTCTCCTTCGGTTTAGGTACATACCTCATCTCTATGGGACCCCTTCTCCTTCTCTCTCATTAGGTGTGTCAATTAGGAGTGTCAAACTTGTCGAGTTAAACAGATGACGGGTGAAAAATATGTAAATCTGTACACTGTCGACACGTTTAATAAATTGGTCAAAATTCTTCACACGAACACGACCCGTTTAATAAACGGGTAACACGACACGACACGACTTATTTAACCCGTTTAATTTTAAACGAGTCATGTTTGGTAGGATTGGGTTAACACGGTAAACCACTCATTCACCTATTTGTTTAAAAATGATATATAACTTTATAAAACTAACAAACTAACACAAAAAAATGTAATATTTAAAGATACCACACAATATTATATAGTACAAACCACATTCTAAAACAACCAAATTCCACTGATAACGTCTATGGGAAGAACATGATAGTCAGAGAACCTAATGATACCTATTCACATTCAAAGTATGTTGAGGAGTAAAACTTTCTATATATTTTTATTTCTTTTGATGGTGAGACTCCATTAAAATCTTATAGCTGAGACTCTTAGAAGGCCCTAGTGAAAGACTGTGGTTTTATTCTCTTTTCCTTCTAGTTCTTCTATTCTATTTACTGTGGGGAAAAAAAACTTACATAAAATGTTTTTCTTCTTTGTTTATTGCAGACATTTTTAAATTAATTATTACATTATTATTATATTAATTTTATTTAAACAGGTAAACAGATTGACATGTCTCACCTGAACACGACCCGTTAAAATTTCATCTAAACCCACTTAATTCGTATCGATTCATGTCGGTTAATTATGTCGTGTCGGATTTTGAAAGTCCTAATGTGAACAATAATGCATTCGCCTGTCACTATTTTCTCCGAACCCCCTTTGATTGTCTCTTGGTTTTTCTGCGACATACGATTGAATTTGATCTTGATAGCTTTTCCTTGTCGAGGCTCTGTTTGGTTAAAAGGAGAGAGAAGTAGGGTATTTCTAAATTGTTGAATAATCTTGTTTGTGTTTTTACTCGAGAGATAGTATCTTTCATCCCGGAGGCCCACATCCAATTCAATTAATGGTACAAGATTGAACCAGGTTGTTGAATCGACTTAGCCCAATATTTCGTTTTTGGTTTTAAATGTTACTTTTTTTTGTATATCTTTGTTTTCATGTTACTATTTCATATAACTATTATGTTAAAAATTACGATTTTTATTTTAAATGTTACCGTCTCTTGTTTTAAATGTTGCAATTTTTTCTTTTAATTGTTACTATTTTTTGTTCTAATTTTTGAAATTACTATTTTTTGTTTTGGATCTTAATATTGAATATTACTATATTTTCAAAATGTTAATATTTAATGTTACTACTTTTTTTATTTTAAATGTTATTATATATATGTGTGTGTGTGACAGATAGAGAGAAATAGTTCTAATTAGGAAAGATCTAAAATTAAAGAATTTTGAATTTAAATTAGTTTAAATTTGGTTAGTTTGTATACATGGATCCAGATAAATATGAGAGAAATAAAGAGAGAATTTTAATGTGAGAAAAACTCTCAAATTTAAGAATTTTTAGTTTTTAAATATGTTTTAATTAGATGTAAATGTTTGAAATATTTTAAATAATAAAGATCGGAATGAACTTAAACTCAAATTTTAAGTCTAACAAAGTAAACTGCCCCTAAATTTTCATAATTTACACACAGGTAATGAATGTTGTGACAATAATAATAGCGGAACTAGCGGTATAACCGACGTAGCGTATAACGGGCGATTACATGAAAATTTAGAACTTTATTTTTCATTCACATCTTCCTAAATATAATATACGCTCGTTCTTTAGGTCTAAAATCAAAGAAACCAAGTTTTCTTGTGGTTTACATCAAGTTATGTACATAAATTAAACAAGAGAAATTGGCTAATCTCTAGTTCAAAATTGTTTGGCCAAATCCTTGTACATAAAGTCGTCTTAGGCTCTTCCCAAACTGATGAGGGGTTGTTTACTTGTTTCTTACATGTGAGTTTCCAACAGGTATCATCGAGGGTGAAACTCGTGTCCTATCAGCCTCCATGACCATGGAAGAAGTCTTCAGAGGAACCAAAGAGTTCAAGCAAGAAGTTTTTGAGAAAGTTCAGCTTGAACTCAACCAGTTTGGACTCTTGATCTACAATGCAAATGTCAAACAGCTTGTGGATGTTCCCGGACACGAGTACTTCTCCTACTTGGGCCAAAAAACTCAGATGGAGGCCGCAAATCAAGCTAAAGTCGATGTTGCAGAGGCAAAAATGAAGGGAGAGGTTGGGGCCAAGCTTCGAGAAGGGCAAACACTTCAAAACGCGGCGAAGATTGATGCTGAGACGAAGATTATATCAACACAAAGGGAAGGGCAGGGGAAGAAGGAGGCGATAAGGGTGAAGACGGAGGTGAAGGTTTTCGAGAACCAGAGAGAGGCTGAGGTGGCAGAGGCGAACGCAGAATTGGCAAAGAAGAAGGCTGGGTGGAATAAGGAGGCAGAGGTGGCAGAGGTGGAGTCTAAAAAAGCGGTGGCGCTACGCGAGGCTGAATTGCAGAGGGAGGTTGAGGTTATGAATGCGTTGACAAGAACAGAGAAGCTTAAGGCTGAGTTTTTGAGCAAGGCTAGTGTTGAGTATGAGACCAAGGTTTGCATTCTTCTCTCTTCATGTTGCTTGTATTAATTTACTTCATCAAAAAATCGGTACTATTGTATTCTTTCTTCAACCATTCTCTAGTCATTTTCCTATTCTTTGTCACTTAAAATTATATATTATAAGGATCAAGTTACGGTATTAGACTTAGATTTAATTATTCATGGATTTTTATTTTATCCATTGTTACTACACAGAATAAATGTCTGTGTTTATTGTTTTACCAATAGATTAGCAGCTGGACTTGAATTCGTGGAGAAAATGATTAAAAAAAAAAGAACATTCCAAGAAAATAGCATTTCAATTTGTTCTTACATCTACACTTATATTTTAATTTAATTTAATCGTTGCAAAGAAAGCTAAATATTATAAAGATTTATTATTTTAAGTATGCATACTATAAATCTTGATATGTAAAAAACATAGAAAAAGATAGGTAGAAGAAATCATTCATTCTAGAAAAAGAGAACATGATAAATTTCTTGGTAGTATAAACAAAATATAAATAGAAGTGCAACCGATAATTTAACAATTGAACAATCAAATTATATACCGATATTTGAATAACCGTAAACGATTTACAATCTAGAAAAATAATTTTAAAGTTATACATTGGAAATTTTATAATTATATAATAATATTTATTTTATTGTATAAAACACTAATAGAGCCTGATTTGTCCGTTAGCCTTGGGGCCACCCCTGGTTGTAACCATGAGTGAAAAAAGCTAATTTCAAGTCTCAAAGTACACTGTTCAAAAAAGAAAAGGCCATAAATTATAAATCTCTATCTTCATTTATTTTCCTAGTTTTTTTTTTCCATTTATTTTCCCAGTTGCATGCATGGCAGTTTCATCTCCAGTCAAGAGATTAGGATGAGGTTGACTGTTAAACAAATTCATCCACTTCCACTGTGGAATGTCAATCATGAACAGGGACGGAGCCACCCTTGTGCTAGGGTAGACACATGTTCCTCAATTTTTTTTTACTTGATATTAGGTATGTATTTTTTAAAATAAAATTTAGACATATTTAATTATCTTCACCCTAATATTGTGTTCTAATTATATCGATTGGAATAATATTACTTTATTTGTGTTATTTGGATTTAATTTATTGATATAATTTGTTGATCTAATTCATCAGAAACATTGAATTGGTTGTGGATTCTACCAAATACGGGTTGTTTTTATTGCTTCCATTTAGGAAAACGGCATGTCACCTTCATCATTTAGAACCTTTGTGTGTTTCGTCTTTCTTTTCTATTCCATTTTGCGGATTATTCGTAAACTCAAGCACATAACACCATGCAAAGTAAGTTTATGTGCAATTCTCATTCCATCCATATTAACTCACTAGGTACAAGAAGCAAACTGGGAGCTCTATAAGAAGCAAAAGGCCGCCGAAGCGATTTTATACGAGAGGGAGAAGGATGCCGAGGCTCAAAAGGTGATTGCCAAGGCTGCATTTTATGCTCGCCAACAAGTTGCCGATGGAGAATTGTATGCAAAGAAGAAAGAGGCTGAAGGACTTATGGCTCTTGCACAAGCCCAAGGAATTTACATACGCACCCTTCTAGACTCATTGGGAGGTAATTACGCAGCGTTGAGGGATTACTTGATGATTAATGGTGGAATGTTTCAAGAAATTGCGAAGATCAATGCCGGTGCTGTGCATGGACTGCAGCCAAAAATCAGCATTTGGACGACTGGAGGCGGGGGCGAGGCAGCCGGTGGTGGTGGGAGTGATGCCATGAGGGAGGTTGCTGGGGTTTATAGGATGTTGCCACCCTTGTTTAAGACTGTCCAAGAGCAAACTGGAATGCTACCGCCTACATGGATGGGTGCCTTGCCTGATTCTAGTCAATCTACATGAATTAATAACAAGCCATGTAATTTGGACTTCTTTATGTATCAGTTTTTCTGAATGTGAGTTTGTATTTTCTCTAAGAAGTTTTTTTATTCATATGTTTAAATGTATCAGTTTACTCATCCTTCTTGTCACAAATAATTTGGTAAGTCCAACAAAAGGTGAATTAATAAATTTTAAATTATGACAATTAGATTGCATACAGTTTGTAGCATTTATTATTATTATTATTATTTTGGAGTGTGTGTGTGTGAGAGAGAGAGTTTATCTCTAACTGAGAGATATTGAAGCCTCTTAGAACACTTGCCCAATTTTTTTCAAGGAGATAAAATTTTCTTATCTCACATGCATAATCCAACTATCCAGTGGCGGAGGCACAACTGACCCCATTGTCATCTTGAAAATATTGGGGTTAATTTAAAGTTTAATTTTTTAAAACGCATTGCACATAAATAAATTGAAGTAATATTATTTTTATAAAAAATTTAAATTATATGTGTAATTAAATTAAATAATAAATTAGGTGTTGAATAATTAATTTATATTTTAACTATTACTAAATTTAATTATTGATTTATTCTATAAGGTTTTGAGTAACTAATCTGATATTTATTTAGGTATTTCTTTGATCCCTTTAGCCATTTGTACATCTAATTATATTATAAAATTATTAATTTTTATTTTGTTAAATAGACTGATTAGATCGCTTATAATATTATTGCATACCAACAAATAAAATATAACATATATTTGACCGTGCAATTCAACCCGGCAATTGCACGTGTATAATAATTTAATATATATATATATATATATATATGAATTTACTTTTTCATATAGATATAGATAATTGTATATAATCATACTACTAATAAATGAAATCAAAAGAATTTAGAAGTTCATATAAAACACTCCAAAACAAGTTGAAAGTAAAATTATGTGTAAAAAAATAAAAATTAGATAAAAGTATATAGGTGAGCATAATTGATTTTATCATAATAATTAGGAATAAAGTAAAAAATTAAAAAAATTTCGCAATTACTGACATTTATAAGTAGTGTAGATTTGCCACCACTACAAAATTGTAAAAACTTTAGGGCTATTTCAATATTTTAGAACAGAAGTAAATAAAAAATTATACTTAGGATCTAATATTTGAACTAGCAATAACCTATGCCTAAAAGTTTTGGGTAACACAAATAAATCGAACATTAGTCGTGTAGTATAAATATATGAAATAATAATTTATTTTTTCTTTCTTTCCTATAGCTAGACAATTCAAAATTAATCTTCTCTCACCATCTTAAAAAACAAATTCGGAGACATTACAGGCTTGGTTTGGCCTTAATTAGTGTGAAAGGGTATAGAGTGGGTGGAATTTTAAACTTTGGAGAGAATTTGGCCTTGATTAGCATGGAAAGGTATGTATTGATTTGGTGGAAAAAAGTTGGTGAGCATTTTGAAGCATTGGATTGAATAAATCTCACTTATTCTTGTACTAAGCTAAGTTGGGGGATTCAAAATATATCCAATTTTATTGTATAAACTAGTTGATGCACACATGCGTTGCACGTGAACAATTTTGAATTATAATTATAATTTTTTGTGTTGGTATATGGTTTTCCATACTAATGTAGTCAACAACATTTTTGTAGGTACTATTTTTTTTAAAAAATTCTTGGAGTTTTAGCAATTAAATTTTGTATTGATGAATACCAATTTAATTTTTAATATTCATTGATGAATTCTTTGATTGCTAATATTGTTTAAAAGAATGACCTTACACTAGATACTTCATAGCAACTATCTTATAAAGTGATAACTAACAATGAAACATCAAGTTTCTTTCCTGGTGTTATGTAAGAAATTTATAGCTTAGTGGCAAGCCTCCTTATACTATTTGGAACACATTTATTTATAAGTTGTATAGTAGGGCTCATTCAACATGCAACTAAGCAACATTAACTCGTAATTGTTCATCATCACTTAAGAATAAAGCGGACACTTATTTCAAGATAAGCTGAAACAAACCACCTTGAAAGTCACTAGGAGTGACCATCACCAAGAGCTTTATTTTTGCAATTTTCTTATTTAATTAACCAAAGACAAATATTGTACTAAATTTGAAGAGAACCTTCATATATGCTTCATGAAAATCCCATTGAATAAATGACCCATAGAATATTTATTACAAACAAATTAAGATTTTTTCACCCTATTCAAATGGTAAACTAAATATTATCAGAATTAATTTTCGGTACCTTATCCCTTATAGCAGTTACAGATCTAACTAGTTGAATCATCCTCCTCATGAGCCATTTGAGGATCTATTTACAACCATCCAATATTATCATGAAGACCTATGTAAAGCTTTTTGCTAATGGGATATAAGGCTAACGTGCAAAATGAGTTTCAATACTACATAAAAGGAAATTGAACACAACGAATTTATGTAATGCGCATGATAGGGAGGATATCGATTCCAAAAAATCAAATTGAAGATACCAATTCCAAACTCCTCTTCAGCAAATGCACACACTGCTTCACAAATTAAGAAGCACCATATTTATGATTTTCCTCCCCAATCGAACTTGAGTGCATCTGACATAACAAGAAGAAAATTTTCAGAGAAGCCAAGAGAGCCTTGCGAGCAATTCTCACACCACATGAAGGAGAGCACACACCCATCGCCAGATGAATGAACTGCAAGATAAATCATGTTAGCGTTGGTGTAGCATAAGTGAGCATGGAATGATTCAACTTCCAATTAATTACAAACATTCATTGCATATTGAATAATACCAATGAATAGACTGTGTTGTGTTGTGAATGAAGCCAAAAACAAAGAAGATGAAATGATTGAAATTCTAATGGCCGACATATTCATTGTCAAGAATTTGTACCATATAAAAGTTATGTATTAGATGCAGATAAAATGTAAGGGTCTATGAATGAAGTAAGAGCAATTGAATGTGCATTCATGAGAAAAGTCTAAGAGTTACATAATAGAATTAGACATGATATAATAGGGATTCAAAAAAATTTCGATACAGTTGACATTTTATCGTAGTATAAATAATTATTACAAGTTTAAAAAACTTACAAAATAAACTTTACAAATTTTAGGGGAAAATTTAGGAAAAAAGGCTTTTTTGATTATTATATTTTTGTTAGTAGTATGGAATATATTAGGAGTATAGATATTAAGATTGGTTAAAAAATAGGGAATTAAAATTTAAAATTAATAATTAAAACTCAAATGAATATAATTAAATCCTAACTTTATGCATATAATTAATTTAAGAAGATGAAAGGATCTGGTAGTATTATCTAATTAAATGGAGAAAATGAAAAAAAAATGATATGATATGATGGACTTTATAATATTGATCAAAGACAAAATAATCAAACAAAAATTTTTCATAGAGATAATAAGTATGTCATCTATATAAACTATACAAAATCCGAAGTAAGGATAAAATATATCCTTCATGATATTTTAAAATTTAGAAGTTAGATGTACTTTCTAAATAAAATTATTTATTTGTCAAAAAAAAAAACTATAAAGTAGATATATCTATATCTATTTAATAAAATAGATTTGTTTTTGAACCCACGACATAGAACAGTGCATATCATTTTGGGATAAAACAACTGGTCATCTAATGGACGGAATTAACCCAAGTTATATCAATTTAATAACGATTCAGATCATCTCAAAAAATCTAATCCAACGAATCAAATTAGCACCCAAAATTTTAATTTTGAATCCCTCGATCAAGAGTAAATATTGAATACAATATTGATGTCATATCAACAATTTTGACGTGATATCACCAATTAATAATAAAATATCAAGTGAATAAAGTAAACTCCACTTGAATAGTTATTTACTTACATAGAGGAAGAGAAGATAATTATTTATTTACATGGAGAGTTAATTATTAATTTTAGTATGGTTTATTTACATATTTATTTTGATATTATTAGTTGGTAATATTGCATCAGTATTCTTATGTGGTATCACCATTGTAATAAATATTTTCTCCTCCGTCACGTTATCCGTCAAATTTTGTCCCTACGGTTATCCGTCAAATTTTGTCCCTAATTTTTGCCCTAATCTTCCGCTCCATGTCTCCCCCAACGCTCTTCTCTCTCACCCCCACTCATCTGTCTTTCCCCCAATGTTCTTCTCTCACACCCCCACTCATCTGTCTTTGTCTCTGTCACCTGCACTCCTCTTTGTCTCTGTCACCTGCACTCCTCTATCTTTGCCTCTCTCACACCTATTCACGTACCCATAGGACTCCTCTTTGTCTCTGTCACCTGCACTCCTCTATCTTTGTCTCTCTCACACCTATTCACATACCCATGGGTGTCAAACGGGTTGCATCAAACGGTTATGTGTTGAATTTTACAAATAACAGATAAAAAATATATAAACTCCCANGTACCCATAGGACTCCTCTATCTTTGTCTCTCTCACACCTATTCACATACCCATGGGTGTCAAACGGGTTGCATCAAACGGTTATGTGTTGAATTTTACAAATAACAGATAAAAAATATATAAACTCCCATGTACAACACATTTAATAAACAAATAAAAAACTTACATACAAACACAAACTGTATTTAATAAACAAGTAACACAATTACTCGTCTAACCCATTTATATTTTTATAAAATTATTCTATTAAAATATTAATCAACAACCAAAAAAATTATCCTAATCAAATTTTAAATTTTATTAATTATCCACACCAATTGTATTATTTTAATTAAAAAAATTTCACCTGGTCGTCATTTACAACAACAAATGAGAAAGTTTGATGATTTAAAGAAGGGGATGCCTCATTTTATAGGGAGATCACCTTCATTTGAATTTGTCGATGTGGAATTCAACAATCAAGCCAAAAAATTTTACTGTGTATTCAGTGTCTACAAACCCACAAACTGTGTCGTTGCCAAGGATCCACAAACTGTGTCGCTGCCAAGGATCCACTCAGCCACTACACCAATCACAGGCCACAGCTATATATTACTGACCCACAGCCGAAACACACCAACCAACAACAAATTGAAGGTAAGCTCTTGATTCTGCTAGTGGGTTATCCATGGATAAAAGAAAACTAGAATTCTGGGCACTTGTGGGTTATCCATGGAAACAAAGTAGAGTCCTTGACCAGGACATCACAAGGGCACTAATTTCTGATGATGTTTCATACCTTGCCGGTTCTCCCACACAGTTGTTGTCAAACGGTTACTTGTTGATGCCCACTTCGTCGCTGCCAGTGTTGTTGCTGCTCATATATTACAGACCCACTTCGTTGCTGCCAGTGTTGTTGATGGTGGTGGAAGGGGGGTTTGGAATGGATTGCTAAAGAAACAGAGAGAGAGGAGGAGGGGGTTTAGATTGAAATATGAAAGCTGCAGAANCAGGTTAGAGAAAGTTGATTATCTAAACTCATTATTCCTTTAGGTTTCCTTTCTTTATAACTGATGAGCCAATGGTTACATTTCTAAAGGTAGTGTCAACAAAGACTTTTCCGTTAGTTGAGATTAAATTTTCCCCCATCNACTTATTGAACCAAAGATGAGTTATTCCCTTCAATGTGGTAAGGAAAGGTTTCTCACATAATGGCATCAAGGACATTGTGCAATATCATGAGAGATTTATATATTTTCAAATGATCCAAAGAATCCTTCTTGTCATAGAAAGCTTCGATGGTCAACATATTGAACTTGGCTGGGAGGGGGTAGTTGGTGACATCCTAAGAGAAAGGTGACTTGAGCCTCTGCACCAGCGTTTCCACTGTTTCTAAAGCTTGAGCTTTCACAGTGTTCAACACATCTCCAGTTTGATCGTTCATCTCCTTGAAATTTTGGTTCAAAAATGCGTCTTCTTCATGATGTTGTAGAGAATTGTTTTGACTACGTTTATCCACGAAGTTTAATTCATGGTTGGGGTGAATTTTTTCAGAGCAAAGATCCTGATTTTCTTGTTTATTTTGAGGACCAACAAGGCCTTGCAAAATTTTTTGAATTTGCTAGGTTTGTTGAGCCAAGTTGAAAATTCATTGAGCCTCTTGACGCCTTTTGAGGCGAGAAGGGTCTACATCTGAGATTTTAACCCCAACATTTTCTTGAGCAGCCCATTCTTTGATAGGGTTGTCTTGATTGACATTCATGGCTCTAGTTGACACCATCCACTAGTGTACAATAAAACTAATAAACAACTTTGGTTGTCAAGCCATTTTCCACAGATGGCATCAAACTGTAGGAATAAATTCGAAGACCAAATGGGTGCTCCTAGGGTTGACCCTCCGACGCTCAAGTTAGTATTTGAAAAATTAAGGTGCAACAGTTAAACTAGGCTTAGTGTGCTTTCCTAGGTCTTACCTCGGAGGTCCCCTTTTGTAGTATTTTGATAGGTGTTCTAGAGAANAAGATTTATAAATTTCACTTTCTTTTTATTTTTTCTTTTTAAAATTAAACCCACCTACGGGAAGGTTTATTAAAGAACCAAAATAATGAAGATACTAGGGGACATAAACCTTACCCATAGGCAATTTAAAATGGCTAAACATTTGGACTTTAACGGTCTATTCCTTTAGAGAATCCAAATAGGATTAGGAGAATAATCTCAAGCACTCTTCTTCGGTATCGTGTTTGTGGTCATGGTGAAAACAAAAGTACTTATCTCTATTTCATTTGTTATGAGGTGTTTTGAGCTTCCCATGACACCTTAGGAGGTTGTCATTTTGCACTAGAAAGAGAACTTGTTCAACTGAAGTGTTCAGGGGAGTGTGCGCCTTTATTGTGGGTAAACGGGGCCTAACCTATCCCTAGCTGGGACACGATCAACTTTCCCCTTCTTCGAAGTAATTGCTTTGTCTGACTTTGCTTGGTTTTTTCTCTTCTTCTCACAGGTAGAGGACCTAAGTCCACTTATGAAGGTTGTCAAAACCATACTGTTATCAACATCACCTATCTAGAGGGACTCTTCCATAAACCTTGCTGCATACTACCTGAGAGTTTCTTTTTTCGTTTGCTTGATATTGAGGAGAGAAGTGGCAGGTTTCTTGGGAGTGTTTCCTCCAATGAAATGGCAAAAGAAGGATTTGTTGAGCTCTAAGAAGGATCCATTAGACTTGATAGGGAACTTATTGAACCAAAGATGAGTTATTCCCTTCAATGTGGTAAGGAAAGGTTTCTCACATAATGGCATCAAGGACATTGTGCAATATCATGAGAGATTTATATATTTTCAAATGATCCAAAGAATCCTTCTTGTCATAGAAAGCTTCGATGGTCAACATATTGAACTTGGCTGGGAGGGGGTAGTTGGTGACATCCTAAGAGAAAGGTGACTTGAGCCTCTGCACCAGCGTTTCCACTGTTTCTAAAGCTTGAGCTTTCACAGTGTTCAACACATCTCCAGTTTGATCGTTCATCTCCTTGAAATTTTGGTTCAAAAATGCGTCTTCTTCATGATGTTGTAGAGAATTGTTTTGACTACGTTTATCCACGAAGTTTAATTCATGGTTGGGGTGAATTTTTTCAGAGAAAAGATCCTGATTTTCTTGTTTATTTTGAGGACCAACAAGGCCTTGCAAAATTTTTTGAATTTGCTAGGTTTGTTGAGCCAAGTTGAAAATTCATTGAGCCTCTTGACGCCTTTTGAGGCGAGAAGGGTCTACATCTGAGATTTTAACCCCAACATTTTCTTGAGCAGCCCATTCTTTGATAGGGTTGTCTTGATTGACATTCATGGCTCTAGTTGACACCATCCACTAGTGTACAATAAAACTAATAAACAACTTTGGTTGTCAAGCCATTTTCCACAGATGGCATCAAACTGTAGGAATAAATTCGAAGACCAAATGGGTGCTCCTAGGGTTGACCCTCCGACGCTCAAGTTAGTATTTGAAAAATTAAGGTGCAACAGTTAAACTAGGCTTAGTGTGCTTTCCTAGGTCTTACCTCGGAGGTCCCCTTTTGTAGTATTTTGATAGGTGTTCTAGAGAAAGAGGAATCTAGGTGCGCTCCTAGTAGTTTGAATTTGTTTGATCTCCTTTCAATTAAGGACTCTTGGTTTCTGTGGACTTTATCCTTTGTTGGGATAACCATCTAGAGTCCCAACTGTGCTAGAAGTTTATTTGATATCGCGGATAAGGATTTTCGAATGTAGGATCTTATACTTATCCATTGGCAACCTTATCTTCTTCATAGTATTTAAACAAATCTCGCCTGTTAAATGAGTCTTTGACAAATAAGGTTCCTATTTTAAAAATTGAAAATAAACTTTGTCATCCTTTCGGTTTCCTCATCCCACCAGGTTAGAGAAAGTTGATTATCTAAACTCATTATTCCTTCAGATTTCCTTTCTTTATAACTGATGAGCCAATGGTTACATTTCTAAAGGTAGTGTCAACAAAGACTTTTCCGTTAGTTGAGATTAAATTTTCCCCCATCAGTTTGAATTTCAAATATCCTATTTTGTGCGATCTCTTTCTGGCCGAATTTCATGGGAATGATGCTCGAGTCCTGGCTATTTCCAAAATCATAAGAATGCGCCAGTTAGTATTTAAGTATGGGTATATTTGACATTCACAAATAAAAAGGAGCAATCTACAGAAAGATTTTTATACAATTAAGTTATATATTGTGTACTGACCTACAAAAATCTCATATTCGGTGTAACTGTTACACCATGTCAGCAGTATCATGTGATATAACCGTTCGCTAATAAGTAAACAAGTCTACAAGTTGGCCCTATAAAAATTCACAACCACCTAGTTTTGTAATACATAACCATCTCTATGATAAAATATGTGCTCTATTTTATCCATTTTTTAATTTTTTTTATTGGATAGTTACACCACATTAGCATTGCTGATATGGAGTAAACGTTACACCTAACATTTATGAGTAAATATTAGATGATCATGTTGACATGATATCGTTCAATAATAAGACAACACGTAGGCAAGTAAATCCCATATAATTAAATAAATATCTATTTATGTCATGGAGTAACTATCACATTTGAGATTTACTTATCCACATGTTATTTTATTATGGAAAATTCTATTTGGATATATAAACTTCAAATGTATACTTGATAATCACAATCATTAAATAGGAAGTGAGTTTTAATAAATATTAGGATCCATAATAAAATTAATGGTTGTCATTATCAAGTACATTTTAAGTTTATTTTTTAAGTTTATGTAACATACTCATTTATTATTAGATGGTTACACTCAATATTTTCTCTGAAATCGATATACCCTTTAGTATACTTTCACTTAATGTCAGTCAAAATGAAATATAACTTTTGCGAATTAAAGTAGAATTTGGTAAATATTAGTGGGTCACATTAACATATATTTTTTAGTCATTTATCGTTAGATGAAACCTTGAGATTGTGAATAGGAATAATATCTCTTCCTTTTTTTTTTTAAACCCTCATTTGCCAAGTCAAGTCAATGCCTTGTTAAATGTTTAAGCCAACAGTGCAACTTCCCTGCAACTTCATTGGCAGCACCAAGAAATTGAACCAATGAGCGGAGATTATTACAAAGTTGTTTCATTGCAAAGTCCACGCTATATACGAAACTAATATTCAATCATTAATGTTATGGTGACTAAATTTTAAGATTAAATTTGAAGTGCAAATAACATTACAACTGATTTAGACTTCTTTATTATTGATATTCTATTCTCACACTACGTGAAGAAGTAAGAGCAATGCTATTAGAACATAATTGAAGGGCATATTTTGAGGACATAATGAGTTATCATCAATGATATGATAATAAATTCATTAATATTACAATGAGATTCATCATTAAGTGCATTTTATTATTATTTTATTGGTGATAACTCATTATGTCCCTAAAATTATGTCCTTCAATTATGTCTCAATAGCATCCCTCTCTCTCACACACTCATGCACATAAAACCCGGATATATATCTATTTTGCACGATAAATAAGCTACTCTCAACATCATCCTTCATCTTTTTCGAAAAAAAAATAAAATTCATCCTTCATCATTTATAACCCCAATCTGTCTCTCCCTAGCTCTCTCTCTCACACACACGCCCTAGCCCTAGACTTCTCTCTCTTGCACCCTAAACTTCTTTATCTTGCACTCTAAATTTCTGTCTGCCGCACTCTGAACATCTCTCTCACCCACCCAAACCCCCCCCCCCCCCCCCCCCCNCTCTCTCTCTTCCGCAAACAAAAGCAGAAATGTACAGAGTTGCAAGTGCATCAGAGTACTTGGTGATCACCGGGGTAGGCATCCCGGACATAAAAATAGCCAAGAAAGCATGGATTCTTCCCGGCCAATCCTGCACAGTCTTCGACCTCTCACCTGTAAATTACACCTTTGAAGTCCAAGCCATGAGTGCCGAAAAGCTTCCTTTTGTTCTCCCGGCGGTTTACCATCGGCCCTCGGATTGATGATGAAACCAGCCTCCTCAAATACGCCAAGCTCATCTCTCCCCACGACAAACTCTCTCACCATGTCAAAGAGCTTGTCCAAGGTATTGCTAAAATCTGGATCCGAAACCAACTCCAAAGCTTTTAATCACAAGGTCAAAATGAACACCTACCAGGAAAAAAAAAGGTCAAAATGCGTAAAGTCGTCTTAGTTTTTTTTTTTTCTCAAGCCAATCTGGAAATATTTTCTTTCCTCTCATGAGTTTCCTACGTTCCCCCGCAAGTCATCTTCTTTTATTTTAGTATTTTTTTTGGTAGAGTTACAAGAAATTTGTTTTTTAGCCGCAAAAATTATTGAAGCTGAATGCATAAAAATTGTCACTATATACTTTAGTAACAATATTTTTATAGTCTGTTATTGCCACTAGGCCACGGCAATATGTGTGTGGCTAAATCATTTAACTATGACATTTAATTGTTGCCACTAAATGTAAGGTTTTTAGCCGCAGCATAAAAAATGTCATTAAATGTAAAATTTTTAGTCGCCATAATTATTGTAACAAGTAAACTAAATTTTACCACTAAAATATAATATATCACCACTAAAAGTCCGATTAAAACTTGACTTTTAGTGACAACAATTAATTGCGGCTAAAAGTACACATTTTACTCACAATTAAAATCACCGCTAAACTTTGAAACATGATTTTTTGACAAATTATTGTCATTACTAATTAATACATTAAAATAAACAAAAAAACCTATCCCATATTTGAAAGAATTTTTTTTTCAATATTTTCAAATTTCACATACCTGTTATAGTTTAATGAATCAATATATATACCTAATGAAAAAAAAACAACATAATAAACTCTTACTTTCAAAGATATAATTCTCAAATCAAATCACGTGAAAATAATATTCTGATAATAACATCGTTAAATTGTATGTGTACAACACGTCATCATCAAAGAATAAGAATGAACAAAAAAAGTAATTGCATAACAATCAAGTCTCAAGTACACAATCGTTTTTTGGCAAATTGTTAGATTTTTTGTCTTTAGTCTTTGGAGGCGAGCCTTCCAAAACTATTTTTAGAGCTTCCATTAGTTTGTACCTAACATAAATTATCCAACATTAATAGAAATTCATTGAAGAAAATCAAGACTACATAACAGGCTATTCCACTTACAGAGGCAGAGACCCTATGAGATTGCCACTTGGTACCCATAATCTAAGAGGAGACATTGAATAAAAAGAGGAGACATGGTACCTATAATCTAAGTGCTGCTTCCAAGCTCCCATGAAATCTAGCCTCTAAGGAATGAAGCTGTTTGGTAGAAATTGTGCTGCAGATNTATAATCTAAGCGCTGCTTCCAAGCTCCCATGAAATCTAGCCTCTAAGGAATGAAGCTGATTGGTAGAAATTGTGCTGCAGATTCTCCTACTGTCTGTAATGCTATCACACTAGGCATTATAGCTAATTAGGTAGAATATATGTCATCAGCAAAATTCCTGCAACAAGGAGTACCCACAAGTAGCTTAAGCAGTAGGTGAACACAGTAATTTCATATTATTTTATCCCACTCCAGGTCTTAGACATGTGAAAAAGAGTTCATTCTATGTCCAATTCAATTGGAATAACAGGGCACATCAAGATTCCAACATATATGTACATATGAGTGAGTGAGTGTGTGTACATACATTTGTGTCTAAACCATTTTCATCAATGCACATTGACCGAGCCATCTAGAGCTTAAACAATACACACCCACACCCACACTTGGACTGAATATCATATTGCAAGATGAATAATAAATTTCCAGGTTTGCTGCATCCTCCTGCTTCTCAAACAAAATTTCCCACTAACTGCTTAGAGAAGATTCACTTGCAAATCTGTCGTCTAATCAAAGTATTTTTGCAGTAAACAGAATGTCCAAAGCATATGGTCTGGAAGCAATGTATGATATGTTTTTATCTCCATTCCCCAAAAGTTAAAAGTCCTAAACAACAACAAAGTTTCAGTGTGCATACCTTGAAGTCCACAGATCCGAAATAACCAATATTACAAAATTTTTGACTGCAATCAAATAACTTTGTAGCTACAAAATAACTATGTGAGATTGGGAATCTCGTGGATAAAAAGATTATCAATTCACTGAAAACTTGAAAATTCATAATAAAATAATAGATGTGAGACTGTCATCATCCCTATTAAACTGAAACCAATCCAGTAGATCAAAGCCTTCATTGCCCCATAGAAGAAAGATGTCCAAATCACAAACCCTAGGTCAAACTAAAACGCCAAAATTAACAAAATTCGACAAATCAAACAAGATCTTCACTAAAATTAATGAAGTGGACGGGCTTTATTAATCAAATAAATGAGTATTATATAAATTCTAGAAAATTTACCTCACAGTTCTAGAAAATTTCCCATTATGCACAGAATAATAGGAACTTCGATAGATCCAAACATGAGTAAATCCAACTGAGATTAATTAAAGCAAACATATAGGATATCCAACGGACGAAATCCAGTCAAAACATAGCAAGAATACTCTATTTGACAAAATGGAACAAAAATAAACTAACCTAAGTAGTGAGAACGATGATGGCACTTTAATCTTCTTCTCGGCGATTTTCGAAATGAGCTCAGCCTTCTCAAAAACTAGGGTGGTGGTGGCGATGGAGGTGTCTTCGAGGAAGTCTTCAAACCAGTGGGAATCGTGACGGTGAAGGAGTTGAGAGATCGAGATCGATCGATCGATCGAGCAAGCGAGAGAGAGAGAAAGGGGAAAGATTTAACGTCCGAAGAAGTGACATGGTGGGGGTGAATGTGAAACGATGTTGTGTTCGTTAAAATTGTTAAGTTATTTATAAACATTGGTAATCCATAAATTTGTGCCCAGCAAGACGCGACGTTTTTCTATTAAACGCCAAAATTTATACTAAAATTGATATTTAGTGGCCAAAAACAAAATGCAGCTTAAAACAGGGCATATTTGCTGCAACTAAAAAATTTTTTTACTAAAAATTTATATTATTAGTGACTAAATTTAAATTATTGTCATTAAATATTTAGAATTAGTGATGAATTAGTAATATATTTTTGTTGCAACATCTAAATTGCCACTAATTAGATTCACTAACATATCTTCAGTGACAAAAATATTTTTCACCACTAATTATATATCTTTAGTGGTGACAAATTATTGTGGTCATTAAATAATTTTAATATCATACCTTCAGTGGCGATAATAAGTTTTTGCCGCTAAATATATTTATTCAGTGGCAATATTTGTTACTGCAACTTAAATCTAGCGGCTAAAAGTGATTTTTCTTGTAGTGNGTCCACAGATCCGAAATAACCAATATTACAAAATTTTTGACTGCAATCAAATAACTTTGTAGCTACAAAATAACTATGTGAGATTGGGAATCTCGTGGATAAAAAGATTATCAATTCACTGAAAACTTGAAAATTCATAATAAAATAATAGATGTGAGACTGTCATCATCCCTATTAAACTGAAACCAATCCAGTAGATCAAAGCCTTCATTGCCCCATACAAGAAAGATGTCCAAATCACAAACCCTAGGTCAAACTAAAACGCCAAAATTAACAAAATTCGACAAATCAAACAAGATCTTCACTAAAATTAATGAAGTGGACGGGCTTTATTAATCAAATAAATGAGTATTATATAAATTCTAGAAAATTTACCTCACAGTTCTAGAAAATTTCCCATTATGCACAGAATAATAGGAACTTCGATAGATCCAAACATGAGTAAATCCAACTGAGATTAATTAAAGCAAACATATAGGATATCCAACGGACGAAATCCAGTCAAAACATAGCAAGAATACTCTATTTGACAAAATGGAACAAAAATAAACTAACCTAAGTAGTGAGAACGATGATGGCACTTTAATCTTCTTCTCGGCGATTTTTGAAATGAGCTCAACCTTCTCAACAACTAGGGTGGTGCTGGCGATGGAGGTGTCTTCGAGGAAGTCTTCAAACCAGTGGGAATCATGACAGTGAAGGAATTGAGAGATCGAGGTCGATCGATCGATCGAGAGAGAGAGAGAAAGGGGAAAGATTTAACGTTCGAAGAAGTGACATGGTGGGGGTGGGGGTGAATGTGAAACGATGTTGTGTTCGTTAAAATTGTTAAGTTATCTATAAACATTGGTAATCCATAAATTTGTGCCCAGCAAGAGGCGACGTTTTTCTATTAAACGCCAAAATTTATACTAAAATTGATATTTAGTGGCCAAAAACAAAATGCAGCTTAAAACAGGGCATATTTGCTGCAACTAAAAAATTTTTTTACTAAAAATTTATATTATTAGTGACTAAATTTAAATTATTGTCATTAAATATTTAGAATTAGTGATGAATTAGTAATATATTTTTGTTGCAACATCTAAATTGCCACTAATTAGATTCACTAACATATCTTCAGTGACAAAAATATTTTTCACCACTAATTATATATCTTTAGTGGTGACAAATTATTGTGGTCATTAAATAATTTTAATATCATACCTTCAGTGGCGATAATAAGTTTTTGCCGCTAAATATATTTATTCAGTGGCAATATTTGTTACTGCAACTTAAATCTAGCGGCTAAAAGTGATTTTTCTTGTAGTGCTAGTAGCTTAGTAGCTTTTAATTTTTTTTATTTTTTTTATGAACACATAATGGATACATGTATATTTTTTACACTAATATTATTGAGACATAATGAGTTGTCACCAATAAAATGATAGTAAAATATATTTTGATGGTGTAAATCAACGTGGTGCAACTTTGTGATATTGAACAGATGAGATGAGCAGTGTATCACTATTAGGATCTGAGCTGCAAGGCTCAAAAGAACAGGGACTAGTATCGAGGGAATTGGGGGATTGACACAATGAACATATAGTGGTTCATCAGCTCGGGAGTTCGACTAATCCACTCTTTAATGGAGGCTCTTGCTCCTCTTTTTCTTTATATATCATTCAAAAGATTTACAAGACCAATTCTATGTTATTCGGGGTCTCCCCTTCTCTTGGGGCGTTACATAATATTTATAGAGCTGTTCCTAGTTCTGCGAGATCTGTACCGAGATCCTTGGCATTTATCCGAGGATCTCTCCTTGATATTAGGAGAGAATCTTGGCTGGTTAAGAATTTTGTGTCTTGAATATGACTCTTTGACACCTATAAGATTTTTGTTGTCATCTAGTTATTCCCTTATCATCTCCGCTGTTGTCGCGTTTAGTGGGGAGCTTTAGCTCTGATCTTCTGAGCTCTGTGTGTCTTCCCTAACCTCTTGGTCTGACCTCCGCTCCTGAACTCATACTTAGAAATTATTCTGGGTATCATCAGTTGTCACCTAGCCCCTAGCCCAAGTGAACTTAGATAGGGGCTAAGCTGAAGCTTAATTAAGGCAGACCTCTAGACGCGGACCTTGATTTACTTGCGAATAGGTTTTTGACGGTTTCAGGTAATCATTTTACTTCCTAGTTTCTCGTGCGCGTTGCCCACTTTGAAGCCTCCAGTTTTGTTAGCTTTAAAAACCCTTGGACCAACGACACCCTCATTACTCTTCAAATTCTCTTTGGCTTTCCCTCTCTCCTTTACGACTTCATCTTCCCCAATCTACTACTATTCTTAGGGCTTTTGCATAGAGACGATTTCCTCTAATTTGACCCAAAGGCTTAGTGAGGTTTGCTTCTTTGTTCTTCGCTTCGAAGGATTAGGTACGTTTCTTGTCTTTTTTCGTGCTTCTTCGTCCAGGACCCCTCAAATTTGAGGTGGTTGTTGCATTTTTAGACCTTTCGATTATGCTATTTCAGGAACCGAAGTCGATCTCTATCTCGTATTCTCCTTTTTTTAGACCCTTATTCAACCGCTAGGATTTTTCTTATTGGCAGTTGCTATGTTGCCCCCCAAACTCTTAGAGAGTGTTTCACAAATATTTCTCCCCTTTATCGCACATTTAGTCTCCCTTTTTCTTGTCCCACTATGTTTGCCCTTTCTGGAGCTAACCCTTTCTCGGTTTCCCCCCTAGGGAATAGATCTGTTGAGGAGGATTCTGATTTAGGTGAGGTGGGAGATGAGATTGACAAATTCTCCGGTGTCGATTTTGTTGAAGCTGAGGGAAACCCTGTGGAGATTCCCTCATCTGCCTCTCTTATGCCCCAAAACCCCAACAAAGGTAAAGCCAAGGTGGGCGACGTTGGTGACTCCGGCAGCGCTAAGGGTGCAGGGGCTGCTTTTAAGACTGCAGAGCTCGCGGGCTCCAGCGAGGTCACTTCTTCCCTTTTGAAGGTTCTTAGTGCCCGTTTTGGTTTTCCTCCTGGCATCCAATATTGGTGCCCAAAAAAATTTACCCCATACGTCTCCCAAGTCCATAAGAAGGTCTATTTTTTTGTGGCCGCCTTTGACAATGACCTTCGTGTTCCCATGCACCCCTTTATCAAGAATGTTTTGCAACACTTCAACGTCTGCCCTGCTCAGATTTTCCCCAACTTATGGGGTGTTTTGTTGGGCCTCCTCGTTTTCTTTAAGAAACATAAGCTTGGTGTTCCCACTATCTCTTTGCTCATGGAGTATTTCAATGTTAAGTACACCCCTATCGATGGTTTCTTGTATATTTCTAAACGGGTAAAAGCCACGATTATTTCTGACCTCCCGAGCTCTCACAAGGGCAAGAAAAAACTTTTCTTCTTCGTAGGGGGCAATCACTGGGAGTACAATCCTGCATTTAACTCAAATTTCCTTCAAATCCCTCGGGTCTAAAAAGTCCCAGACAACTTGGGTAAGTCCTCCTCTGAGTGAACTTGTTTCAATTTTAGGGATTTTTAAGCTGATCTCTTTTTGCTTATTTTGTCTTACTTCTCAGGTATCCGCCCTGAAACTTAGTGCTACAGACGAGTGAATTTCGCGGTCCTTGGAGGGTTGCAGCTCAAAAAGATATTCCCAGCTCATCAAACCTTGGGTTCTTGTAGTAGAGGGGTTTAGTCTCCCTGAAGTAACGATAGAAGCTCCCATTCTCCTCTTTGTTGTTAGTGCAGAGGAGGTAGCTGGTATACTATAAATTTTCCTTTTCCAACTTCTCCTTTTTTTCTTTTGTTCTGTTTATATGTTCTTTTCTGTTCTAGGCTCTCAGGGTCATCTGCGATGAAGCTATCCACAGCGGAGCTCCAAGCCAAACTTTCTCAACTAAAGAAGACCATAGGTAGTGGTAAAAGCAAAGGCTGAGGTTGGCTTGGGTAACGAGGCTGTTCCTCTAACCAAGGTACAGAAAACGGACGTGCCCCCTGGCTCTTCTACTTCATCTCTAACCTCAACCATTCATCCTTCTTCCAATATGTGGGCCGTCGAGCGTTCTTTCCATACAGGGTCTCTGCGCCCCCTAGCAAGGTTCTTGAGCAAGGGCAGATCTCTCCAACCTCTTCTAAGGTCGATATGGCCTTGGGGATGATTACTCACTTGCTTCCCACCTCCAACTCTCTTGCGACATCCGGGCAACTTCCCTCGTCACGCCTTGTGGGCATCGATGTTGGGAAGGGAAAAATACCCAAGGTGGAAAGTAGCCAGGGCTCTTTCTTTGACAATATTGAGCTCGCTACTAGGGCGATCAGCTCCATTCTTCCTAAGTTTGGCATTCAAAAAGCTTCTTCCTTGCCTCTTGAGACTTCAATAAGCTCAGCTCTTCATGGAGCGACTACTGTAAATGTCTATCTCTCTTCTTCTTCTTTTGTTGCATGTTATAATCTGGTGCTAACCTTTGTCTCATCTGTTCCTGCTTTCAGCTAGCCTTCCACGTGAAGGGTTTGATGGAAAGGATCTGCTCCTTGGAAGGTTCAGCCAAGGTCATAAAGGCCTTCGAGATCAAAGTTGCTGAGCTGTCTTTTAGCAACGAAAATCTTCACATTTAGAACCAGGAGCTCCAGGACCAGGTGGAGAGGCAAGCCTTTTTTATTTGGGATTTGGAGGCAAGGAAGGAGAGAGCCAAAAATGAGGAGAAGAAAGCCAAAGAGGAGCTCGATCTTAAGAACAATGCTTGGGTCAGAGCTTGTGAAGAAACTTTTGAGGCCCTTCGTTCCTTCAAGAACATGAAAAAGGAGTATGACAACGTGGCCGAGGTAAATGACGTCATCCGTCAAGATCTTGAGGAGAAGAAGGCCACCATACTCTAGAAGGATGATACAATATTTCAACTGAGGGAAGACATGGCCCAGTTGAAAGATGATGTATCTACGAAGTGGGTCACTAGGTGGCTTGCTTTCCAAGACGTTGTTGAGAAAACGTACCTCGATCTAAATTTTGACTTTGACATCCCCCTTGAGGAGGAGGCAGAAGGAACTGTTACAGGGACAAGAGCGAAACCTTGGAGTCTTTTGCTGCTGAGCTTGCTGAAGCAAATGCATTGCCTGTTGCTCCTACCATTACCCCTTTCTCAGCTGATCTCATTTCCCGGGCATTGACCTTTAGTTCGCCATCATCTGGTGTTGAGGTCCCTGTTTCTAGGGGTCCTGAGACTTCTCCTTACATGCCTGCTTTGGAGCCCTCAGGGGCTTCAACTACTGAGCTACCAGAGGCTCCATCTTTTGACCTGCCAAACCTTCTTGCTATTGAGCTACTAGACTCCTCTGCTCCTGCTTCAACTACTTAGGAGTCTTCGATGTAAAAAAAAAAATTTCCTCTTTTTTTTTTTTTTTGCTTCATAGCTTTTCTGAAGCACTGATGTAACTGTTTATCTTTTGAAGTGAAAATCCATTTTTACTGGGCTGCTCTATATTTCATGTTCTCCCTTACCCCCTTGCTTCAAGGAGTACTGAGTTCTCGTGTTGTTTTACTTTATCCTTCCCTTGCCCCCTACTTTGAGGAGTACTGAGTTCTTCTTAAAGCAAACTTGTTGAGACTGCGAGCCTAAACGAGCTACTGGCTCATTGAGTTCCTCTCAAAGGTAGGGATCTTACTTTTGGACAGTTTCATACTTGTGTTTTTTGGATTTGGCAAAGATGGTAAGTAACTTGATGCTGAGGTCCATCACAAGTGCATCCATGAGAGTATTGATGGGGGATGAGCTCGGCAAATACCAGTCCCATTTTAGCCAGTACACCAAGGAGGGTCTTGAAACAGCTGGCCTTATGGAGATGTTTCTGGAGGTCTATGCAGCCATACAAGCTAGACTTGATCCATAGACATCTAAGAAGTAGGGAGCTGCTCTGGAAGGTCCATGCAGCCATACGAGCTAAACTCAGCCTATAGACATCTAAGAAGTAGGGAGCTGCCCTGGAAGGTCCATGCAGTCATACGAGCTGAACTCAGCCTATAGACATCTGAGAAGTAGGGAGCTACCCTGGAAGGTCCATGCAGTCATACGAGCATAACCCAGCCTATAGACATCTGAGAAGTACGAAGCTCAGAAAGTCTATCAAGATTGCCGAGTTCTATTATGGACTCGAAGTTAAGCTCCCAAGTTATGCTACAACTTATTGTACTAGACTTCTGCTGGATCGCCGAGGGCTGTTAATGCTTGAGATGGATGGGGAGTATCAGGGAAATGCTGAGACTACTAGGGAGGTTTTTCCTTTTGGACCAACTGAAGGCAGGAGGCCTGTCCGAGCTCTTTTGGATGTTGACCTTGTGCGAGCAACTACTAGTAGCCGTGTTCTTCGTGCACTTATCCAACCTAGGCTTTCTGGGGTAAATAACATGGTGGTTATACAATTGCGAGTTGCCTATTATTTTATTTTATTTTTTTAAACCTGCTTGCCCAACTACTTTTCAAAAAGTGTAACCACCTTCTTAAATTGGAAAACTCAAAAGTCCGTCGACTTTGGTTCTTGCGCATTTTTTGATTGCATTAAAACTCGGTGTCCTTACAATTTTGCTATATTTTCTTGGATCCTCCTTATTCTCGGAGTCTCTTCTCGAATCTTGAAGATTTATCATTCTTTTATTTCTTATTCTCTTTACCTTCTCTGAATATTTTGATGACTGCCCAATCTCACCCTTGTTCAAGGAATGAACCTCCTTTGGAATTAAGTGGAAGTGACAGACTTANTTATTTCTTATTCTCTTTACCTTCTCTGAATCTTTTGATGACTGCCCCAATCTCGCCCCTGTTCAAGGAATGAACCTCCTTTGGAATTAAGTGAAAGTGGCAGACTTACTACTCAGTTCCTTCATCGATATCATCCTTGAATTTGGATGAGATAAAGAAGAAGTTCTTTCTTGATTTGGAATTGACTCTAAGGGCCCCATCTTTTGATGAGCCCTGCAATTATCTTCCTAGAAGAGAGACTTGTTTCTTCGAAGGAGCTTTGGATATGGGGCTGTGTCTACCCATTCACCCCGCTGTTGGTTATATCTTGGCTCATTGTGGCTTGTGTCCTTCTCGCCTCTCTCCCAAGGGATGGGCCACCATGATTAGCTTCTTCCTGTTCTGGCGCTTGTGGGGTGATGGCAAGTTTCCTACAGTAGGAGAATTCTTTTACTTTTTCGACCTTGAAGAGAATGAGGTCCCATGCTTTATCTGTTTTCGATGAAGGCACTTCAAACTGCGTCATCTAGTGCTTGACATTCCTTCTCCTCCTGAGGGATGGGCTCAACACTTCTTTTATGTTTCTGGGAACTCTTGGAGGTCTATTGAGTTGCGTTATAGAGAGTGCAGGGTTCCTAGGTCCTGGAAGAGCTATTCTTACCCAGGTAAATATCTTGACTGCTTTTGCAGTTCAGGTCCCATGATGTCGTTTCCTAATCGAAAGATTTGCTTTGGTTGGTAAGTCCCCCTGAATTGAACTTATTGGAGGAGATGAAAATCGAACAGATGATCCATGTTGAGCCTGTGTCCTACTCTGAGCTGATGACACCAGACAACCTATTTCTGTTCAGTGCTGCAGGAGCTGCAATGGACTTTGTTTCTTACCCAGATTCTCCTTTTTCCTGTCCTTCCGAATCTGATGAGGATGAGGATGTTGGTACATCTTACAGGAAACACAAGAGGAGTGGCTCTGCGAATGACTCTTCTTCATCCTCATCTGGATCTTCATTGGCAGCAATTATGTTCTCTTCATCAGGGCAGAAACTTATAAATCTTCTAATAGAGGCAGAGAAAGAGAGGGGTGAGCTAAAATAAGAGAACGTCCGCCTAAAGTAGGAGGTTGCTGAGCTTTGGAGACGTCTCTAAGGTGATTATGAACTAGGAACTTTCCTTGTAATCTTTTGGCTTCCTTTAGTGTATTGCTACTGGATTTTCGAGCCTTTGATTTATCTGATGGTTAAATTCTCCTCTGTCGATTGTTAAGTTTGTGATTTTGCTTTGAATTTTGTTGCATGTTTCTACCCTGAAAAACCTGTCTCAATTCCCTAAACGAAAGAATTCATTGTATGAGCTAAAGAGCTCACCCTTAGCTTATGAGATAAAGAATTTATCTTGAGCTACGAGGCTCGTTTTCATGAGCTGGAAAGTTCATCGTGAGCTGTTGAGCTCATTTTTGTGAACTGGAGAGTTCATCGTTAGCTGTTGAGCTCATTTTTATAAAATGAAAAGTTCATCGTGAGCTATTGAGCTCTTTTTATGAACTAAAGAGTTCATCGTTAACTATTAAGCTCTTTTTATGAAGTGAAGAGTTCATCGTGAGCTATTGAGCTCTTTTTATGAACTAAAGAGTTCATCGTGAACTATTGAGCTCTTTTTAGGTAATCTCATAGGGATGAATCAAAGACTTGCAGTTTCTCTGTCTGTAACTCATAGTTACCTGGTCTAACCACCCGTGAGATGATATAGGGACCTTCCCAATTAGGCCCCAGCTTCCCATGAGTGGGGTCCTTTCTTGCTAACAAGAGATTTCTAAGTACTAGGTCACCCACCTTGAAACTCCTGTGTCTGACCTTTCTATCGTAGTACCTGACCGTCTTCCTCTGGTAGCCCCTGATACGATGTAAAGCTGCCTCCCTCTTTTCTTCCAAGAGGTCCAAGCTTAATAAAAGTGACTCATTATTGCGCCTATCGTTTGCGAATTCAGTCCTGGGGGATAGAAGCCCAACCTCGACAGGCGCCACTACTTCAGTTCCGAAGGCCAAGGCAAACAGTGTTTCTTGAGTAGCTGACCTAGCAGTTGTTCTGTAGGCCCATAACACTTTATTTTCAGGGCTACTTTTATGGTCCTGATGGTGACCTCCGCTTGTCTGTTAGATTGAGGATGAGTTAGGGCTGAGAAGTAATTCTTAATTCCGAGCTCAACACATAAGTTTTTGAACTTTGGATTGTCGAATTGCTTCCTGTTGTCAAAAACGATTGCCCTGGGAATACTAAACCTGCAAATTATGGATTTCCATGTAAAGCTATGGAATTTCTGTTCAGTAATTGTTGTCAAATGCTCTACTTCTGCCCATTTGGTGAAGTAGTCTACCACGACCAACCGGCGAGAGCATCTTATCACAGGGGAGGCACATACAGTTATGACCAATATGAGTTTTTAAGCGTACATGATTTGGTATGACCGTATCACTCGACAATTGATCGGACCTCCAATTATACTCCACATATTGGATTCCAGCCTATGGGTAGCATAGTCAACATATTGGTAAGATAATAGCTAAGTGCATTTGTCATTATAATCATGATTTATAAATACACAGTTTATATTATCCTAATGTATGTGCTTTTTACATTTACAGGAGCTTACACTTGTTCAGATTCACCAGATCGCAAAAAATACCGTTAAGGATAGTACGAACGTATCACATACATAGGCACTGTAGGCTGCTCGATCTCTTAGCTCCACTTGCCTTGAGGTGGTTCGAGAGGACCATTGTCTCCATCATACCATCCACACCGAGCCTCTACATATACCACACACTACATCGCGTGCACTGCCCGATGTACCTACACAACCTCATGATATTGTTATACGACGATAGAAACCTCCACGTCGCCGACCTGATATTCGGATAGATGTTGGTGTCGACACAGTACTAGAGTCAAGTGTAGCAGAGTCTACAGCAGGACCTAGTGGATCTCAGCATCCATAGACACCATCCATAGTACGTGTAGAAACACCATCCATATTGAGTCCCCACGAGACATCAGCACATACTACACCCCATCCACCACCATTGACCAAGATCTCTATACCATTTACGTACCCCGCAGCACATGTTTCCCCCATGGCAGGACCAGGCACATACACATTTGATGTTTCAAGAGTCACATTACCCAACCTACTTTTCTGTCACAATGCATTGATGATGTCACCNCAGAAACACCATCCATATAGAGTCCCCACGAGACATCAGCACATACTACACCCCATCCACCACCATTGACCAAGACCTCTATACCATTTACGTACCCCGCAGCACATGTTTCCCCCATGGCAGGACCAGGCACATACACATTTGATGCTTCAAGAGTCACATTACCCAACCTACTTTTCTGTCACAATGCATTGATGATGTCACCTTCGACAGATGTTCAGATTTCACAACCATCAGATGAGGTCACGCAGGATCATGGTATAAGACTTGCTATGACTACCGCAGTTGTACGTAGGTCACAGTACCGTGCTATGACTCCACTTGCCTATCTAATTTCATTAGTTCGAGGTCGAAGTCGAGGTAGCAGATATGGAGGTGTTAGAGGCCACAGTGGTAGAGGACAGGGTGGTCTAGGCAGAGGCAAAGACGGAGATAGTATTACTATCGGAGATTAGGTGTCGCAAGTGATCGATGGCGAGCCATCATAGTTAGAGGATAGGTGTCCAAAACGGCTCAGGAAGAAGTCATCTTGTGGCACTTAGTGTTGTCATGTCTTATCATTTTTTGACATTTATTTTCACATGTATATTATAGAGTAGTTTTTATGTGTTGTTGTTGGTTGTGTGGTGGGGTGTTTGTGATGTTGTGGTTGGGTGTTATTGGTAGTAGTTGTGGTTGGGTGTTGGTGGTGGTAGTTGTGGAGCATATGCCATTATAGTTATGTTATTGTGATTGTTGTTGTTTTGATATTGGGCATACAGGGCAAAATTATTTTGGTATGACAGAGTTTTAAAGGAAACTCTGCAAAATTTTTTAAAATTCATTATGTTTAAAGTCAATATTTACAATATATACTTTATTCCAACATGTGGTTTCTATTGTTTACAAATGTATATGTATTTTTTATATATTGTATGCATTGTTATATTTAGCGTTGTTCTCCACTTCAATGGGTAAGATAAAATAAAACAATCAACTATACATTATATTTTAGCACTGCATAATGACAATATAGATAAAGATAAACTAATGACAATGCATACTGACAATACAGATAAACTATAACAACACAGTAATACAACATATAAGCATGATTATAACAAACGACACACATTATTACTACCCTTGGCAGATAAAGTAACATATGCGTAAATGTTTATTGATCAAGAAATCTTCGTCATGGGAAACTTTCTTCGTCTGACGTTTCAACGTCAGAAACACTTCCTCCTTTCGTAGACAACTATAGGCACAAACGTGCTTCCTCGACCAAACCTTCGGCAACATGGTCGCCTGTAATTCGACGAAGGTTGTACTGAGTTTGTCGTATTGTCATACAATTATTTTCAGCACGAATAAGCCACAATGCACCTTCCAACTCTTTGTGGTGTTTCAATAGGCATGTTAGTGGCAATTTGTCACGGCCTGCATATGTTACAAATGCATAAATCTTCACTTAGAATGTCTCTCTCATTCAAACAACATTGCCATTTCTCCCTCATTCTATTCACTGACCTTTGTGAAAAACGTAAACGATGATTTAGAGGATAGAAGAATTCATCTTCTAACGCCCAATGATATCCCATAGTTTCTAACACTGAGCGTGGACTGTAACTCATTTTTGCAGTTGATAAATATGGTAAGAGAGCAACACAAACAATCAATTTATGGTGATATTCTGGTGGTAGTCGTGGTAACTATTTAGCCAGTTGTGCCTATATTTTTTTTAAATATGATGATTTGACTACTCGTGTAACACTTCTGATTTGTCTCAACACTGAACACAGCACATCACTATCAGTGTTAATTCGTCAATGGTGATTTAAAACAAGACTGTTTGTACAAAGTTGTCACTGTTATGTCATCACCGTCTATTTTAGCATAACACTGTATCATTGTCTAGTTGCTATCATTGTTCACTCGTCACTGCATCAATATCTAGTCATTATCATTGTTGACTCGTCACTGTATCTTTACTGCAATATTTTAGTACTTAGTTCAATGAATGTAATATTAAAATAAGTTACGTTCCTATTTCAATACAGTTACGTAAATTTTAGTGTAANGAAATAGTCTCACTCGGGTTTTTATCTTTTTTATTTTTATCAATGTAAAAGTTGGATAACTTTTCAATACCGTAATTTCATTTTTCAATATGGTAAAAATATTTTTTCAATACGTTCAAAAAGTGTGATAGCAGGAGAGGGGGAGTTATTAATTTTTTAATATAAACGTTTTGGGCCGGAAAAGGTATATATGTAGGTAGCACTTTAAAATCGGATGTGTTAAATACGCTTTCATTAGAAAGCATTTTCAAGAATTCTGCTTTCTAATAAAAGCGTTTTTATTATATCCGCCTTATAATGAAAGCGGGTTTAATAAATCCGCTTTCATTGGAACAATAAGCACAGTTTTTCTTTTTAAAAGCAAGTTTGAAAATTCTGCTATATCAAATAAAGCCGTACTTTTTGATTCCGTTTTCATATTAAGTCAAACTTAGTAATTTCCGTTTTCACATGAAGTCGGATTTGTTGATTCCGCTTTTAAAAAGTGTCGTAGATTGGTAAATAAGTTCAAAACAGCTGTATTTTGATAATTAAGTTGTAAAACCACTGTACTTTGGTAATAGATTCTTAATCCCTTGCTCCTTAACCCCTTTTTTTTCTTCTTTTATCTTTGTTTTTTTTTTAGGGACAATTCATTTATGTTTGCTAATTAACTTAATGCCCCTTCCCCCCTCCCCCTTTTTTTTAATCATTGTTAATTTATAACCCTTGCTTTAATCTCCTCTTTTTTTTTCTTTTATTATTGAAAATAGTTGAAGTGGCTTTCACCTTATGCTAAGTCTTTTTTTTCCCTTCAACTTGATGTTATCTTGTATAAATTGATGTTAATCTAATAAACACACTCAATCAATCAATTATTAAGTTTATCTTTTTAAATAAAGGGATTTTATTTATATTTTCACATATTTTCATATTTTTTTCACTCTTTTTATTTTATTTTCGAAATATTTTCGTTTTTGAATTAATTAAAAGAATCCGTCGAAACGATATTTCAATCATCGGCTTAAACAAAAATAATTTGACGAAACCATACCCACGTAGGAGTTCCTTTGATACCAATATCTTCCTAAAATAAATGTAGTTCAATTTAACACAGAGATCGTGAGGAGGCGACCAACTTAAACACAAGTACAAACCACCACCCAATGTACGGTGCTCTTTCAATCTTTGGATCTTGACTTTTTTTTTTCTTTTTGGCACCCGCATTAAACTAAGGTTGCATCGTGTGAAATTTGGTGAGCTATTTTTTTTATACACACTAATAATATTATTTAAACTTAATTTATTAATTAAATGACCAAAAAAAAATATCTAATATATTAATTTAATTCAATAAAATTGTCAGACTAACAGAAGACCATATCTAATATTGGAACGAGTAATGTAATTTTTACCTCAAAATCTAGTTTAATTTATTAATTTTTAATGTGACAATGATATGGTCTATTAGTACCGTTGTAGGTAACTACAATGATATAGTCATATCATTTGATACGTCATTATTATGTTAATAAATTAAATTAAATTTTAAAAATATTATTTTTATTAAAACTAACCGTTAATCCAATGGTCATAATTAACTAAGTTTACTGGTGGGTATCCAATGTTCCCAATTTGTCAGACACCTTAATAACTGCAAAAAAACATTACCATCCCCCGGACATGGTTTCACACTCTTTGCTTGAAATGGAAAACTTAGTGTTTCCCTTGAACCAAACAAGAGGTATTACTGGGACCCATACGTCCCTTCCCTCACTAACAAGAGGTATTACTGGGACCCAAACTTAGTGTTTCCCTTGAACCAAGCAAGTCTCTTCTGATACCATATCGCTATTATAAATTTTGATTTTTGTCTTACGGAATTTGNCTATTTCAATACAGTTACGTAAATTTTAGTGTAAGCCATACATACATTATAATGTGAACAACATCACCAAATGGGTTTTCAAGCCAACCTAACGATAACTCATTCCCAACCAACCACGACCATCATGAAACATTTTCTTCATTCAATTCACCAGAACCCGGTAATTACATAGATCCCACTAGAGGAACATGGTTTGGAAAATTATGTTCCTTTAAGAATGAGCCAATCAACATTCATAACGCTTTCATCGAAGTCAACCATGTGATGATTGGACTTGTAACCTTTGTTCCGCCTCTAGAGTTTTATTATCACCTACTGGGACCAAAATGGTTGAAATCTTATTTCCAGCGCTGTAAGCTTGAAATATATTGTCGTTGGCATAGATTACATGTGTCACGAGAACATTCAGCTGAAATGTTTGTGGAATGGTGCACAGATAACTACCATGATATCATTGTAACACTGGTTTTTGAGAATGATCATATGGAACGACGGCTAAATCGATTCCACCTTATTACAAAGGCAAAAATTGANATAATTAAGTTGTAAAACCACTGTACTTTGGTAATAGATTCTTAATCCCTTGCTCCTTAACCCCTTTTTTTTCTTCTTTTATCTTTGTTTTTTTTTTAGGGACAATTCATTTATGTTTGCTAATTAACTTAATGCCCCTTCCCCCCTCCCCCTTTTTTTTAATCATTGTTAATTTATAACCCTTGCTTTAATCTCCTCTTTTTTTTTCTTTTATTATTGAAAATAGTTGAAGTGGCTTTCACCTTATGCTAAGTCTTTTTTTTCCCTTCAACTTGATGTTATCTTGTATAAATTGATGTTAATCTAATAAACACACTCAATCAATCAATTATTAAGTTTATCTTTTTAAATAAAGGGATTTTATTTATATTTTCACATATTTTCATATTTTTTTCACTCTTTTTATTTTATTTTCGAAATATTTTCGTTTTTGAATTAATTAAAAGAATCCGTCGAAACGATATTTCAATCATCGGCTTAAACAAAAATAATTTGACGAAACCATACCCACGTAGGAGTTCCTTTGATACCAATATCTTCCTAAAATAAATGTAGTTCAATTTAACACAGAGATCGTGAGGAGGCGACCAACTTAAACACAAGTACAAACCACCACCCAATGTACGGTGCTCTTTCAATCTTTGGATCTTGACTTTTTTTTTTCTTTTTGGCACCCGCATTAAACTAAGGTTGCATCGTGTGAAATTTGGTGAGCTATTTTTTTTATACACACTAATAATATTATTTAAACTTAATTTATTAATTAAATGACCAAAAAAAAATATCTAATATATTAATTTAATTCAATAAAATTGTCAGACTAACAGAAGACCATATCTAATATTGGAACGAGTAATGTAATTTTTACCTCAAAATCTAGTTTAATTTATTAATTTTTAATGTGACAATGATATGGTCTATTAGTACCGTTGTAGGTAACTACAATGATATAGTCATATCATTTGATACGTCATTATTATGTTAATAAATTAAATTAAATTTTAAAAATATTATTTTTATTAAAACTAACCGTTAATCCAATGGTCATAATTAACTAAGTTTACTGGTGGGTATCCAATGTTCCCAATTTGTCAGACACCTTAATAACTGCAAAAAAACATTACCATCCCCCGGACATGGTTTCACACTCTTTGCTTGAAATGGAAAACTTAGTGTTTCCCTTGAACCAAACAAGAGGTATTACTGGGACCCATACGTCCCTTCCCTCACTAACAANTTAACCGTTAATCCAATGGTCATAATTAACTAAGTTTACTGGTGGGTATCCAATGTTCCCAATTTGTCAGACACCTCAGTTTACTGGTGGGTTTCACACTCAATGCTTGAAATGGAAAACTTAGTGTTTTCCTTGAACCAAACAAGAGGTATTACTGGGACCCATACGTCCCTTCCCTCACTAACAAGAGGTATTACTGGGACCCAAACTTAGTGTTTCCCTTGAACCAAGCAAGTCTCTTCTGATACCATATCGCTATTATAAATTTTGATTTTTGTCTTACGGAATTTGAGGATCATTTACAAGTGTTAAGGATCAATTATAATTTTATTGTTCAAATTATAATTTTTATAAATTATTTAGAACTATTGAGGATTAGTTGCGATCGGTCTTAAAAAATTTGCGTTCGACCGCAAGAAACTTAAAAAGTTATAAATGATCCACAAAAGTTTTAATTTGAACAATTAAATTTGTAATATGACATTAAAAGAAAATTTTTTTTTTATCATGAACGAATCTAAAACTTAAAAAAAAAAAAATTAGTAAAAATTATCCGTATCTCATTCATTTCATAAAAAATATGTCNGTTTTAATTTGAACAATTAAATTTGTAATATGACATTAAAATAAATTTTTTTTTATCATGAACGATCTAAAACTTAAAAAAAAAAATTAGTAAAAATTATCCGTATCTCATTCATTTCATAAAAAATATGTCCTATTAAATAGAAAGACAATAAAATTAGAGCACATCGCAATCATAGACTCTTTGATTGTATACATAAAAAAAGATATTGCTAAACAAATTAGTACATATTCAATTATAGATGAATTTCGTAATATAAAAGGACATCAACCATCACTTGGATAGACAATTAGATTGGTATGTATTANTTAAATAGAAAGACAATAAAATTAGAGCACATCGCAATCATAGACTCTTTGATTGTATACATAAAAAAAAGATATTGCTAAACAAATTAGTACATATTCAATTATAGATGAATTTTGTAATATAAAAGGACATCAACCATCACTTGGATAGACAATTAGATTGGTATGTATTAAAATTATTTTTTTGTTAATCTTATTTTTGCGTCTATAATTTTGTTCATACCGAATAAATTATTTTGTTAATTGTTTGTGTGAGTCCTGACTTCATTTCTACAAGTATATGCCAAGTACACTAATGGGGAGGGACATAAATATAGCTTGAACAAGTTTGTGGATGGTGCTGAGGTCCACAGAGTNTTTTGTGATAAGGTTTGGTCCAATAAGGGAGGGACATAAATATAGCTTGAACAAGTTTGTTGATGGTGCTGAGGTCCACAGAGTGTCGAGAAGTTATTCAACCTCAGAGATTCAACTGNCCTGACTTCATTTCTACAAGTATATGCCAAGTACACTAATGGGGAGGGACATAAATATAGCTTGAACAAGTTTGTGGATGGTGCTGAGGTCCACAGAGTGTCGAGAAGTTATTCAACCTCAGAGATTCAACTGCTAGAATTGTCATAGAAAGATGCTTCGCTTTGCAAAACAATAGGTGAGCTATTCTACGCAAAGTTGTGTACTATCCTGTTTAATGTTTGATGAAGTTCATTGTTAATTCAAAGATCATAGTAAATTAGGTCAGTAAATTAAATCAATAAATTAAGTCCCGCATTGCTCTTTGATCAAATTATTGACGATTCTCTATTAAAATCAAAGCCATGACAGNGCAAAGTTGTGTACTATCCTGTTTAATGTTTGATGGAGTTCATAATCAATTCAAAGATCATAGTAAATTAGGTCAGTAAATTAAATTAATAAATTAAGTCCTGCATTGCTCTTTGATCAAATTATTGACGATTCTCTATTAAAATCAAAGCCATGACAGTAATCATAATAAGAACGTGAATGAAACTGCATAGTGTCTCAAGAATTAATCAACACATCAATAGAATTTTTAAAATTGAGAACCATAACAATATTTGGTTATAGTTCTGGAATAGCTTCCAACGAAAGCTTTATTAGCACAAATAATTGACACGGTCTTCACTCCAATCTCAACCTCTACATGACACAAAACAATTTGATTAACTAAAAGGAGTTACTACTGATGATGCACAAAATGACTTTGTACAACACCTGTCAAGTGATTGAAAATAAATGCAGTAATTTAAAGTAAAGAGATGGAGAGACACAAGCAATTTATAGTGGTTCGGTTAACTCGACCTAAGTTCACTCTTGAATGGTTATGGTCGCCAGGTACTTAATTAACTTAAGGGTATGGGAAGCAGAGAGTACAAGCTTTGAGAGAGAGGAGAGAGTCGTGCTCAGGTAAAGTGTGATGCCCCCCAAGTGTTGGTGGGGTGTGCNTACTACTGATGATGCACAAAATGACTTTGTACAACACCTGTCAAGTGATTGAAAATAAATGCAGTAATTTAAAGTAAAGAGATGGAGAGACACAAGCAATTTATAGTGGTTCGGTTACCTCGACCTAAGTTCACTCTTGAATGGTTATGGTCGCCAGGTACTTAATTAACTTAAGGGTATGGGAAGCAGAGAGTACAAGTTTTGAGAGAGAGGAGAGAGTCGTGCTCAGGTAAAGTGTGATGCCCCCCAAGTGTTGGTGGGGTGTGTAATTTATAGTGGCCCCCTAACAGATTGGGGCTATTTTACAGTAACAAAACGACTATTTTGGTGGAGCTCACGACTTCTTCTCAACTAGCGAGGAGGTTGGGGAGTTCTCCATGAGATGCGGTCAAAGATAAGGTGAGGGTGGACCGTTTCCTTCTGCGATTCAGGTAAAACTCCCATGCTCTCCTCTTGATGACATAGCCAAGCAGAGAGTTTGACTGGATTTGGACCGTGTTGGGTTTGGTGGGTATTTTATAAGACTGGGCTCTTAAATTAAGATTTGGGCTTTCCACATAAATTGGGTTATTTGGGCTTGACTCATCATTTGTCCTCCAATGCCTCTTGTGTCTAAGGAAACTTGGATAAGGAGGCATTACATCTTGAGTTATAAGTGGCGAAGACTTCCTTTGCTAGATGACTCTTCACTTGTGTGATGCATTTTTGCTTTGGTGCACACTTCAAGCCTTTCCCACTTTTGCTAGGATTTTTAAGTGGGCCCATAATTTTTAATTTTGGTTTTCCCTCTTAAAAAACCCTAGACTATAAATATAGTCTTCCTCTTCATTATACCNATTGGTGCACACTTCAAGCCTTTCCCACTTTTGCCAGGATTTTTAAGAGGGCCCATAATTTTTAATTTGGGTTTTCCCTCTTAAAAAACCCTAGACTATAAATATAGTCTTCCTCTTCATTATACCAATTTCACTCACCTTGAGATTGAACACCCATTCTTGAAAATCTTGAGACCCCAAGTTCTACCCATTTCACTTGCCTTGAGATTGAACACCTATTCATGAAAATCTTGAGAGCTCAAGCTCTACTCATTTCACTTGCCTTGAGAGGAGGAAAGAGTGCTCTTCTTGAATCCATCCAAGAGTATATATACATATATATCTATATATACATATAGGTGGGTTTTCTTCATTTTGAGTGGAATATCCAAATGGGCAATGTTGATTGAGGGGGGAGATGTGCAAAATTCCAGTGGATTGGTGGAGATCGAGGAAAAATAGGTGGAGGTCGCGGCTACCCTTGGCCCGCGCCAGCAACCTGCGAGGAAGGTGGTGGGCGCCTCCTTAGACACTGAACAACAATTTTGAGGAGCTTCCCCACTTTAGAGGGAGTGCAGGAGACTTCTTAGTCGCAAAGTGCACTAGGCTGGACTGTTTGGGAGCTGAATGAGCTGTCCTGGACAGCTTAGGCGCTGAAAATGCTATCCTGGACAACTTGGGTGCACAGATAAGGGGGCTGGACAGCGTGGGCACGCATAACAGAGAGCAGGACAGCTTGGGTGCACAGACTGGAGTGCTGGACAACTTTGGTGGTAGAATAAAGAGCTGGGCAGCTTGGGTGCGCAGAGCAGAATGCTAGATAGCTTGGGCGAGCAGAGCAGGGAGCTGGACAGCCGCGTGCAGGTCAAAAAGGGGGTTGCCCAGGCCATCAGGCATGCTTAGTGGGCAAGTAGGGGGGTTGGGCAGCAGCCTGGGAGCAGGGGCAAGCCTGGGCGCCACTTCAGGCGCTAATCTAGGTGCCTTTGGAGCTGTTTTGCACGACTTCAGAGGGTCAGGCAATGCTGGGCTACCCCCGTTTGGGTGAGCATAGAGCATCAGACACCCCTCCAGATACTGGGCTACCTCGTCTGGACGAGCAAAAGAGGTCAGGCACCCCACCAGGGCACTGGGCTAAACACTGCAGGCGATAAGGAAGCTTTGAGTGCTGCTTTTTATGATCAGGATCTGACTATGACTCCTCCAATCCAAGCTCCTCAAGACTTCCTAGATGGTGGCTTAGAACACTCCCTATGGCTCCAAAAGAAGAAACGCAAAGGCAAGGTGGGACTCAATGATGATGGGTCTAAGGTAAGTACCATTTCCAGCTTGTTCCATTCAGATTAAGATATCTTGAGACTTGTTTATACTTATCGCATTCCTCCGACCGTGCTGTGCCGTTGGGTTAAGTCGGGCGAGCTTGTTTAAGACGACTCTTCTGGTGATATTGTTGTTGTGATGCTTGAGGTTGGGCTAAGATTNACGCAAAGGCAAGGTGGGACTCAATGATGATGGGTCTAAGGTAAGTACCATTTCCAGCTTGTTCCATTCGGATTAAGATATCTTGAGACTTGTTTATACTTATCGCATTCCTCCAACCGTGTTGTGCCGTTGGGTTAAGTCGGGCGAGCTTGCTTAAGACGACTCTTCTGGTGATATTGTTGTTGTGATGCTTGAGGTTGGGCTAAGATTCCCCATGTCCTCTCTCATTTGTCGCATTTTGCATTACTTTTTCTTGACTCTAGGGTGATTAGAACCTAATGGTTACAGAGTTCTGCTGGGCTTTCTTGCATTATGGAGGAAAGTACACCATGAAAATGCTTCTCTTGTGGAATTCCACGCAGCATACAATTTGAGCGAAACTCCTGCACCAAATATGGGGTGGTATTACTTTACCACAAGAAGTGGTAAAGTGCTCACGGGACTGCGCTCCAATTGTCACGGCTGGAAATTTTGCTTCTTCTTTGTTGGTGGAGAGTGGGCTGTAGAAGCGAACAGAGCTTTGGTGCCAATACGGTGGGGTGCTGCTAGAAAACCCGGTACACTGCACATTTGCTCCTTTACATATATATATATATGTGTGTGTATGTGTGTGTGTGTGCTCACCATTCCCTTGCAGACACGTTTGTGCTTTCTTAAGACCAAGAGTGGAAGTTAGAGGTCATCAAGGCTTGCCATTACAAAGATTTGGGAGCTCTTCTATCCAAGGATGCTAGGGCCGTTGCTCCCTCCCCAAAATCTGGTGGATCCTCTCAAAGAAAAAGGGTGAGTTGGTTTCCTCTTTTAATTTTCTCTTCCCTTGGTATTTTTCACCTCCCTGACACTTTATTGTTTTCACAGCAAGTAAAAGGGTGGTAGTGTCTCGTTATTCTAGTAGGAGCCCTCCTTCTTCCAAGGTGGCGAGGACAGGTGATGCCCTCCAAGTGACTCCTATAGTGGTGCCTCCTCAGCCGGTGACTTCTTCAGTTGCTACTCCAGGAAGAATGAGCTTATTGAGGACCGTGAGTGAGCAACTAANCTTTAATTTTCTCTTCCCTTGGTATTTTTCACCTCCCTGACACTTTATTGTTTTCGCAACAAGTAAAAGGGTGGTAGTGTCTCGCTATTCTAGCAGGAGCCCTCCTTATTCCAAGGTGGCGAGGACAGGTGATGCCCTCCAAGTGACTCCTATAGTGGTGCCTCCTCAGCTGGTGACTTCTTCAGTTGCTACTCCAGGAAGAATGAGCTTATTGAGGACCATGAGTGAGCAACTAAGCTTGAGGTTGAGCTTTTGGCCATCCACGAGAGGAACGCGCTCAGGGAGGCTGAGCTTACAGAGGCCCATGGGAGGGCCATGCTCAGAGAGGCTGCTATTGAGGCAGAGTTGAAGGCCGCTCGGGAGAGGGCTTCTCGTGTTAAGGTGGACTTGGAGAATGGCCTCTCAGATGCTTTCATTGATGGTTACGAGGAGCTCCGAGGGAAGATCTCTGCTGTTTTCCCTGATATTGACTTCTTAGGTTTCGTGCCTACTAATGATAGAAAGGGGTCTCCCCAGTAGGAGTTCTTTGCGTGGTTCAATAGGCCCACAAAACACCAGGTAGCTTGTCCACCCAAAGACCCCTTCACTCTTTCAAGCCTTATCTTTAGGTTACGTAGCACTGTTCTCTCTATGACCTCTGCTTGTCCATTTGCCTATAGGTGTGCTGGGCTGGAGTGAGGTTGTTTTATCTGAAGGTCCGTGCAGAAGGAGTTCAGCAGCTTATTGTCGAACTACTTGGCGTTATCACTGAAAATTGCATGGAGAATCCCGAAGTGACAGACCAGACTCTTCCAAATAAAATATTTGACTTTCACGTCTGTGATTTTAGCTAAGGGTTTGACCTCTACCCATTTGGTAAAATAGTCGATTGCCACCTCCATGAACTTGCACTGTCCTTTGCTAAGAGGCAAGGGGCCTAGGATGTCGATGCCCTACCTGGAGAAAGGTCACGGACTTGAAATTGTTGTTAGCTCCTCCGGTGGTTGCCCAGACACAGTTGTGAAGCGTTGATACTTGTCACATTTCTTGAAGAATTCTTGGGCGTCCCTTACCATAGAAGGCCAAAAGTAGCCTTGTCTGAGCGCCTTGTGGGCAAGGGAGCGCCCACTAGAGTGGTTCCCACAGATCTCCTCATGGATCTCTCGTAGGGCATAATGAGCTTCTTCAAGTGAGAGGCACTGCAACAACAGCAAGGAATAACATTTCTTGTACAAAGTGTCATATAGGATAGCAAACTTGGAGGCTCTCATCCTCAACTTCCTAGACTCTAGAGGATCATCTGGCAGCACACCTTCTTGGAGGTATGCCCTTATTGGGGTCATCCAGTTTGACTCATCTGATGTACAGTTGACATTTGTGGCCTCCATGTCCGACTTGTTCGGCTAGAACTGGTGACCAATGAATGTTGGCTTGAATTAATGGGGCTTCCACGGATGAGGCGAGCTTTGCGAGTGCATCGGTGGCCATGTTGTCTTCTTTGGGGATGTGGCTTATGTGGAAGTAGTGAAACTTTGTGATCATGTTTCTCGCCATGCTAATGTATTCCTGCATCCTGGTTCCTTTGGCTTCGAACTCACCCTTCACTTGATTAACTATCAGCTGAGAGTCGCTAAAGGTGGCAAGGTATTGAGCTTCTATTTTCACTGTCAATCTTAATCCAGAGAAGAAAGCTTCATATTCTACCTCATTGTTGGAAGCAACGAAGTGGAGCTTCACCGCATACTTGAGAGTGGGTGCCATCTGGGTTGATCAAGATTAGGCTTGTTCCTCCTCCTTCACTGGTCGAGGAGCCATCTACATAGAGTTTTCAAAGTAGAAGAGAGGAAGATTTGGAATTTAATATGGTTGACTAAGCACTTGGGGAAGTTGTCTAGGTGCTAGGGGGAGTAGCCTGGGTGCCTGATGGGGCCTGGGCACCTGGAAGAATTGTCTGGGTGCCAGTCTAGGCCCCAAGAGTAGCTTGGGTGCTTGCAGGAGTTGCCTGGGCACCAGCCTAGGCGTCAGGAGCTGTCTGGGTGCTAGATGGGGCTGCCTGGGTGCCTGGAGATGAAGTCTGGGTGCCTGGGGAGGAGACTTGGGCACCAGAACTGACCTGGGCGCCTGAAAGTCTTTGCTAGGCTTTTAGGTGTCCCCGTTGGGCATCTGGGTATCCCTACAGTTCCTTTCTTCTACTGGTGTGAGCTCGGCAATGAAGTCTATCAGGGCTTATGCTTTGATGACTGCCCTTGGTTGTACTGAATGTCGAACTCCCCGAGTTCCACTGCCCATTTAAAAAGTCTACCGAATACGTTTGGCTTTCCCAAGATTCTTTTAAGAGGTTGGTCCGTGACGACCAACCTCTAAAAGTAGTGTCATAGTTGTCTCGCCGTCGTGATTAGGGCGAGTGCCAATTTTTGTAGTCCCGAATATCTGATCTCTGCCCCCCGGTATGCCCTGCTCACGTAATAAATTATCTTCTGTACTCCATTATCATTTCTGATGAGTACTAAGCTTATTGCCGATGAAGAAACAGAGAGATAAAGATGTAGAGTTTCTCCCGAAGTGGCATGTGATAGAAGAGGAGGTGTAGCTAGGTAGACCTTGAGCCTTTGGAAGGCCTCCTCCGCCTCAGGTTCCCACTCAAAGGCCTTCCGGAGAATCTTGAAGAAGGGCAGACATTTGTCTGTAGATTTGGAAACGAACCTATTGAGTGTAGCGATTCTTCCATTGAGAGGCTGGAGCTCCTTGGTCGAGGAAAGTGACTTCATGTTGAGGATAGCCTTGATTTTATCGGGGTTCACCTCAATTCCCCTCTAATTGACCATAAAGCCCAAGAATTTTTTAGACCCTACGCCGAAAGCACATTTCTCAAGATTGAGCTTCATGTTGTAGGACCTTAGGACATTGAAAGTTTCTTGGAGGTGATCAATGTGGTCTACTGCTGCGAGACTTTTCACCAGCATGTCATCCACGTACATCTCCATCATTTGTCCGATATGAGACTAGAACATCTTGTTCACCAACCGTTGGTAGGTTGCTCTTGCATTCTTTAGTCCTGAGGGCATGACCCTATAGCAATAAGTTCCCTTCTGAGTGATGAATGATGTTTTCTCCTGGTCTGGGGGGTACATGCTAATCTGGTTGTACCCAGAGTAAGCATCCAGGAAAATAAGCAACCTATGCCCCGCGGTGGTGTCGATGAGGAGGTCGATCCGTGGCAGCGGGTAGCTGTCTTTCGGGCACACCTTGTTGAGTTCTGTGAAGTTGACGCAGAGACACCACTTTCCCATTAGTTTTAGTGACCATCACCACATTGGAGAGCCACTCAGGATATGCTACTTCTCTGATAGCCCCGTTATCTATTAAGTTTCCCACCTCCTTATCCATAGCTTGGGCCCTTTCAGTGGAGGCGCCCCTTAGCTTTTGGCAAACAGGTTTGTGGCGTGGGTCGACATTGAGACGGTGTGTGGCCACTTCTAGGTCAATGCCCTCAAGGTCTGCATGTGACCATGTAAAGACGTTCATGTTACGTCTCAAAAAGTCTATTAGCGGGCCAACCAGGTCTTTAGAAAGGAAAAAGGCGATGTATACCCTTCTGTCTGGGTGCTCCTCATCCAAGACCATAGGGGTGAGCTCCTTGACTGGTTCTCCTCTCTCTATGGTGGCGTCATCCCTTGGGTCAAGGACCTCAACTTGCAACGCCTCGTGTGGCTTCCTGGTTTTCATAGAGGAGACATAGCACTCCCTCCCTGCTACCTGGTCTCCTCTGACCTCTCCGACTCCATTCGTGGTTGAAAAATAGAGGATGAGGTGATAGGTGGAGGGCACAACTCTTAATATGTTAAGAGCAGGTCGCCCCAGTATGATGTTGTAGGCTGAAGGGCAGTCTATAACCAAGAAATTGGCCATGACTGTAGAGCTCTGGGGCGCTGCTCCGGCTGTGACAGATAGGGTGATAGACCCTAGGGGATATACCTTTTCCCCTGAGAACCTAATGAGGGGTGATTTGATAGGCTGCAGTCTCTCCCAGCCCAGGTTGAGCTTGTCGTAAGCCTCTACAAATAGGATATCTGTAGAGCTACCGCTATCCACTAGAATCCTGTGCACCTGAAAATTGGCCACGGTCATGGTGAGCACCAAGGGGTCATCATGGGGGTGCTGGATTCCCTCTAGGTCCTTATATGAGAAAGATATGACCTCGTTGTGGCCCTACTTTAGTACTTTGGATGGACACATCTCGTCGAGGTGCCCTGTCTTTCTAGCGTGGGCCTTCATTGCAGAGAGTGATTCTCCACCTCCTACTAGTCCTCCCGAGATGGTGTGGATCTCCCCAATGGGTTAATGATTCTTGGTTGTGAGATGGTGGTGCTCATTCTCTACCAGCAACATACTGGAGTAGGTGGCCACGGTGGATGAGTTCCTCAATTTGTCTTTTGAGGTAATAGCAATCATCGGTGTCATGCCCATGGTCGAGGTGGAAGCGGCATTACTTGTTAGGATTTCTGCGATTTGGAGGAGACTTCATCTTCCCTGACCACTTTATTGCAGGGTCATCCTAGATCTAGAATAGGATGTGCCCGACTGCGGCATTGAGGGGAGTGAAGGCTTGTCGGTCCCTCTGAGCCGGTCTTTGACAGGAACCCTCTCTATTCTACTGTGTTTGTTGCTGGTCTCTTTCTTGTCTTCCCTCTCCCTTTGCTTCCTCTTTTCCCTTGCTCTAGAGGACTCACCTCGTCTGGCCCTTGTGATGTCCTCATCATTCACGTATTTCTAGGCCTTTGCTAGTAGCTCTGGCATGCTCTTCGGTGGGCACTTCATTACTAAGAAGATGTAGCTTGATGAGCGGAGGCCTCCTAAGAAGGCGGTCATCGTCACTTTGTCTTCGGGCTCATCAACTTAGAGTACCTCCTCATTAAAACGAGTGAGGTAGCTCCTCAGGCTCTCCTCCCGTTCCTACTTTATGCTAAGTAGGTGGGTGATAGGCTTTTGGTGGCGACGCCCCCCAATGAAATGCGATACGAATGACCTGCTCAGCTCAACAAAGGAGGCAATGGAGGCTGGGGAGAGTTTAGCAAACCATTGTCGTGCAGATCCCTTCAATGTGGTTGGGAATGCCCTATACATGATTTCGTCTAGGATGTTGTGCAGCTGCATTAGAGTTTTGTAGATGTCAAGGTGGTCAAGTGGATCCTTCGTCCCGTCAAAGATCTCTACGGATGGCATTTCGAATTTCTGAGGGAGGGGGTAGTTCGCCACGTCAGGTTTGAAAGGCGTGTTTGTACGCCTTACCAAGTAGTCCATTATCTCGGATTCCTGTGCCTTCATGACGTTGAAGAAATCACCTAGTTGATTTTGTACTTCCTTGATTTTCTCATCCCAATGATTTGAGACTCCTCTGAAATGGTCGTGAAAATGACTCTCATGCTCCATTCTTTGGTTCTCGCCCTCATCCTCTTGGAGATGAGGGTCNGAATGGTCGTGAAAATGACTCTCATGCTCCATTCTTTGGTTCTCGCCCTCATCCTCTTGGAGATGAGGGTATTCACCATGAGAAGTAGGAGGAGGAGGGTGAAATCCCTTATGATGGGCTCCCTTGTGTGGGGCGCCCAAGGGGACTCCAAATGGGGAACCCAGCCCTATAAGGGCGCCTAGGTGTGGAGCAGCAGGGTGTGAAGCTCCTTGATGTCCAAGGCGTAGAGCTCCTTAGGGTCCTCCATACTGTGCACCTCCAAGTTTTGCTCCTCCTTGTCCAGCGAGCATGAGTTGCAGTATCTGTTGGTTTGGGCCACCAACTGCTGCATGGTCTCTAACATTAGCTGGGGATTTGGAGCTAGAGCATTCGAGACAGGGTTAGTAGGTAGAGGAGCAACCTCTTCCTCTCGTGGTTGATTGTCTTCATGTTGGTTCATGGATCTGGTAGTGATCGTCATTGGTTTAGCAAATGGAATGTNGAGGAGCAACCTCTTCCTCTCGTGGTTGATTGTCTTCATGTTGGTTCATGGATCTGGTAGTGATCGTCATTGGTTTAGCAAATGGAATGTTTAGGAGTGAGAATTTTGTCGATTCCCACAGACAGCACCAAAATGATGATGCACTTAATGAATTTGCACACCACCTACAAGCTTTGAGAGAGAGGAGAGAGTCGTGCTCAGGTAAAGTGTGATGCCCCCTAAGTGTTGGTGGGGTGTGCAATTTATAGTGGCCCCCTAACAGATTGGGGCTACTTTATAGTAACAAAACGACTATTTTGGTGGANGTGATGCCCCCTAAGTGTTGGTGGGGTGTGCAATTTATAGTGGCCCCCTAACAGATTGGGGCTACTTTATAGTAACAAAACGACTATTTTGGTGGAGCTCACGACTTCTTCTCAACGGGTGAGGAGATTGGGGAGTTCTCCATGAGATGCAGTCAAAGATAAGGTGAGGGTGGACCGTTTCCTTCTGCGGTGCAGGTAAGGCTCCCATGCTCTCCTCTTGATGACGTAGCCAAGCAGAGAATTTGACTAGTTTTAGNGAGCTCACGACTTCTTCTCAACGGGTGAGGAGATTGGGGAGTTCTCCATGAGATGCGGTCAAAGATAAGGTGAGGGTGAACCGTTTCCTTCTGCGGTGCAGGTAAGGCTCCCATGCTCTCCTCTTGATGACGTAGCCAAGCAGAGAATTTGACTGGTTTTGGNTTGGGGAGTTCTCCATGAGATGCAGTCAAAGATAAGGTGAGGGTGGACCGTTTCCTTCTGCGGTGCAGGTAAGGCTCCCATGCTCTCCTCTTGATGACGTAGCCAAGCAGAGAATTTGACTAGTTTTAGACCGTGTTGGGTTTGGTGGGTATTTTATAAGATTGGACTCTTCAATTGAGATTTGGGCTTTCCACATAAATTGGGTTATTTGGGCTTGACCCATCAACTACTATATATCTATATAATAAAGTAGAACTTCGTTTGAATCCAAAAGATAAAGAGGGCTCCAGATTATTTTGAAACAAAACATAAACACATCCAACGGATAATGTAATCTAAACATAAAAGACGGTTCAGATTATCTTAAAAATTATGATCTAATGGTCAACAATGAGTACTATATTTTTCTTTCCCATCCAACATAGGCCTTTGTCTCACGCCTCTCCCTTTCACTTCTACCTATATCTCTCTAACGCCGCTCTCTCTCTCACACCCCTCCCTCTCACTTCTACATCCCTCTCCCAATTTATCACAACTTTATCTTCCTCATCTCTCTTATCCTCCCCTCTTCTCTTAGTCTATCTGTAACACTGTGTATGCCCACCCCAACATCTGTCTCTCACCCTCTCATTCTCACTCTCTCTCTACCAGCGAAATCCCACCTCCACCACCGCTGCTCACCATTTCCACCAAGTTTTGCGCTCTCACTCTTTTCTCTTTTGTTTTTATCTCTCTCTGCTTATCTCTGTCACCCCAACCTATAAATAACCCCCCTCCCGAACCCTCCCCTAAAAACCCTAACCTAGAAACCCCCAGTCTTACTCCCTCTTTTGTTTATATCTCTCTCTCCTTTGACCCCTTTGGTNCCAACCTATAAATAACCCCCCTCCCGAACCCTCCCCTAAAAACCCTAACCTAGAAATCCCCAGTCTTACTCCCTCTTTTGTTTATATCTCTCTCTCCTTTGACCCCTTTGGTAACCAAGGGTAAGGGACCCCTCTCTCTGTCTCTTTTTCTCTCCATCTTTTTTCCTCCTCTCTTTCCCCCCTCTATATCACTTGCCTGCCTACACACCCACATATTTCCATTGCACACACACCACACAAATGCAAATCTTAGTCACATACACAGTCTAAATGGATTTCTTGCAATTCATGAATCCATTTTGGTTGAGAATNACCCACATATTTCCATTGCACACACACCACACAAATGCAAATCTTAGTCACATACATAGTCTAAATGGATTTCTTGCAATTCATGAATCCATTTTGGTTGAGAATTTTTTTTTTAATTTTTTCTTGCAATTTAGAAATCAAATTTCAGTTTATATGCCAATTAGAAATTTTTTTTTTGCAGTTAGTCGTAGGAATTTTTTTTTTTTTATGAAAGACCCAATTTCGATTTCAACATCGACATCGACTGCGGAATCAAGTAAAATTCATTGCTATGCCACAACCCATCATCGTTTAGAGTGATAGGTCTCTATTGGTTGCTGAAAGGTATGTATTTAAACTTCTTTAGAATTAGGGTTTGAAATTTGGATAGATTTCTTGCAATTCAGGAATCAATTTCGGTTTAGATTTTTTTCTAATTTTTTCTTGCAATTTGGAAATCAAATTTTAGTTTGTATGCCAATTAGAATTTTTATTTTCGCAGTAAGTCAAGGGAATTTTTTTTTTTTTTTTATGAAAGACCCGATTTCAACTTTGACATCTACTGCGGAATTAAGGAAAAATCATTACTATGCCGCAACCTGTCGTCGGTTAGAGCGAGTGGTCTCTATTGGTTGCCGAAAGGTATATATTTAAACTTCTTTAGCATTAGGGTTTGATGTTTAATTAGTTTTAAACTTATTCAACTAAGATTTATGTTACGTATTTCATTCTACGTACTGGTGCCTTTTGTTTTTCACATCTTAGGGTTACAAGTTTTCCAAAAATCATTCCAAATTTTTCAAAAACAGATATGTTGGGGACTTATTTAATTTTATCATTGTCATAATACAAGTCATTCTTACCATTTTTTGCAAGTAGTTGATTCAATTACTTTATAGCCTATTCAATTTATGGATGGAGTGATTGTCGGTTTGAAATGATTGCTTTGACATTATTTTTTAGATGAATACAACGGATGTGGTTGAAGTCGTGGATGGTATCATCTAAACCCATACACTGGAAGGTATTGTTCTTTTTTCCTATTGTNTGCAAGTAGTTGATTCAATTACTTTATAGCCTATTCAATTTATGGATGGAGTGATTGTCGGTTTTGAAATGATTGCTTTGACATTATTTTTTAGATGAATACAACTGATGTGGTTGAAGTCGTGGATGGTATCATCTAAACCAATACACTAGAAGGTATTGTTCTTTTTTCCTATTTTAAATATTCAGCAATGCATTTGTTATGTATCAATGGAAAATTTTGATTTTGGACATGGCTTATTTTTTATTGCTTAGGGGTTCTATTTGGGTGATATTTTGGCAGTGTTCTGCAAGTTGGATTTGTCCCTTTTATAAGATAGGATTGTATTTGTTTGAAAATCACAATTGAAGTTATGTTTGCAACTAATTTTCGAAATAGCCATGGATTATAATATGCAATAAATATAAGTACTAGGATGAGTTAAAATATCAAATTTTGATAGATCAAAAGATCTACCTGCATAGTTGATTATGAATAAATCATATGTAGATTATGGATATCATCCTGTTTTGTTATGATTTAGTGTTAACTAATTAAAATTGCATTCACGTGTACTTTTTCTATGGTATTGAACACCATTTTGTGGTCACTTTGTTAATCGAAATCACATGCACTACCTTTTGTGGTCTCTTTGTTTATCAAAGTCGCATGGACCATAAATGTAAAATTTCTTAGTTGTTAGTGATAACTATTCTAATCACAGTGTTTACTTTCCCCTAGACAGTTTTGTGTTTAGTGCGAAAAAATAATTTGATCATGATAACTAATTTGTTTTCTTTAGTATTTGGATATTTTTATTTTGGATTGTACGATGACAATTTTTGAATTCATTACCAATGAATTTGAGTGGCCCATTTGATTTTAGCATTTAGTGAACGTTATTTTTTTTTCATATATGGTTTCATCGAGTGAGCGAATGATTTTTTTTTGGTGTTATATAACTTTAATTTTTGGATTGATGCAAGCAGTGTGGAATTTTAGTTTTTTAATACAAAGAGAATGAGACATAATGGCTTGAGTTTGGGAAATATTGGGTGTCTAGAGCAAATAAGTCCAACTTATTCCAATTCCTAATGTGTCAAATAAAAATATTTTTGGCACTCTATTCAATTCTTGATGGAAACAGATTTTTGCAAATTCTCCTTAGAATTGAGGACTTTCTCTAGCCCCAATGACGAACAAACAAAGAAAACAAGGAGTTTCTTTGTGTCCGTTAAAACTATAAGAGTATTTTAGAGAGGTTTGTATTATAAAGGACTGTAGTATGTCAATTNTGGCACTCTATTCAATTCTCGATGGAAACAGATTTTTGCAAATTCTCCTTAGAATTGAGGACTTTCTCTAGCCCCAATGACGAACAAACAAAGACAACAAGGAGTTTCTTTGTGTCCTTTAAAACTATAAGAGTATTTTAGAGAGGTTTGTATTATAAAGGATTGTAGTATGTCATTTTTTTTTTTAAATAAAGATTTGCATTCTGATTGGTATTGTGTTATACATTATTTTCAAGTGTAATTTTTTTTTTAACATAGTGCCTTCAGGCACGTACAATAACTGGTATATATATATATATATATAAAGAGTTTTTCAAGTTGACTGAGGTTTACATGTGCATCAATATCAGATCATTCCGTCATTCAAGATCACTCAGTTATTTGCTTGAAAGCATAGTTGGGTATGTATACCAAATTATATTTTAACTGTGACATATAAAACCGAACAGTTTCAGAACTTAAAGATAGAAAATCAATACTTCCATAAATGAAATTAAATGCATAATTAAAAAAAAATTAAATCTTTATAATGAGATTATTTACACGAAAAATAACAGCTCAAAATCCAAAAATTACATAACTTCAGAATATAATTATCAATTACTACTTCGGTTACAGAACTAGAAAAGTAGTCTATCTTTTCTTAACCCTATAGCATAATGAATGATTATACAGGTAAAGAATGGACCTTTTGCTACTAGTGATTCGATTGGCTATCATAGGGGAGTAGTCACTTGGACAATTTCAATCCCTTTAGTGCTTATGCAGAAAGGTGCTCATGCGGCCATGGAGTTGCAGGCTATATGAGTCCTGGTGGAGCAAAGGCCTGCGTGGAAGTACAACAGGTATCATGGAGGTAGTAGTTATTATCACCTCTACGCCATGCGTTATTGCTCATTTGCCTATACCAATGAGCTTTTAGTCTAATAGTACTTCTTGCGTTGTGAAGGTTTTACCTTCTTGAGGTCAAGAGTTCAAATCCCCCTTCTCCCTCCATCCCCAAAAAAAAAATTTTTTTTTTAAAAAAGAAAAAAATATTGCTCACTTGCCTATATCTTATAATACAGTTTGTCAAAGAAACTTTAGTTTGGTTGGGTCTATTCACATTTGTTTTTATAACTTAATACATTAAATTGTTTTCAGCTACTAAGACTCCAGTGATATGCGCACAGCAGCACCTCTTTAGGTATCACATCCATTGGATAGTTGGGGTAAATCTAACTTGAATCAAAGTTGATCAAAAACTATATAAGAAAATACATTTGTACATATATATGAAAAAAGAAAACATAATGCAAAATCATACTTCATATTAGGTCATATGAACTCTTTTTATATGTGCTTAAGAATGACTAGTCTTGAGGCTTTTAAAGCCCAACTACTAGTAACCCCACCACTTAAAGGGATTCAAAACAAAGTATTGTCACCCATTTAAATCATGTAAAAATTTCATTAAATCCTTAAAAGTGATCCATTAAAACATATAAAATTGTAGGTGGGGAATTAAAAGAGGTTGACACATGTGTCTATGCCATGAGTAATTGAAGGGGGTGAGTAGGATAAGTAGATGGGATGGAAGGAACTCGAGCAGCCTGTTAACGAAGGGACGAACCAGTTGAGTAGAGGGTAGGTGAAAAATGGTCTCACTAGCCAGAAAATCATCCTTCCCAGTGGGCAAGTAATGTGGGCATTTATAGCACAGTGCCTGGACAGGATAGGCTGCCCGCCGTGACCCCTATCACCTATGCGAACTCACAACCGCCTTCTCCGCGACGATATTAGTAGCTGTTAACATGATCCGTGCATCCCAACATTAACTAGGCTGATGTGATATTTCCCAAAATGCAACTTGGACGTAGCCCCGAGGAACGTGCAACAACCAAGGTGAGAGCAGGATACTAAGGTCCATGACCGCGACTGGTCACCGTACGAGTTACGACCATGACCTTGAGAAGGTCATGTCTGCGATGCCCCCAGCACACTCCTACCCGGGGTTCTTTCCTTCTCTAGACCCTTCTCTTGAGACCTTTGTCGAGGTGCCCAATAGAGTAAACTCACATAGTTTCGGTCCTTCAGCCACCAATCCACATGTCTCATTATCTCATATGCTGATCCGAGCCAATAATCCCAGTTACCTTAAAAGTCTCTCCAGATCCCAGTCAAGCACATTCTAGTGGGTAGTGAGTCATACACTGGGAGGCCTGCTCGAGCAGACTAAACCTTTGAGACCCTACCCTAGGCTGAGGTTGACAATAGTGCTCATCTGCCCTTATTGCTCAATTCTCCCTTGAAAAGGACCATACTCCCCTGTCCCTAGGTGGGGACACCTCTTAGTCCAGTGGGTCAATCGAGCAATAACATTCAACGGGTTGAGCATACCATTCCCGCAGTGGAGGAGGCGAGTCTCGCCGAGGATGCCCCTATACTTCTGCAATTTCATTTTTGCCCAACCTTGGCGAAAGGTCCATTTTGCCACTTCCAATGTGATGGAGATGTATCTCGCATTGATGCGATATTGTGCATGAGGGTGTCACGCCAAGGGGTGTCACACCCAGGGTGTCGCGCTTGTCACTATTATCTACACCAGTCCAGATAAACTCTATCGGGTGTCATTTCAATACCAACTGATAATTGTTGTCACTTGTCCTGTTATGGTAAAGACATGTCTCTTGAATTTTTTTGAGTACTACATTCGTCCTCTGCGCGCGCCAAGTCGTAAGAAGCATCCTGCAGGTGCACACTATTTTTTGTCTGCATTTGTCGTTTGACTGTAACTATCGTCTGTTAGATGACCATGGTGCTTGATTCGTGCGTAAAGTTAACAATTTTTACTATGTCTTTTTGGACTAATTGTACTTTGATAGAGTTTAAGTAATGACATTTCAGGTCCTAAAGAGAACAAAGGCTCAAGAACAACAAAAATCACACTTGAATGTAACACCAGCACAATAGGGAACAAAATTGAAGAAGGTTGGAACAAAGCAAGAACGTTCGAACGTTAACCCACGTTCGAACGTCCTCTGAAATCCTGCCAAGACCAGCTACTGAGACATGGTGTATTGCAGTCAACAAAGGGAAAATGTTGGGGTACATGAGTACCACGTTTGAACATCAACTCACGTTTGAACGTCCTCAGGAATCCTGAGAAGACTACACCACTGGAACCTAGCATGTTGCAGTAAAGAAAGAAGAACCACATAACAAAAGTACTTGAGTACAACGTTCGAACGCCACTCCACATTCGAACGTTGTCTTGAGTGACTGAGGACCAAGTTACTGAGTGTAAAGTCATAGTTGTTCAAGACGTATGCAAGTGACCAAGTCAGAGACCACAGGCCACTTGAGTGGAAGGAATCAGACCCCATCTGGTGTTCGAACGCCCTCAAAGCAAAGACACAGACAACATTCGAATGGCATCTCACGTTCAAACGTCCTTAAGGAAAAGACAGACTTAACGTTCGAATGTCAGATCATGTTCGAACGTACCCCACTGACTGGCTGTAGAGTTGTTTGGCTTTTCACTTGGACTTAGGCGGTGAACTTAGGCGGCAAACACTATTCCTTCACCCCCCCTCCCCTTCCTTGCCTATTCTTGTAAAGTATGAGTGTTTAGTAATCTATTTCTTGAACATTTCATGTTTATGTTTTTATTTTGCATTTATATCAACCATGATGGAGTCTTAGACTCCTCTTGTAGTTGAAGTCTTTTATTTACTTATGTTAAGTCTTTACATTCATGTTGTGACAACCATGATAGAGGTTTAGACTCCCCTTGTAGTTGTATTTGCTTTTATTTACAAAGTATCAATAGAGATAGTTCATCTTTTGGTTGCGGTGGAAATCCTCCAAAAGTAACTAATTTTCTTCTACTTTTATTGTTCATGTATTTCACTTTCATTGCTTGAGCATCCTTCTTTCTTAGAAGAGGAAACTCTTCCACTTTTTTAGAGCTTTACCAAGGTCGTAAAGGGTAGAAAATGATTCACTTATTCTTCATTGAAGATAAGTTTTTTGTTTAGTTTGCTTCATTTAGTAGCTTCTTTACTTAGAGGGATGAGTAGCATTCACTTTTCTATCTTTGCCAAGACCATGAAAAGTGAGTAGTTCCTTATTTACTCTTTAGTAAGGGGTGATGAGTATATAAAGATTATCCGGAAGCTATGTTTGTGCAACTCCTTCATACTTTAATGCTTTATATTCCACATTTTCAATGGATGGTTGAATGCACCTAGCAAAGTTGAGGTACTTTGTCTAACCACCGGCTTTCTCTATGATACGGATGACTCCTACATAGAAAGACCCGTTGATTCAAATCAAGCACCCCGGCTAGCTCTTCATAACAACCTTTCAATCTCCACCATTATTGCGCTTTATTCAAAGAATGAACCTTTAATGCCATGGTTGGATACCTTGTAGAAACACTTGCTTGTTTGTAGACGGGTTAAGTCTCGGCACAGACAATTCTTGTAAACTTCTAGAAAGGTATCGGAATTATGTGCTTAATTCTCACCATCCATTTTTATCTTCCGATTAACTTGCTGTTGACACGGGAGTTAATTGAGTTATAAAGCACAAACATAATAAACCAGATAGACTATTATATGCCCTGATCCTCGAGCTAAAGGGTGGCTGTTACATTTTGAGAATCTTATATTTTGTCTAGAAAAATTTTGAAAAGAATCTTCTATTCTATTCAAGAACCCCTACCACTTCAAACTCTAGAAATTTCCAATTACTTGGTCTCTATTATTGTTTACTTCAAAACACTAATCATAGTTCCCTGTGGATTCGAATCCAAACTTAACTAGATTATTACTACAACTTGGCCGTCTGCACTTGGGTGTACACATTTTGGATCAAGTTAAGTTTTTGGTGCCGTTGCCAGGGAGCTATAAAAGGTGTTTTAAGATAAAAGGTAAGAAGACCTCACTTTTTGTGTATAAATTTGTTTTATTGTATATAAAGTTGTTTTAATTGCTTTTATGTCTGAAAACGTTCCTCACTATCAAAATTTGCCAACTGAATCTTCTGGGTCTGTAAATCAATCTGAACCACTTTCACCTAGATCAGTAGCAGACTCTTGTGAAAGTAAAATGGAAAATGGTGAGAGACGAGAGGAAATTCCTGTAAGAGATGGGGAAGTACCTAACATTCGAACTCTGAGGGATTACTTAAATCCCACAAGGAATAGTGTCCCCTCTTGTTTTATCTTTCCTGAAGATGCACCCCTCTTTTCTGTAAAGACGAGGACAGTATAACTTCTCCCTCAATTTCATGGACTCGAAACAAAAAACCCATATATGCATATAAAAGATTTTGAGGAAGTATGTGGAATTTTTCAAGACAATTTTGAACTGGCCAAGATAGAACTTTTCCCTTTTTCCTTAAGGGACAAAACTAAACAATGACTAAATTCTTTAAAAGCTCTTTCAATACCTGACTGGAGGGCATTACAAAATGAATTTTTCAAAAAAAAATTTCCTCTACACCGCACTAATGCATTGAAAAGGCAAATCATGAATTTTTCGATCAAAGAAGGAGAAACCTTTTACCAAAGCTGGAAAAGATTCAAGGATCTGCTTCTGTCCTACCCACACCATGTTTTTGAGAATTGGATTTTGGTAGGATTTTTCTATGACTCCTTGCCCACTAGACTACTTTAGTTTGTTGAAATGATAGCTCAATGAGAGTTTATGAGCAAGAGTCCAGAGGAGGCATTCAATTTTTTTGATACCTTATCTAACAGTTCTTAGATGTGGGACTCAGCCTCCCCTACCATTGTTGAAACCAAACTATCTACTTCCCAAGGGGGTAAATATGTCTTGAAAGAGGATGATGACCTAAAAGCAAAAATGTCCACCCTATCTCAAAAGCTTGAAGCTTTAGAGATGAAAAAGGTTCATCAAGTTGATGTCAACTCTTCCACAGAACAAGTGTGTGGGAATTGTGCACTAACAGGACACCCTACTGGGGAGTGTCCTACAATTTCAGCATTCAAAGAGGTTTTGTTGGAGCAAACAAATGTTGTCTCTAATTTCAACAAGCCTTACTCCAATCCATACTCTGAAACATACAATATAGGGTGGCGGAACCACCCAAACTTCAGTTGGAGAAACACACAACCAACTCCCATGAACCAACAACAAGGTTCACACTCACCACCTCAAGGACCTCCCACATACCAACTATACCAACCACCACAAAAGAGGAGCTTAGAGGACACACTGAATCAGTTCATGCAAAGCCAAATGAACTACAACCATAGTTCCACTCAGGCTTTCACTGATTTCAAAATCCAAACCACTCAATCTTTCGAGGATCTTAAAAGTCACATTCAAAAGTTCACCCAGTCCATGGCCACACATGAGAAAGGCAAGTTTCCTATCCAACCAAAACCACCACAAGGCCAATTTCAGGTGGAAAATCCTTCAACCATGGAAAACCCACAAGGTCAAACCCAAGTTGTCACTACACTAAAAAATGGCAAGGTGATTGACAAGACCATCAGAGACATGCTAATTCCAAAGCCAAAATCCATCCTAGTCAACTCACTAATCAAGCCTGAACCAACTGAGCCTAAACTTGTGAGAGAAGAGGAACCCGAGCCCATGATTGAACAAGAACCAGAGCCATCAAGGGAAGAAGAACTCTCGTGTTCTATTCTTGCTCCTTTTCCTCATAGACTCAAAACTGCACAGAAGTTGAATAATCAGCCAAAAATTTACGAGCTCTTCAAGCAAGTAAAAATCAACATCCCACTTCTGGATAAAATCAAACAGGTGTCATCTTATGCCATATTTCTGAAAGACTTGTGTACAGTCAAGAGAAGCCAGAATGTTCAAAAAAGAGCCGTCTTGACAGAACATGTCAGTTTCTTGCTTCAACACAAAACCCCTCCAAAATACAAAGATCCAGGGTGTCCGACTGTGTCATGTGTCATTGGAAATTTCATAACCGAACAAACATTGCTAGACCTTGGAGCAAGTGTCAATTTGCTCTCATTCTCTGTTTACTAGCAATTGGGTCTGGGAGAACTCAAACCTACAAGTGTCACACTTCAGTTGGCATACAGATCTATCAAAATTCCTAGGGGTATTGTTGAAGATGTACTTATCCAAATGGACAACTTTGTATTCCCTGTTGACTTCATCGTCCTAGATACTCAGCCAGCAAAACATTCAGAGAATCTAATTCCCATTACTCTTGGTCGACCCTTCCTAGAAACTTCAAATGCACTAATCAATTACAGGAATGGGGTCATGAAATTAATATTTGAAAATATGACTCTTGAGCTAAATATTTTCAATGTTGCCAAACACCCAGGAGAGGACAAAGAAGAAAGAGAAATAAATTCCATTGAGTTTTTGGTCTAGGACCATATAAACAACACATTTTATGAAAATTCCACTAAACTTTCTTTGTCAGAATCCATCACATCTAAAACAATAGATGATGATCCAAAGAATTGGCCAACTCATGTTGTTAATATATGGGCCCCCAAATTCGAGGAACTTTCACCAAATGGCACAAAACCACTCTCATCAAGTGACAAGCCACCAAAGCCTGAATTGAAACCTCTCCCATCTGACCTCAAATATGCATTCCTAAGAGAGGACGAGTCATTCCCAGTGGTAATTTCGTCTAAGCTCATAGACTTGTAAGAGTTGAAACTGATTGAAGTTCTTAAAAGCCACAAAAGCCCTATTAGGTGGACCATCGCTAACTTGAAAGGTATAAGCCCGTTAATTTGCAATCATGTCATATACCTTGAAGAGGACTCAAAATCCTCTCGTCAAATACAGCGATGACTGAACCCTCACATGAAGGAAGTCATAAAGGCAGAGGTGCTAAAGCTCTTAGATGCTGGGATAATCTTCCCCATCTCCGATAGCAAATGGGTTAGTCAAACCCAAGTTATGCCTAAAACTTCTGGAGTCACAGTGGTAAAAAATGATGCAAATGAACTAGTACCCACTCGAGTCGTCACAGGATGACGAATGTGTATTGACTACTGAAAACTCAATTTTGTGACTAAAAAAGACCACTTCCCTCTTCCCTTACTTGACCAGGTTCTAGAGAGAATTGTAGGTCATGAATTTTACTATTTCCTAGATGGCTATTCCGGGTACAATCAACTTGAGATAACACTCAATGATCAGGAGAAAACCACATTCACATGCCCCTTTGGCACATTTGCATTCAAAAGGATGCCTTTCGGGCTTTGTCCTGTAGCATTTCAAAGATGTATGTTGAGTCTATTCAGTGACATGGTCGAGAAATTTTTGGAAGTGTCCATGGATGACTTCTCTATGTATGGTAACTCATTTGATTTGTGTCTGGCCAACCTAGAAAAAGTGTTGATAAGATGTCAAGAAGCCAATCTGGTACTTAATTGGGAAAAATGTCATTTTATAGTAACACAAGCCATTGTTTTAGGTCATATTGTGTCGTCTGAAGGCATGAAAGTTGACAAGGTAAAAATAGATCTGATTAGAAATTTGTCTACTCCTAAGACTGTAAAAGATGTCCGATCATTTCTAGGACATGCGAGGTTTTACAGGATATTCATAAAAGATTTTAGTACTATAGCTAAACCCATGTGTCATCTCCTAAGTTAGGATGTAATCTTTGACTGGAATGAAACATGCCAAAAAACTTTTGATCAGCTTAAAGGCATATTAATTTTTGCCCCAATAATGCAACCCCCCGACTGGACTTTACCCTTTAAGCTAATGTGTGATGCAAGTGACTATGTGTAGGTGCTATGTTGGGTCAACGAAAAGATAAGAAACCACATGTGATTTACTATGCAAGTAAAACTTTGAATGATGCTCAAATGAACTATTCGACAACTGAAAAAGAATTACTTGTCGTAGTCTTTGCTTTGGAAAAATTTCGTTCTTATCTTGTTGGTTCTTCTATTACTGTATTCACTGACCATGCAGCACTAAAATTTCTGCTCACAAAAAGAGATGTTAAATCAAGGCTCTTGTANTCTTCTGTTACTGTATTCACTGACCATGCAGCACTAAAATTTCTGCTCACAAAAAAAGATGTTAAATCAAGGCTCTTGTAATGGATACTCTTACTTCAAGAGTTTGACTTGGTTATTAAGGACAAAAAGGGTGTTGNTTACTGTATTCACTGACCATGCAGCACTAAAATTTCTGCTCACAAAAAGAGATGTTAAATCAAGGCTCTTGTAATGGATACTCTTACTTCAAGAGTTTGACTTGGTCATTAAGGACAAAAAGGGTGTTGAGAATGCGGTGGCAAACCATCTGTCTAGGTTAACTTACAAATTTCACGGGATGGAATGTCAATCAATGAAAAATTTCCCGATGAACAACTGTTCATAATTGATGAGACCCCATGGTACGCTGATATAGCTAATTTTCTTGCTACTGGAACACTCCATCCGTCTTTTTTCNATGGTACGCTGATATTGCTAATTTTCTTGCTACTGGAACACTCCATCCGTCTTTTTTCCCCACGGACAAAAAGAAATTTCTAAGAAAGGTTCGCAATTTCTTTTGGGAAGATCCGTACGTATTTAAGTACTGTAAGGATCAAATCATAAGACGTTGCATCCCCACTCAAGAAAGCAAATAGGCAATAGCATTTTGTCATTTCGAAGCATGTGGTGGTCATTTTTCATCCAGAAAAAACCGCTGCAAAAAACCTGCAGTACGGATTTTACTGGCCCGCGTTTTTCAAAGATGTCCATGCTTTTTGTTTAACTGGTGATAGATGTCAAAGGTTGGAAAATATTTCAAGAAGAAACATGATGCCTCTAAACCCCATTCTGATAATTTGAAATTTTTGATTGTTGGGGTATCAATTTTATGGAACCATTTCCCCCCTCCTTTGGCTATCTATACATTTTGGTAACCATAGACTATGTATCCAAGTGGGTTAAGGCAATTCCATGTCGGAATAATGATCACCAAACGGTGATTAAATTTTTTTTAAAAAATATTTTATCCCGATTTGGAATCCCAAAATTCATCATAAGTGATGGAGGTGCTNTCCCCCTCCTTTGGCTATCTATACATTTTGGTAGTCGTAGACTATGTATCCAAATAGGTTGAGACAATTCCATATAAGAATAATGATCATCAAATGATGATCAAGTTTTTAAAAGAAAATATTTTATCCCGATTTGGAATCCCAAAATCCATGGAGGTGCTCATTTTTGTAATCGACCTTTTTGGAGTCTGATGAAAAAATACTTGATTTTTCACAAAATTGTAACTCCATACCATCCACAAACTAGTGGACAGGCTGAATTGGCCAATCGGGAGATCAAATTAATTTTTTAAAAAATAGTAAATCCAGACCACAAAGATTGGTCTTCAAGACTAACTGATGCACTTTGGGCGTATCATACTGCTTTTAAAATAATTTTGGGCATGTCTCTTTACCGATTAGTCTATGGAAAGCTGTGTCACCTACCTGCGGAATTGGAACATAGGGTATACTGGGCTATTAAGACAATGANAAAAAAATAGTAAATCCAGACCACAAAGATTGGTCTTCAAGACTAACTGATGCACTTTGGGCGTATCGTACTGCTTTTAAAATAATTTTGGGCATGTCTCTTTACCGATTAGTCTATGGAAAGCTGTGTCACCTACCTACGGAATTGGAACATAGGGTATACTGGGCTATTAAGACAATGAACTTTGACATGGACAAAGCCAGACTAGCAAAAAAAATTCAGATTAATGAATTGGTCGAACTAAGAAATGAAGCATATGAAAATGCTAAGATTGCAAAATCTAGGATNTGTGTCACCTACCTGCGGAATTGGAACATAGGGTATACTGGGCTATTAAGACAATGAACTTTGACATGGACAAAGCCAGACTAGCAAAAAAATTTCAGATTAATGAATTGGTCGAACTAAGAAATGAAGCATATGAAAATGCTAAGATTGCAAAATCTAGGATGAAAATTTTTCATGACAAGAACATAGTGCGAAAGTCTTTTAAAACTGATCAAAAAGTTCTGCTGTTCAATTCAAGACTCCGCCTTTTTCCTGGTAAGTTGAAATCAAGATGGACTAGACCATACATTGTCAGACAAGTGTTTGAACATGGGGTAGTGAAAGTGGAGAACCCATTGAACGGTAATATCTTTACTGTCAATGGTCAGCGATTAAAACCCTTTGTGGAGGACTTTGTCAAAAATGTGAAGACCATTCTTTTAATGGATCCAGAACAGTGCTTCGAGTAAAGCGCCTGCCAACACAAAAAGGGGCTAGGTCAGGGAGAACCCGGTCCAACCCGAACCACACCGCCACCTTTATAAGGCCCCACCCCCTTTTTCTCTCTTTCCATGCACTTCTGCCCCTTTCCCCGTTCTTTTCTTTCTTTTTCTACTTTTTCTACTTCTTCTCCGCTGTTACGATACTCTGGAATCATGACCCATCTCCCAACAACACCATGACCATACTACCTGAAGACCCNGCTCCTGCAACATTCCAAAGATGCATGTTGACTCTATTCAGTGACATGGTCAAAATTTTTTTGGAAGTGTTCATAGATGACTTCTCTGTGTATGGTGACTTATTTGATTTGTGTTTGGCCAACCTATAAAAAGTGTTGATAACATGTCAAGAAGCCAATCTGGTACTTAATTGGAANTTTGATTTGTGTTTGGCCAACCTATAAAAAGTGTTGATAACATGTCAAGAAGCCAATCTGGTACTTAATTGGAAGAAATGTCATTTCATGGTAACACAAGGCATTGTCTTGGGTCACATTGTGTCGTCTTAAGGCATGAAAGTTAACAAGACAAAAATAGATCTGATTGAGAATTTGTCTGCTCCCAAGACTATGAAGGATGTCTGATCATTTCTAGGACATGCAGGGTTTTACAGGAGATTCATAAAAGATTTTAGTACCATAGCTAAACTCATGTGTCATCTCTTAAGTCAGGACGTAATCTTTGACTGTAATGAAACATGCCAAAAAGCTTTTGATAAGCTTAAAGGCATTTTAATTTCTGTCCCAATAATGTAGCCCCTGACTGGACTTTGCCCTTTGAACTAATGTGTGATGCAAGTGATTATGTTGTAGGTGCTGTATTAGGACAAAGAAAAGATAAGAAATCACATGTCATTTACTATACAAGTAAAACTTTGACTAATACTCAAATGAATTATTCAACAACTCAAAAAGAATTGTTTGTAGTAGTTTATGCTTTGAAAAAATTTTGTCCTTATCTTGTTGGTTCTTCTGTTACTGTGTTCACTGACCATGCAACATTAAAATTTTTGCTCACAAAGAAGGATGCTAAGCCTAGACTCTTAAGATGGATACTCTTACTTCAAGAGTTTGATCTGATCATTAAGGACAAAAAAGGTGTTGAAAATGTGGTGACGGACCATATGTCCAGGTTAACTTACGAATTTCATGAGGATGGAATGTCAATCAATGAAAAATTCCCCGATGAACAACTGTTCATAATTGATGAGACCTCATGGTACGCTGATATTGCTAATTTTCTTGCTATCAGAACACTCCGTCCGTCCTTTTCCCCCACGGACAAAAAAAAATTTCTGAGAGAGATTCTCAACTTCTTTTGGAAAGATCCGTATGTATTTAAGTACCGTAAGGATCAAATCAAAAGACGTTGCATCCTGCTCAGGAAAGCAAATAGGTAATAGCATTATGTCATTTTGAAGCATGTGGTGGCCATTTTTCATCCAGAAAAATCGCTATAAAAATCCTGTAGAGCTGATTTTACTGGCCCACACTTTTCAAAGATGTCCATGCTTTTGTTTAACTTGCAATAGATGTCAAAGGTTGGAAAATATTTCAAGAAGAAACATGATGCCTCTAAACTCCATTCTGATAATTAAAATTTTTTACTGCTGGGGCATCGATTTTATGGGACAATTCTCCCCCTCCTTTGGCTATCTTTATATTTTGGTAGCCGTAGACTATGTATCCAAATGGGTTGAGGCAATTCCATGTCAGAATAATGATCATCAAATAGTGGTCAAGTTTTTAAAAGAAAATATTTTATCCCGATTTGGAATCCTAAAATCCATCATAAGTGATGGAGGTGCTCATTTTTGTAATCGAACTTTCTGAAATCTGATGAAAAAATACTTGATTTTTCACAAAATTTCAACTCCATACCATCCATACACGAGTGGACATGCTGAATTAGCTAATTGGAAGATCAAATTAATTTTAGAAAAAATGGTAAATTCAGACCACAAATATTAGTTTTCAAGACTAACTGATGTACTCTGGGCATATCGTATTGCTTTTAAAACAATTTTGGGCATGTCCCCTTACCGATTAGTCTATAGAAAACCTTGTCACTTACCTGTGGAATTGGAACATAGAGCATACTGGGCTATTAAGGCAATAAACTTTGACATGGACAAAGCCGGATTAGCAAAAAAAGTTCAGATTAACAAATTGGAGGAATTGAGAAATGAAGCATATGAAAATGCTAAGATTGCAAAATCCAAGATGAAAATTTTTCATGACAAGAACATAATGCGAAAGTCTTTTGAAACTGATCAAAAAGTTATGTTTTTCAATTCAAGACTCCGCCTTTTTCCTAGTAAGTTGAATTTAAGATGGACTGGACCATATATTGTCAGACAAGTGTTTGAACATNCATATGAAAATGCTAAGATTGCAAAATCCAAGATGAAAATTTTTCATGACAAGAATATAGTGCGAAAGTCTTTTGAAACTGATCAAAAAGTTCTATTTTTCAATTCAAGACTCCGCCTTTTTCCTGGTTAGTTGAAATCAAGATGGACTAGATCATACATTGTCAAACAATTGTTTTGAACATGGGGCAGTGGAAGTAGAAAACCCATCAAACGGTAATATCTTTACCGTCAATGGTCAGCGATAGAAACCCTTTGTGAAGGACTTTGTCAAAAACATGGAGACCATTCTTTTAATGGATTCAGAACATTGTTTCGAGAAAAGTGCCTACCGACACAAAAGGGATTAGGTCAGAAAGAACCCGGTCTGACCCAAACCACACCATAGCCTTTATAAGGCCCCTACCCCCTTTTCCTCTCTTTCCATGCACTTCTGTCCCTTTCCCCTTTCTTTTCTTTCTTCCTCTTCTTCTCTGCTGTTACGATCCTCTGGAATCACGACCCATCTCCCAGCAACACCATTACCATACCACCTAAAAACCTCATCCTTTGTCTCATGANTGTTACGATCCTCTGGAATCACGACCCATCTCCCAGCAACACCATTACCATACCACCTAAAAACCTCATCCTTTGTCTCATGATCTACGTGTGTTTACTCTATTTGTATATGGCAANATGCACTTCTGTCCCTTTCCCCTTTCTTTTCTTTCTTCCTCTTCTTCTCCGTTGTTACGATCCTCTGGAATCACGACCCATCTCCCAGCAACACCATTACCATACCACCTAAAAACCTCATCCTTTGTCTCATGATCTACGTGTGTTTACTCTATTTGTACATGGCTATGCTTCTTTTGTCTACACTCAGAATCGAGGGTTTTCATCCTAACCCAGATCTGTAACGCGATGTTTGATTTATGTATTTTACTTGTAGGTTTTGGCTAATGAACAAGATCTCTACCGTTCAACCTCATCTCCAAAGCTCACCAAGATCGGTAAATTCGAAACATTGGGGACAGTGTTCAACTTAGGTTGGGGGGAGAGAACTAGAGTTCATTTNCTCATCTCCAAAGCTCACCAAGATCGGTAAATTCGAAACATTGGGGACAGTGTTCAGTTTAGGTTGGGGGGAGAGAACTAGAGTTCATTTGTGCCCGTAGAAAATTTTTAAATTTGTGTTGTTGTTGTTGCTGTTCTTGATCAGATTATGTACCATATTTTGACTACCATGTTTTGCATTTGATGGTTATGTTTGTGAATCATCTTTGGGACTGGCAGACATTAAAAAACCAGATAGTGAGTCTTAATAGTATAAAAAGCATGGACGTTAAAATTTTTTGGTTTAGTTTAGGAGTTCTACGCACATTTTCTTCTGATGTGCACACTATGATCATGAGAAAAGCAATAATGGTAAGAAAGAATGAGATCCGAGAACAACAAGTGAAACCNTCTTTGGGACTGGCAGACATTAAAAAACCAGATAGTGAGTCTTAATAGTATAAAAAGCATGGACGTTAAAATTTTTTGGTTTAGTTTAGGAGTTCTACGCACATTTTCTTCTGATGTGCACACTATGATCATGAGAAAAGCAAGAATGGTAAGAAAGAATGAGATCTGAGAACAACAAGTGAAATCNGGAGTTCTACGCACATTTTCTTCTGATGTGCACACTATGATCATGAGAAAAGCAATAATGGTAAGAAAGAATGAGATCCGAGAACAACAAGTGAAACCCCTGTGCGACCGAAGCACCTATGCTAAACACCGTCGTGCCAAAAGACTTGGTGCCTGTAAATAGTGTGGTAGATACTTTCATGAGAAGAGATATAATCATTATTCTGAACCAATTTTTGGTAGCGCACTCGATCGATTAGACTGGATAGTGAATAGGCAGAGTAAGGATTATCCTAACACGTCATCCTATTCCGATACATTGCTTAACCGATTTGTGAGACAGGAAATTAGGAGAGTCACTAGTTGTTCAAATGGCATGGAGACAGATGAAGACTCGGATTAGAATTGTTGGGATGAAAGTCAAGCGNTCATCCTATTCCGATACATTGCTTAACCGATTTGTGAGACAGGAAATTAGGAGAGTTACTAGTTGTTCAAATGGCATGGAGACAGATGAAGACTCGGATTAGAATATTTGGGATGAAAGTCAAGCGTCCGAATTTTTGTAAAAAAGTGTAAAAATTCTTTGTGTTTTGTACAAACTCTTTTGACTGAAATGAAAACATGGGCCAAGTAATGAATGTCCCAAAATACCAACCTTGGGCANAAAGCCAAGGGTCCAAATTTTTGTAAAAAAGTGTAAAAATTCTTTGTGTTTTGTACAAACTCTTTTGACTGAAATGAAAACATGGGCCAAGTAAGGAATGTCCCAAAATACCAACCTTGGGCATGGGTAAGGATTTGTTCTGAGACGCCATGAATTTTTTGTTCAAACTTGAATGCTTTGCCCTATTTTATTATGCATAATGTAGTGCAGAAAAATTTTGAAAAGTTTTGAGTTTTGATTCCACGTTCGAACGCCAAGTGACGTTCGAACGCCAAGTGACGTTCGAACGGCGCTTGCTTATAGTACTGAGCCNTTGCCCTATTTTATTATGCATAATGTAGTGCAGAAAAATTTTGAAAAGTTTTGAGTTTTGATTCCACGTTCGAACGCCAAGTGACGTTCGAACGGCGCTTGCTTATAGTACTGAGCCTCTGATGAAGTCTCTGATGGAAATAAAAAGTACTGGGAGCTCAGTCCATTCGAACGCGAATGCCACGTTCGAATGATAGAAGCTTACAGTACTTTGGTCTCTGACAGAACTCAAAAGTACTGGAAGCTCACCATGTTCGAACGTCATTCACGTTCGAACCATATTTTAAAATCGTTCATACTACGTTCAAACGTCAACCACATTCGAACGTTCCTCCTCAGACTATAAATACCTTAATCGTTTTCCTCAGTTCAAAATTCTCAAAAAACTCCAAAATCCTCTAAACCCTAGGACCCTTTTTCACTCCCCAACCCTCAATACTCCACTCATTCCTCATTTTCACCATAAATCAACCACCCAAAAGCTTTTCCACATCAAAAATCCCCAATTTTCACCAAATAACCAAGACTTTTCACACCCTCTCAAGCTCAAAATTGAGAACAACACAATGCATAGGGTTAAGCTTCCTGCTAGGCACACTCCACCAGTAAACCAAGAACCTAACTCCGTAGAAGAGGTCAATGAAGAAAGAGAAGGGAAGCAAAGAAAGAAGAGATATGATCGAACCAGATTTCCCAGTGCTCTTAAAGTTGAGAGGTATGAAAATTTCTTTCAAAACCACGTTGTGGTTTGTGAACGGGATGTTGTAATCACTGATTTTGCTAAGTTGGGTTTATTAGAGGAAATGGAGAAGAGGGAGTGGATGTGGCACTTGAGGAATGGTGGAGACGTCGTTGTTGACTTGGTGAGGGAGTTCTACTCCAACGTCGAAATCATCAATAGCGCAATCCGAACATATGTACGAGGCACCCACATTGATGTAGACGAGGCGTGTATTTTGGAGGTAAGGAGAGAGATGCCTCAGGTACAAAACCCAACGTACCTGCCAAATAAGAATGTGGTGTTGAATGTGGTGGGAAAGAATTGACGGGGCTGACTGATTTTTCATGGAGAGGGAGGAAATTTTTAAAACAAGGAGGGCTCACCAATAAGTACAAAATGCGTAATTTGATTGTGGTGGCGAACCTAGCCCCCATAGGAAGAAAAAATGAGATTTTGCCCGAGATGGCACGCTTGCTCTATGCACTATGGCGAGGGCATAGCATCGACCTCCCCTCGTTGATTTTGAATGAAATGAAAAAGGGGTGTGATCCAAAGAGGAGTGCACTCCCATTTGGCACACTTGTGACTGAGATATGCACCGACAATGGGGTGAAGGTAAGGCCGAAAATGGAAATTCAAAAGCCAATGGGGCCGCTGAACAAAGTGTCGTTCAAGAGAAGCCTAGGGCATAGTGGTGCCCCGGCAGCTAGGCATGTGATGCCCCCTCCTCAAGGAATCGATGAGGTGCAGGAGGAGTTGGATGCTAAAGAAGAGAGAGAAATGAGATCCTGAGGCTTTTGAGGGGTGGAGCTGGTGGTGCTAGTGGTGCTGATGGAGATGGAGGAGAGGATTGATTATTTCTGTTCTTGAGGGGGAGTAGTTGATTTATGTTCTTGATTGTTTGTTGTTTGTTGTTTCTTCTTTGAATAGTTTCTGGGAAATTTATGTACTATTGTGGAGGAGTGTCTTTTGATCATTCTTGTGGATGTTTATCTCATTTGTGATTATTGTGGATACTTGTACTTATGAGGGATGTATATTTCTTTTTAGAGTTGATTGTGGATAGTTGAAGTTATATTTGAATGGATGAATTGCATCGTTAACATTATTGTAGACACATTATCCTTTATGGAATAAATGATTTAGTTTATCATTTTTATTTGTTTAAAATGCATGTATAGGATTAGCACTGTAATTCTTGTTAATGAAGAAACAAATGTGGATGTTAAGATTGCTTATGAAAAATGACTAAGCACGTGATCAGTTTGACACCTTANTTGTTAATGAAGAAACAAATGTGGATGTTAAGATTGCTTATGAAAAATGACTAAGCACATGATCAGTTTGACACCTCAACTTAGCAATCAAGACGTAAAAGCTCATTTTTTGGAACCTCAATACTATCTCTATGATTTAATTGTCAAATGTACATCAGTATGAGCTATTCTTGAGGTATACGGTGACCAGACTCAAAAATGGAATCGCTATATAACTAACATTCCTCAAAACACTCGACATAATCAATGGAGATGACAAAGAAAACCATGGTAAGTCTTGAGCTTTAAGGTGCTTTTTGAGAGGATATCAACAATTACTCAAGGTAAACTCTTTCTCTTCTAATCTTTTTCAATAATCTCATTAAACTTGCTTTGATGGATGCAACTAAAGCAATCTACTTTCATAACCCACGGGGAACTTTTGCATACATATATACATATGCACATACTTGAGAAAGGATCTTAGGCCATCTTTGGATCGACTTTGAGCCTTAGCTAATTCTTTTACAAAAGTTTATCCCTAGTCAGCCATGCTTGAGCCTTAAATGAATGAATTCTTTTTTTCACCTGTGTAATGACCAAAGCCACAAAAGCATACATTTATCATACCTTGCTATCCAAATTCTTGCACCCTCTTGCAAATCAATATGATAATAGAAAGGCAAGAACAATAGAAAAGAAAAAGGTGGCTATTGTTCAATAAAAGGAAAATTGGTGGAGCCAACCGAAATAAAAAAAGATACTGTAAGACAGGGAATTGTCAAGAAAGTGAAAAATGGAAAAAATGAAAGAAAGAAATCTCATTCCCAAGCAAAATTTCGAGAAACAAGAAGGAGGTGTGTAACACTGCATAAAAAGATAGCCTTTGATCACCATTGACATTCTTTCATTAGCCACTGACCTCTAGCCCCATTACAACCTACAAAAAGCCCTAGGTGATCTCAATTGTGATGAATATGTGTACTGTCTACTACAAGTGGGTGTGTTAACTAGAACTTCTTTATTTACATCAATATTCTTCCATGAGATTATGCCAAAGTAAAGTCTATTTTCCTCAAAACTTCACTCTTATACTAATGATGCATGTGATTTTTTTTCGATTGGCCTACTTCTGATCACATGACCTTTGAGAGATATGTCACTATATTCGGAGCAATTTGTTTTGCTGAGAGCATTCCTAGAGAGGTTTGTGTAATCAAAGCTATCCATGGAAGGTGGAAAAAAGGAATGATTGTTATATACCAATTCTTATTTCCAATATGACCATCCTACTACTCAAGGAATTCCAAGTGTTAATGCGACAGGTGCTAATTTTTGCAAAGAATGAGTACCAATGAAAAAGAAATGTAGGAAAAATTCACAATTGAGGGTCGAGTGTCTCAATGACCATAATGTTTATTCATTTTTAGTCAGCAATCTCACATACACACTTGTTCGACTGAATTTTGTGCGTAGCTTCATTGAAAACCAACATGAGACAACACTCGTCCACTAGGATAAACCAAGTGATTCAATGGCTTGTTGCATAAGCTAAATGCAATCAAATGACCTACGAAAAAGGCATTAGGAATAGATTTACCTTTCATTGTTATTGTATTACTAGAGACTAGCAATATTTAGGTTGGAGTGGTGTGATTCGTGCGTAAAGTTAACAATTTTTACTATGCCTTTTTGGATTAATTGTACTTTGATGGAGTTTAAGTAATGACATTTCAGGTCCTAAAGAGAACAAAGGCTCAAGAACAACAAAAATCACACTTGAATGTAACATCAGCACAATAGGGAACAAAATTGAAGAAGGTTGGAACAAAGCAAGAACGTTCGAACGTCAATCCACGTTTGAACGTCATTTGAAATCCTGCCAAGACCAGCTGTTGAGACATGATGTGTTGCAATCAACAAAGGGAAAATGTTGAGGTACTTGAGTACCACATTCGAACGCCAACTCACATTCGAATGTCCTCTGAAATCCTGAGAAGACCACACCACTAAAACTGGGCCTGTTGCAGTACAGAAAGAAGAACCACAGAACAAAAGTACTTGAGTACAACCTTCGAACGCCACTCCACATTCGAACATTGTCTTGAGTGACTGAGAACCAAGTTGTTGTGTGTAAAGTCAAAGTTGTTCAAGACGTATGCAAATAACCAAGTCAAAGACCACAAGCCACTTGAGTGGAAGGAATCAGACCCTATCTGGCGTTCGAACGCCCTCAAAGCAAAGACACAGACAACGTTCAAACGACATCTCACATTCGAACGTTCTTAAAGAAAAGATAGACTTAACGTTCGAATGCCAGATCACGTTTGAACCTCCCCCACTGACTGGCTGTAGAGTTGTTGGCTTTTCACTTGGACTTGGGCGACAAACACTATTCCTTCACCCCTCCTCCCCTTTCTTGCTTATAAATACTCCCATGTTAGGAGCTTAAAGGGAATTCTTCCTCCTATAGAGAAAGGGGGAGCAATCCTTGTTCTTGTAAAGTATGAGTGTTTAGTAATCTAATTCTTAAACATTTCATGTTTATGTTTTCATTTTGCATTTATATCAACCATGATGGAGGTTTAGACTCCCCTTGTAGTTGAAGTCTTTTATTTACTTATGTTAAGTCTTTACATTCATGTTGTGACAACCATGATGGAGGCTTAGACTCCCCTTGTAGTTGTACTTCCTTTTATTTACAAAGTATCAAGAGAGATAGTTCATCTTTTGATTGTGGTGAAAACTCTCCAAAAGTAACTAGCTTTCTTCTACTTTTATTGTTCATGTATTTCACTTCCATTGCTTGAGCATCCTTCTTTCTTAGAAGAGTGAAACTCTTTCACTTTTCTAGAGCTTTACCAAGGCCGTGAAGGGTGAAAAGTGATTCACTTATTCTTCATTGAAGATAAGCTCTTTGTTTAGTTTGCTTCATTTAGTAGCTCCTCTACTTAAAGGGATAAGTAGCATTAACTTTTCTAGCTTTGCCAAGGCCATGAAAAGTGAGTAGCTCCTCATTCATTCTTTAGTAAGAGGTGATGAGTATGTAAAGATTATCCGGAAGCTATGTTTGTGCAACTCCTTCATGCTTTAATGCTTTATATTCCACCTGTTCAATGGATGGTTGAATGCACCTAGCAAAATTGAGGTACTTTGTATAACCACGGGCTTTCTCTATGATACGGATGACTCTTGCATAGAAAGACTCGTTGCTTCAAGGCAAGCACCCTGACTAGCTCTTCATAACAACCTTTTAATCTCCACCATTATTGCGTTTTATTCAAAGAATGGATCTTTAATATCATGGTTGGATACCTTATAGAAACACTTGCTTGTTTGTATGCAGGTTAAGTCTCGGCATAGACAATTCTTGTAAACTTCTAGAAAGGTATCGGAATCATGTGCTTAATTCTCACCATCCATCTTTATCTTCCAATTAACTTGTTGTTGACATGAGAATTAATTGAGTTATAAAGTACAAACATAATAAACCGAAGAGTCTATTACATGCCCTGATCCTCGAGCTAAAGGGTGGCTATTACATTTTTAAAATCTTATATTTTGTCTAGAAAACTCTTGAAAAGAATCTTCTATTCAATTCAAGAACCTCACTACTCCAAACTCTTGAAATTTCTAGTTACTTGGTCTCTATTATTGCTTATTTCAAAACACCAATCATAGTCCTCTGTGGATTCGACTCCGGACTTAACTGGATTATTACTACAACTTGACCGCCTGCACTTGGGTGTACACATTTCGGATCAAGTCAGTGCTGATGACTAAAAAAATTTTTTCTTCGTAAAATTGGCCCAAGTCTTCTGCCATCATTTATCTATTGCCAAAAACATTGTCGTGCTTAGTTGCCCCTGCATGCATGGACCTTATTTTGATGGGCTTTGCACGCATAATGGCCGCAAAGACTTTTATATTTTGTCCTAGTGCAATTTTGGAATAGGCCTCAGCATCCCTTAGCGAACCATTGCAAATCCACTTAAATGAACCCCACAAGAAAATACATTTGAACTTTAAAAGGTGGTGGACCTTCCTATTTGGACCTCATGAGTCTTTACGTAACAAGGCTTAATAAAATACACTTTGAACTTCCAAAGTGATAGACCCCACCATTTTAATAGTTTATAGCTTCCACTCATTAAATAAAAATGTAGGCCCCACCAATAACTTTTCCATGAGTCTTTACATAAGGCTTGATAAAATACACTTTAAACTTTCAAAGTGGTAGACCCCACCATTTTAATATTTTATAGCTTCCACTCATTAAATAAAAATATATGCCCCACCAATAACTTCTCCATGAGTCTTTACATAAGGCTTGATAAAATACACTTTGAACTTTCAAAGTGATAGACCTCCACCATTTTAATATTTATAGCCTCCACTCATTAAAAAAATGTAGGCCCTACCAATAACTTATCTATTTTGCATACTTTTTACCACCACCAGCTTTACTCATCATTTTTTTAATCTTAAATTTCCATGGGACCCACCATTTGGAGAGGTTTGAAAAAAATGCAACAGACTTCTTACAATTCTCTGCCAATCCCACTTTTTGAGAAAGCAATAGTCATGAAATAAGACAAAAACCCCTGTGTACGTTTCTTCTGTGCAACCCCCTTTTTTATTTCTTTCCAATTAGACAAGGCCTCTGATGGGTTCTCCTGATATGACCTCTTACGGCTGTCAGCCGACAGTGTGGCCGGTCCTCTTGATACAGACGAAACGAAATCAATGTTGATTGCCGACTAGTTTTAGCTTGTTAAAAATGAAAAAATTTTCAAAGCTATACCCTCAGTACTGGCGTGACTTGTCCACTGCTGGGTCCAACTTCAGGGAAGTTACTGTTCAAAATATTGGGGTATGGGAGCTGTCGTATTGATCAAGTGGTTAGGCGTGTTGATCGAAGCTATTTTTGCTAAGTGACGCGACTACGGGAGATTTTATGTGGGTTGTCAATGAACTCACCAGTGTCTCTTTTGCCTATAAATTAAGGCCTTCACATTTTTTTTACCTCATCCCATTTTTCGTTCGTGTCTTCAAATTTCTTGGCACTTTCTCCCTTTTCTCCTCACTGTAAATTTTCTAAGCCACTTTGCCTCTTTATTTTCCAAGTCTTTGCACTTCTCCTTTTTCTATTCTCCAAATTTCTCAAGTGTTCTAGCCTTATACACATATTATACATTTTCACAGCCTTTTCCTTGCACCATATTTTTGTTCCCTACACCACTTCTATAAATATATATATATTTTTTTTTTCACCCATGGCCGACCATCGTCATATTCGCGCAGGTCCAGTGCCTCCGTCTGAGGAGTGGTATCGCGCTCCCTTTATTAGTGGTGATGTTAGTGGTGATGTTGATTGATTTTTTGAGTACCTTCGTAGCTATGCGCCCGAGGGAGAGGAGCCAGCCCATCCACTATTCCTAGATCCCCTTGTGCACCTTTATAGGGCCCCTTGTATCGATCTCGAGTTTGTGTTTCGGATGCCATTGGAGAGGGGAGACTTCCCTTATTCTTTTATTAACTTTGAGACCTCATTTACTCCTTCTACCAGCTGGCGCAAGAGGTCTGACCACACTCTTGCAGATGGGGCATTTCGTGAAACTTTGGAGTCTACCAATATTATTTCTGTTATAAAATTATACCGTAAGGTTAGCATTAACCAAAGTAATGCCAGTCTATTTTCTTTGATTTCTCGCTAGTGCAGTGAGACTCATCCATTTGATAAAAAACCATTCTCTGCAGAAATTTCCCATTTCTCAAGTTTAATTACTAAATTTGCTAGAGAATCAAGATCGAGTTTCAATTGGAGGAAGCATAACCAAGTCAAGATGATACGGATACCTTCGTCACCACTTGGGGTGAGTTTACCCCCACTTTGGAGGATGTCTTGGTACTGATGTGACTGCCCATTTTTGGAGATTCAATTTACCCCTCTCGAGATTCTACTCCTACCGAGGCAGCTACAGTATCTTACTTATCTTCATGTTTTACTGATGCTGCAAGGCTTCCTTCATCTTTTGGTGTTGGAGGTAGTGCCGGCGGACACAAGTGGACTTACACATCTTGGGTGAGGTTCTTTTTTAGGGACATCAAGTCTATGAAGAGCAAAGGTTTTGAGCATGTTGGGCAAGATGGCCCTGGATCGCAGAGTGAGCATGTCTTGGTTGCCTTTATCGCAATGTGGTTGACGCAATACATTACACTGGAGCCCCCTTCTAATGGTATCAGTACTGGCATTTTTCCTTTAGCTGCTAGGTTGGCTAGCGACTGCACCATCCCTTTGGCTCCCTTATTTCTCGGGAACCTGTACCTTTACATCGATGAACTGTAGGAGGTGACCTCTATTTCGATGGGGCGTTACGACATCAGTAGCTACGTCTCTACCTTCTTCTTACAGCCCTCCCTACTTGAACATTTCTCGGCATCTGCCCTTGAGGTCACACGACCTACTAATGGTAGTCCTTCTCCCTGGGCACTACGGTGGTCTAAATGCCCTATATCTAGGTCGGTGGACCCCTTTCTCGATGATAAGTCACATTTCATCTTTTGCCCTTACGCAGTTTATCACCCTATGGTTGAGTCATCTTCCTATTACTGCGTCGAGCCCATAACTATTACTGATGGTACCATTAAGACCATGGTCGAGTGCTATTTTGATTTTATTGCTTGCTCCACCAAGGGATACCTTCCCTTTGCTGGAGACCGGAGCACTAGGTCTGGAGTATATAACCCATNTGGTCGAGTGCTATTTTGATTTTATTGCTTGCTCCACCAAGGGATACCTTCCCTTTGCTGGAGACCGGAGCACTAGGTCTGGAGTATATAACCCATATCGGGTGGCTCTATAGTTCAGGTTTGACCAAGGCGTTCTCTCTGCTCTAAGGGACGCCCTAAGTTACATTGACATCGTGCGCTACTATTTATTTGNTATAGTTCAGGTTTGACCAAGGCGTTCTCTCTGCTCTAAGGGACGCCCTAAGTTACATTGACATCGTGCGCTACTATTTATTTGCCGACAGAGTCAGACTACTTGAGGACAAAACAGTCATTATTCTTTCAGCATCCAAGGCTGGTGTTTTCACGCCAGATTATCAAATTTATTAGGTTACTATGGCATCTTCATTATTATGTTTTTTCGAGACTAAGGCTTGTGTATTGCCTCAAGATGCGAGTATCCAAGGCTTTTCCTACTTGAGGAGTTTCAAGTCCAAGATGAGGACCAGAAGGGGTCTAAGCGAGTTTGCTCCGATCGACCATCCACTTAATCAAGGAGGTGTTATGGGAGAGGACCCCTTAAGGATTCCGCCACAACTAGACCCCCTTGTTCTTGCTGAGGAACACCTTATGAAGAAGTCTTGACCAATTACCTTGGAGAATTCAAGTGATGTTAGGCCTGCTAGCATTTCTCACTATGGTTATCTGGCACACAGGACCCGGTCGCGGCGGCTAGTCCTCGCATAGTCGCTCCCTCTTGTTGTAAAGTCTCCTTTTTTTCCCTCTATGGAAGGTAAAACCCTCATTTTGTATCTTGGTGTTTTAGCCCTTAGAAATTTTTTGATACTTGCCCCTTTTTTTCTTAACCGTGTACATGCACCTATATATTCTTTCACTAGGGTCATCCNGCCGTCTATGGAAGGTAAAACCCTCATTTTGTATCTTGGTGTTTTAGCCCTTAGAAATTTTTTGATACTTGCCCCCTTTTTTTCTTAACCGTGTACATGCACCTATATATTCTTTCACTAGGGTCATCCTGCACGAGAGGGCGCTAGAGACATAGTTTGCTGTCTCAGGATGCCCCTTGGCGTAGAGGTCACAATAAGTGAAACCCTCATGACATCTATTATGGTGTTGCCTCCCCAGAGGGTCTACATCGCTTGTTATTTTGATGACAATAATGAATTATGTACTATCAGCACTATTTATCCTGGGAGGCAGCCTTCCATCCCTGNCTGTCTCAGGATGCCCCTTGGCGTAGAGGTCACAATAAGTGAAACCCTCATGACATCTATTATGGCGTTGCCTCCTCGGAGGGTCTACATCGCTTGTTATTTTGATGACGATAATGAATTATGTACTATCAGCACTATTTATCCTGGGAGGCAGCCTTCCATCCCTGCTGCTTCGCATGAAGATGATGATGCTCAATCTCTAGCCTCTAGCATTGCTGAAGAGTTAATACCTCTTTCCCCTGGTGTTGTGCAACGCATAGAAGAACGTTAGGAGGCAATTGTTTCTTCTGTGGTACACACTCAGACTGTTTCTTTTGTTATTTATTATGTTTCTCCTCATCACAACCTAACCTTTTCACCCTTCCCTTTTTTTTTCCTCTGAGTTTGTGATGTCGGCACGACCTTCCTTGAGGGACAATCTTTTNGACCTCTTTCCCCTGGTGTTGTGCAACGCATAGAAGAACGTTAGGAGGCAATTGTTTCTTCTATGGTACACACTCAGACTGTTTCTTTTGTTATTTATTATGTTTCTCCTCATCACAACCTAACCTTTTCACCTTTCCCTTTTTTTTCCTCTGAGTTTGTGATGTCGGCACGACCTTCCCTGAGGGACAATCTTTTGATCCCATACTTGACGTTAATCTTGCGAGATAGTTTGACCAGCTCTAGACTCTATTGGAGGGGAAGCCCCTGACAAGCNTTGATGAGCCCACCCATTCTAGCCCTATGACCCATGAGGGTGGCCTTGGGAATCTCGATTAGGTAAGCCCCTTCCCTTTTGGCCCGGACTTCTCAAATGCAGACCTTTTTGGTATTTCGCTTAGTGACATTATGCTTTTTCATAATGATTTTGTTGATAATTTTTTTGCGGGTATTGCTTCTCCGTGCTTGAACGGCATGACTTTACCTCTTTCGGCACCTTTCTTGTTCCCTTGTTCGGATATTCCAAGCACTACCCCACCACAGGTCCCTCAGTCGCCCTCGTCTCAGACACTACCTCCATCGCCTTCGCTGATTGTTCCTATTTTTCCAACTGTCTCCTCAGATGTGCCTCTGGCACCTATTCAAACCATTCCCTCCCATGGCAGTGCTTTCTTCCCCTTGCCCGGAGGGGCTCGCCTCCTGTCACTCGGAATCCCCAGGCTAAGCACCCCGCTCCTACTGTTGTCACATGTGTCTTTGCATCCCAGTCGACTATGAGCACTTCCACCACCACTAGTCGCGTTACTCAGGAGCGTGGTCTTANTTTTCTTCCCCTTGTCCGGAGGGGCTCGTCTCCTGTCACTCGGAATCCCCAGGCTAAGCACCCCGCTCCTACTGTTGTCACATGTGTCTTTGCATCCTAGTCGACTATGAGCACTTCCACCACCACTAGTCGCGTTACTCAGGAGCGTGGTCTTACACAACCTTCTAGAACTATTATGCTTCCCTTTCCTCCTTCGTATGATGGTTCGGGCTGTGGCAAGGATACTGTTTCATGGCGCAGCGGGTGCTTCACCACTCGACGGAGTATCCCTCTTTTGGATAGTTTGTTGTAGCGTTTTCCCATTATACTTCACTGTTTACCCGCACAGCATGAACGTATGCAATCTTTTATCTTAGACCTCCTGGCATCCTTGGTGTACACCTATCAACACCGCTCAACAAAAGATCTTGGTCGCGGTGACCTCCATTTGGAGTGCGCAGTACGGGACTTGCGGTATGTTGGGATTACTGTTTCGATCATTGGAGACCGCATTGTTCATGCCCGTATTTTGTACGACAACGAACATTCTAAGAGGCTAGCTAACCATTTATGCACTGAATATGATGACATGCAACAAAGTATTAAGGTGTTGCATGATACCTTAGGGACCCACGAGCGGCTACATATGGACCGTTTGCAGGCTACGCAAGCCCTTGGAGATTTTGACGTAGAGGCACCATTTGCTTATGGATTATTGTAGCTTGTTCCATGCATATGTTTCTTTTTGCAAAAAATGTAACCAAAAGACAAGTTTCATATATATATATATATATGATACCAAAATGGAATGAAGTGCAGAATGCGGAATGTAATGAAGTGCTAGAGAGAGTTCAAGGAGAATCTCAAGATGTAGAATAATGTTACAAACAAATATACAGTACATAAATTAAAATATGAAATAAAACTAAGATACTTACAATACTAGTACTAAGTGGGTTAATAGTGAAAGAGGATAGGAGAGAAACTCTTCATTTGCATTATTATGAGAGATCTCTAAAATGCAGGGTTTATAGTGAAGGTATGAGTGTTTTTTTGCTTGGTGATCTTAACAAAAAAAAACTTGTTTCTTCCTTCTCCGAGGAGACCTTTATATAGGCGTAAGGATTTTTGAAGGAATCTTTAGCCATAATGTCCTTTTCTGCTTTATCTCTTGGTAAAAGACTTTCACACCAACTTTCGGTGGAAAAGTATGGGTGAAATACTTTTACTTGGGTAACTTTTGACAAAGGACTCTTAGTGGGTCCTGATGTCTGAAAATTAGGACAGAGTGTTAAGTGGGTCCCTGCCTCGGGGGAAAAGAATCTACTTTCGGTGGAAAAGCAGAGCACATGGGTATTGTTAGCAACTTTTCTTGGGGAAAGGGCTGATGTACTGATAGATATCTTAACATTATATGTAATAGACATNTGCCTCGGGGGAAAAGAATCTGCTTTCGGTGGAAAAGCAGAGCACATGGGTATTGTTAGCAACTTTTCTTGGGGAAAGGGCTGATGTACTGACAGATATCTTAACATTATATGTAATAAACATCTTTTCTTTCTTTAGGTGAAGAAAGTAGTGAGTGAAGCTATCACGCATAAGGAGAAGAATCAAGGATAATCTAGGTCAGGAGTGAGGTCATCAATTCCATCAAATGGATCTTGGCTATCTGGACCCAAATCTACAAATGGGTTAATGGACCCTGCAGATGATGTCGGGGAGGATGAATCACTACAACTTGTTGCATGTTGAAGAAGTTTCTGGGCTAGGGCAATGAGCTCAGATGACTTCTGTTTTGACTACTTCAAGGATTCTAAGGGCTTACTAGAGTCCTTAGAGGAGGACTTCTTCTGCTTATGTTTTGCTTCTTGCGGCGGGGCTGGAGTCAGGGTTTTCTCTGGTGTAGAAACCCTAAGGGCTGGCAGAGCCTTTTCTGGTGTTAGAGTTACTGGTGGAAGGGTAGCAGCAACAGTTGATACTGTAACTGGTGCCAGAACCTTTATTGGGAACTCCTTTTTGACTTGGACAATGATGCGGTCATGTTGGAACCTGGGCCACCATTTCACACTGGATTGCCTACAAACAAAGTTAGAACATATTTCCCAAGACCACTTATAAATCCAAGGAAGTTTATATTGGGTAAAGAAAATTAATAGACTCATGAAATGAGTTATGTCATGAAAACAAGGTTTATAAACAGAAGCAAAATAAGTGACCTGATCTTGTAGGTCCAGTGAAAAAATTTCAGGTATGGAGCCATGAAGATGCCACCACTATGCGAACCAAGTAGGAATTTGGCTCTTAAAATTCTTATCGAACTGAATGAACCAAGAGTGAGTTAATGACTCATCCTGATAGAGAAGAAGTTTATACCATGAATTAATGTAATCATAGTAGCTAAACTTCTTTTCATATCTCTCAANAGCCATGAAGATGCCACCACTATCTGAACCAAGTAGGAATTTGGCTCTTAAAATTCTTATCGAACTGAATGAACCAAGAGTGAGTTAATGACTCATCCTGATAGAGAAGAAGTTTATACCATGAATTAATGTAATCATAGTAGCTAAACTTCTTTTCATATCTCTCAAAGTCTCTGAGCAATGATGGATGAGATCCCCATTCTTTGAGAGAAATGAACTTTAAAATATATAAGGAATGATATATNAGTCTCTGAGCAATGATGAATGAGATCCCCATTCTTTGAGAGAAATGAACTTTAAAATATATAAGGAATGATATATGACTTTACTGGGCTCTTTCTTATCAAATATGGGTTTGATAGAAATAGACTGGGTAAAGAACAAAATATCTTGGTAAAAAATAAATGTTTTCTCTGGGTCAGATGGGATAAAGTTTCATCCTGGTTCGAGATATGCATTTACTAAATCTTTTGGGTTGCTTAGGTGAACATGGATTGGTTCAATGACGAATACTGGTTGAGGTTCACCTTTCTTAACATAATCAACTTTAGGGCCTTTTTGGGCTACAAAAGTTGGTTGGGAACTAGATANCTCTGGGTCAGATGGGATAAAGTTTCATCCTGGTTCGAGATATGTATTTACTAAATCTTTTGGGTTGCTTAGGTGAACATGGATTGGTTCAATGTCGAATACTGGTTGAGGTTCACCTTTCTTAACATAATCAACTTTAGGGCCTTTTTGGGCTACAAAAGTTGGTTGGGAACTAGATACTGGATAAAGATTAACTAGTTGACTAGGGGTAACTAGTTTGTTATTTTTGATGGTCGAAGAAGGACCAACAAATTGGGTTGGGCCTTGTTGGGCCATNATAAAGATTAACTAGTTGACTAGGGGTAACTAGTTGGTTATTTTTGATGGTCGAAGAAGGACCAACAAATTGGGTTGAGCCTTGTTGGGCCATCTGAAGGAAAGTAGATGGGGCCACCAAAGTGGACTGGACTACTGGCCTTATATGACTAGGATTACTAAGAGATTGGTAACGATTGACAATTTGGATAGAGGATGTTTGTGGGCTTGGCAAGGCTAATGGGCTTGACAAGACTAATTGTTTTTGTTTTTGTTCTCTCCCGGCTTTGGAAGAGGTACTGGGTTTAGGCGATTTCCTGTCCGCCGTGGGATCCTTGCAAAAATTCTCGGGTAAGAAAATCAGGAATGCAGTTATTACTGCCTTTAATATATTCGATGTCAAAATCAAAAATACTCAAAATAGATTGTCATCGGGCAAAAATCTGCTTACTAGCAATATTTTGTACATCATTTTTCAAAATATATTTCGCAGATTTACAATCAACTCTAATTAAAAATTTTTGATTTAATATATCATCCTGGAATTTAGAGACACACAGAACAATAGATAAAATTTCTTTTTTAATAGTACTATAATTTGTTTGTGCTTTATTCCAGATACCAGAGTGAAATTGAACGATTTGTTCTTGGGATGCTGGAGTAAGTTTTTGAAGGAGAATACCACCGTAGCCAATGTCGGAGGCATCAGCTTGGATGATTTTAAAGGAATCAACCGAAAGAATACCAAGGCAAAGCAAAGTTTTTATGAAGTACTTGACTTGTTTAACAATGGATGTATGAATAGAAGTCCAAGGAGGAGGATTTCTTTTGAGTCTGTCATATAGAGGTTTGACTTTTTTTCTAAGATCCTGATAGAAGTCAGAAACATAGTTAAGGGAACCAAAGAACCTCTAAGTTGGGTTTTATCTGTGATCTCATCAGGGAACCTATCTGCAAATTGGATAGAACGACTGATGGGAACAATAGTGGACTGTTGGATGTTGTATCCAAGGAACCTTACTGAGGTTTGGAATAACTTGATTTTAGTGGCTGAGATGACTAGACCATTATGTTTGACTATCTCAAGGAATGCATAGAGGTGCTTCCAATGTTCATCTATAGATCTGGAGAAGATGAGAATGTCATCTATATAGACTATAGAAAAATGACTAATGGAATTAAAAATTTCATTCATTATATTTTAAAATTCACTAGGTGCATTTTTCAATCCAAAAGACATTGCATTCCATTCGTAATGGCCAAAAGGAGTTGCAAATGCAGTCTTATATCTATCTTTTGGAGATATAAGGATTTGCTAGTAACCACTTTTCAAATCAAATTTTGAAAAAATTACAAAATTATTAAGTCTTTTAATTAAGTCCTGTTTGTTTGGAATTGGGTACCTGATCCATTCCAACACAGAATTTAAAGGCTTGTAATTAATTACTAGTCTTGGTACGCCTCTCTCTAATTCCACATTTTTGATGACATAGAAAGTTGGGCATGACCAATGAGATTTACTCTTTCTAATGATACCATTTTTAAGTAATTCAGAAATCTCTTTTTTGCAGATTTTCATTACTTCATGGTTCATTTGGATGGGTCTAGATTTAGTGGGAATATCTGTTTCACTAATTCCTTTTAAATATGGAAGTTTTACCATATGTTTTTTCCTATGCCAAAAAGCGGTAGGAAGGTTAGAACATACTTCTACTTCCATTTTTAATTTAAATTGTTCGATTTTTTTCAAGTAAAATTGGGTTTGTCAATTGTTCTTGAACTTTTTTATGGTGAATTTCTTCTTTGAGAAATTTTACCTGTTGATTTTTTTCATTAATTAAATTAAGATACTTAGAGATTGAATGGTCTTTAAGTTGTCTTAGGATCTTAGTTTCTAGTTTACTAATAAACTAGAAAGTTACTAAGTGGCCAAATGGCTTAGTGGTTATCCCCTTAGTGTCAGTCGTAAGAGGATACAGACGATAGACGAATGGCAACCCAAAGATAACTTCACTAGTCATATTTTGTACTAAGACAAAAGATGTTTTAAAACATACATTGTCTTGAAAAATATGTACATTTGACAACTTGTATTTAACTTTCATTTTACTACCATTTGCTGAACTAAGTTTCTCAATTGTTTTTTGATAATACTTAGTTAACATCTACACCTGTATCAATAAGGGCAATAGTTTCTAATTCATAATCATTGTCAATAATGATTTTTACTTGAGAATACCATTTTTGAAAACTAATTTTGTTAACCAGATTAATTCGATAATTATCATTTGTTTGTGAACACCCANTCATTACTTCATGGTTCATTTGGATGGGTCTAGATTTAGTGGAAATATCTGTTTCACTAATTCCTTTTAAATATGGAAGTTTTACCATATATTTTTTCCTATGCCAAAAAGCGGTAGGAAGGTTAGAACATACTTCTACTTCCATTTTTAATTTAAATTGTTCGATTTTTTCAAGTAAAATTGGGTTTGTCAATTGTTCTTGAACTTTTTTATGGTGAATTTCTTCTTTGAGAAATTTTACCTGTTGATTTTTTTCATTAATTAAATTAAGATACTTAGAGATTGAATGGTCTTTAAGTTGTCTTAGGATCTTAGTTTCTAGTTTACTTATAAACTGGAAAGTTACTAAGTGGCCAAATGGCTTAGTGGTTATCCCCTTAGTGTCAGTCGTAAGAGGATACAGACGATAGACGAATGGCAACCCAAAGATAACTTCACTAGTCATATTTTGTACTAAGACAAAAGATGTTTTAAAACATACATTGTCTTGAAAAATATGTACATTTGACAACTTGTATTTAACTTTCATTTTACTACCATTTGCTGAACTAAGTTTCTCAATTGTTTTTTGATAATACTTAGTTAACATCTACACCTGTATCAATAAGGGCAATAGTTTCTAATTCATAATCATTGTCAATAATGATTTTTACTTGAGAATACCATTTTTGAAAACTAATTTTGTTAACCAGATTAATTCGATAATTATCATTTGTTTGTGAACACCCATCATGAAATGGCAGCTTCGTTACACCCGAAGTTTCCACTAAAGAGGTGGAGGTTACAGGAATCCGCTGTAATTGTGTTCTATCCTGAGATTTTGTCTCAGATTGATCATTTATTAATGGCTAATTTTCAGGATCAAAATCCTTTGGAACGCCAAAATTATCAGTGTAGAAAACTTAAAGCTTCGGCAAATTTTTTGTCTTGAGCTCTTAGTTCTTTAATTTCAAATTTTATTTTATTGACTTTCAGTTTGGAGATCTTGTAAAGTGAGTTCTTTCTTTTTCTCCTTAATACGAAAGTAATGACTTTTGCTTCGGGAATAAGGTTTATGGGTTTTGTGTTTTTTGCTGGCAGATGGTGCTACTGAAGGGAGACCATATTGTTCGCAGAAATTTTCCATTTCATATTTAGCCTTTTTCTTGTCATTGGCTAATTGTTTACTAAGTTTCATGTCAATACACATTTTAAGATCTTCCTTTTTGATGGTACTAACAAGATTACCATAGGTAAGAGAATCATATTCTATGATTAACATTTAACATCAGACTTGGATTTACTAGCTTTGTCCCTGGATTTTTGCTTATAAGTTTTTCGGGGTTGTGCTCTGGATTTTTATAAAAACTAGGTTTGGTAAAAGTCTGCTTACTACGAGAGTAATGACTTTTGCTTCGGGAATAAGGTTTATGGGTTTTGTGTTTTCTGCTGGCAGATGGTGCTACTGAAGGGAGACCATATTGTTCGCAGAAATTTTCCATTTCATATTTAGCCTTTTTCTTGTCATTGGCTAATTGTTTACTAAGTTTCATGTCAATACACATTTTAAGATCTTCCTTTTTGATGGTACTAACAAGATTACCATAGGTAAGAGAATCATATTCTATGATTAACATTTAACATCAGACTTGGATTTACTAGCTTTGTCCCTGGATTTTTGCTTATAAGTTTTTCGGGGTTGTGCTCTGGATTTTTATAAAAACTAGGTTTGGTAAAAGTCTGCTTACTACGAGAGTATTGACTTTTGCTTCGGGAATAAGGTTTATGGGTTTTGTGTTTTCTGCTGGCAGATGGTGCTACTGAAGGGAGACCATATTGTTCGCATAAATTTCTCATTTCATATTTAGCCTTTTTCTTTTCATTAGCTAATTGTTTACTAAGTTTCATGTCAATACACATTTTAAGACCTTCCTTTTGGATGGTACTAACAAGATTACCATAGGTAAGAGAATCATATTCTATGATTCTTGTGTCCTTACTAAGTGCATCCCTAATCTTATGGGCAAAGAGATTGGGGAGGCCATTAACAAATTTTTCTTTCCAGAAAGATTTATTGCAGTCTGGACAAAGCATGACTCGAGAGATGAATACATCCTTGTACCATCTAAAATCACTTAGTGTTGGGCACCTAAGATTACTAAGCGGGTCATGAATTCTAGCTTCAATGGAACTAGGTGTGCCAACAAAATGTTTAATAATGGTATAAATAAGAGTATTGATACCATCAGGTCTACCTTGGCCAAGAGCTTGGTCAAAAATAGGTATGCCATCATCATCTTTGACAATAGCATACTTAATCTCATCTCTGATTTCCTAAGTGAGATAATTATCCCACCAACTACGCAACATACCTGTGAATCCTGAGGTAATGAGATCAACTATCTCAGGTTCAGATTGGTCAAGGTTTGTGACATAGTTGTTAATCACTATGGACATGTGGTTGATTTTNAAGTGAGATAATTATCCCACCAACTATGCAACATATCTGTGAATCCTGAGGTAATGAGATCAACTATCTCAGGTTCAGATTGGTCAAGGTTTGTGACATAGTTGTTAATCACTATGGACATGTGGTTGATTTTATTCAGAATTTCTTGTTCACTTAAACCATCTATGTTCCATTCATAGAGTTTGTTAGACTGAACAGAAAACTGATTACTAATATTTTTTTCTTCAAATTGAAGATTAGGTGGTGTTGGTTTGGTATACCAATTTTTAGTAATACTGGTTGGATTAACATTTGAAAAAGTCAATTTATTAATTTGTTGATTACCAAACTGTTCTTCTAATTTATGAATCTCAGAATCATATGAACTCACTGAGCCAACATCTAATGAATTATTAGAAGTTTGATTAATGACAGTAACTTGAGAAGGACCTTCTTTCTTTTTGGAAGATGGTTCTTTTAGCTTCATTTTAGAAATAAGCTTTTCAATTTTCTCAATGTTTTGGCTATCTTTAACTCCTAATTTACTACGGTCTTCAGGTAGGTGAATTAGAGGTTGTTCTAATTTAATACCTGGTTCGATTTCATCAATTTTATTTTCAATTTTATCTAACTGTTTGCCTATAGTAATTAAGCTTTGGTTAGTAAAATTTTTTTGTTCAACAATTTTTTTCTCAGACTCATCATTGGAGAGTTTGAAAGGTGAGGCAACTACAGATCCACCATGGTCAATGACTATGGTTTCAACTGGAGGGTGACTAGATGATATAGTGGATTTTTCTGTTTTCCACTTATATTGTGTAATAACATTAACTTCCTTATAAAAGCTATTAATATAATCAAAGAATAGGATTTCAGCTTCTAATTTATACATTAGCTTAACCCATTGTTTTCTTATCTCGATCTGTTGTTGGGAATTGAATCTTTTAAAGTACTTATGTCTTTTAGATTGATTTTTAGATGATTCAAAGTCCATTTTTAATCTATTCATATTAGGCATGAATAGAGTACTAGATTCTTTTCTAATCATGAGTAACTGGTGATTTACCGGGACGTTACTCTGGAGGTCACTAGCAGTAGGAGAAGGGGTGAAGTCTTCTTCTTCATCATCTTCTTCTATTTTTTGTTGTGGAATACTCTGATGTGAAGTATAACACGGCTTACTAATTTGTGAAGAGGAATTATCGATTCCTTTTAGCTTAAAAAGTCTTTAAATTTCTTTATCTATTTCTTGATCTCGTTTAGAGAGTCTAGAACTAGATTCAGATTTTCTACCTTCGTTAATTTGAATAGGTCTGTTTGATCTACTGCATCTTGCAGAATCAAAGGACATTCTTACTAAGTCATCCGATAATTGGTGGATGCTTTCAACATTTATAATGGTGTTTTCACTTTCTTTATCATGATTTTCATTTTTTACTATCCAAGATTCTGGGAGCGTTATATCCTTCCAGAGGATTTGCTTAGGAGCTTGGATATTAGTTTGACTAGTACTAGCTTGAATTAATGTAGTGCTTCCTAAAGGACTCTTTTGTAATGCATGCACATTCAGGTTTGTGGTGATGCATTTATAGTAAATCCTGTAGATAAGTACTATTGATTCAGTTTCTTTTACCAATTTAGTGATGCTTCCTGTAAGCTTTATTCCTAAGGTTAAAGCTAAAAGAGTATTTTTGCATCCTAAACATAAGGTAAAATCAGGAAAAAAATTAAAATAAACTAGTCCTTTATGGAGACCTGTTTCCATTATCATAATGATACTAGGTCATATTCTAAAAACCTATATATATCAACTGATGTTTATATTTCTGTCTGCCAAAATCCATTTACATGTTTTCTATGGATGTTTACATTTTTATCCCTTGGGAGTAGTATAGCTTCAACCATTTGGCATTAAACTTCTCCATTGTTTTCTCTGACCCGACGCTCCCGATTTCATAATATCTGTTGTCCTCAGCCTTCCGAACATCGAAAGGTCCTTCCCACTTGGCGGCGAAGTTAGGAATGGTCAAGCCTCGCATAACACTTAGGATTGTTTTTAGCACCAAATCACCCTCTTGGAAGGTCCTTGGCTTTACTGCAAGTTATAAGCCTTAGACATTCTTTGGTGATATTTTTTCAAGTGTTCCCTTGCCTCGTCTCGGTGCTCGTCAAGTACTTCTAACGCAACGTGTCTCAACTCTGAGGTTACCTCGGCTCTGGCTGCCAACCTCGCAGAGGGTACCATTATTTTTGCGGGGAGTACTGCTTCCTCGCTATAGACCAGTGAATAGGGAGTCGCGTCAGTAAGCTTTCTTTTTTAGGTTCTATAAGTCCATAGCGCTATTAGCAGTTGTTCAGCCCAATCTTTCCCATCTTCGGTGGTTCTACTCAAGATCCATATCAAGGTCTTATTATTGGCCTCAACTTAACCATTTCCCTGTGGGTAGTACGGTGTGGAAGTATGATGGATCACCCCATATTGTTGTAATGTTGCGGCCACATTTTTATTAATGAAGGGGGGTGTCATTGTCCGACAACAAGTGTTTAGGGAACCCAAACCTATAAATTATATTTTCCTTTAGAAAGCTGGCCACCGCCTTCCCTATCGCCCTTTTTAGGGTTACTACCTCCACCCATTTTATGAACAACTTCATTGCGGCCAGTATCCATATATTTTTGCGAGAGTAGTAAGAGCGGGGTGCTCAGCCTAGGGATACAGAGTGATAGGAGGTGAGCCCCTCCAAGGCAAGGGGAAGAAAGCACTACCATGAGAGGGAATGATTCAAATAAGCACCAGAGGGACATTCGAGGAGACAAGGAATGCATCATCGTAGAGGAAGTAGGGGATTAGCGCCAACTTTATATCGACTTCGTCCGTGAAAGGTCACTTCCAGTAGACAAAAGTGTCGCGACAATGGTCAAAAGAAGAGCCCCTAGGTTCTTTTTGAATAAAAATGAACTATATAGAATGGGGTTCAATGAAAAAAGCCTAAGGTGCCTCATAGGGCAATGAGGTCTTGGAGGTGCTAAAAATGTTGCACGCCGCAAAACACCAGGGGGGCGAAGCTGTACACCCAGATGTTGGACTTAGGGTATTACTGGTCGAAGATGGAGAGGGAATGCATAGAGCGCGTATAAAGGTGTGATGTCTTTCAAAAGCACGAGGATCTCATTCACGCACCTGCCTCAAACTTAAGGACTTTAGCCACCCCATAGCCTTTTCATACATGAGCTACGGACCTCATGGGACCCATTAATCCTCCATCTCGTGAAAATATATGGATACTGGCCGCAACGGAGTTGTTCACAAAATTGGTGGAGGCAGTCCCCCTAAAAAGGACGACAAGGAAGGCGAGAGCACGCTCCTAAGGTCCATGACTGTGACTAGTCACTACAAGACCATGACCTCGAGAGGGTCATGTCCGCAATGCCCCCAGCATGCTCCTACCCAGTGTTTTTTTTCCTCTCTAGACTTTTCCTCGAGACCTTTGTGGAAGTGCCCAATAGAGGAAACTCACATAGTTTCNGAGTTCCACTTTGCCGATGATTGAATATTCTTTTCTTACGGTCCAATCTCCACCTCCATGTGGTTTTAATGGTTTTGTTGTTTATTATCACAATCACACTACCACTTTGTCATTGCTATCATTCTTCCTCATCAAAGTGACCCCTACACATCCAATCTGTGACGTTCTCCCTTGTTGAGCGAACATTTTTATTGGCACCAAAAGATCGAAAACCGTTTTATCAACAGTCGGGAATAAGGAAAAGTTATTTTTCAGATTTGATGCAAATTCAATTTTAGAGCACTATCTATTCCAATCTATAATTAATCAAAGTTGGTTTGATCCCATGTTCTCTCCAACAACATAAAAATCTTTGAAATCTATTCTAGTTATTTCTTATAACCAAAGGAGGGTTAGCGAGAATCAGCTCTTGAAGAAGACTCCATAGTAGGACTCCTAGGTGGAGCATCTTGAGAAGACAATTTGTAGTAGTCTCTCCGTGAAGAACCAAAAAAAAAAAAGAGTTCTTGTTTTGTCCCACCTTATTATTTAGCGGGAGTTTCATCACTATAGCAATATCATCAACAATTTTATTAAGCTACACTTACAATAACTATTGTAGTCTAGACAAGTCTTGCTCAAATCCAACAAAACTGCTTCCCACAGTATCAAAGAGCAAAGCAAGCTACAATCCTAATAACCACTCAATTGTCAATTCAATTGGACTCTTTTCAACTCATCAGTGTACCAACTTGAGAGGAGTATTAGAATATGAAGATAGGATCCAAAAGATCTATCGTTATCTACATTGTTTAGGATATAATGATAGGATCCAAGAGATTTATTACTATCTATAGGATAAGTGTAGATGATGATAAGCTTATGATATTATATCTTTATTATATAATTATCATCTTATAAATAGTCTCATATAATCAAGTACCTTTAATAATACATTGATTAACCCATAGGGCGTTAGGTCCATGGACATAGGCATAGTATGCCGAACCACATTATTTCTCTATCTTATTTTCCTTTATTTTATTATCTTCGATATCTCTCTACTTTTATATCTATGTATGGTGTGTTGTGACTTGGTATTTGTAGTACTCATGTGTTGTAAGATTTAGGTGTGTGACTTGGTAGTTGTATTATGTATTTGTAGTACTCATGATATAATCTAGTGGAAATATGGAAAGTTTTATCTTTGTATGTGATTATTTGTTTTACAGCATATAGCTCTTGTAGTTTACAACTCATGAGGAAGAAGAAAAAATTATTGGTGCAATGTTTAAGTTAAAATTGCAAGGGGAGATACCCCGTTCAAGTATTCTCAGCAAGGATTTTACGAAAAGCGTAGTGATGCAATCACTATAAGTGGCGAATGTAGGCCACTGTTCATTTCCAAACTACGTCGCATCGTGGAGTTTTGGTGAGGCCACTACATGAAAATGAAGGAAATGATGGCAACTAAGAAGTGTAAATGGCATAATGAGTGGTTATGCATTGTACTAATTAGCTCCTATGTTGAAGAAATAATTGGAGATGCATGATGTTGTTAAATTTTGCATGGTGTTTTTTAAAATCAACACGTTTTGGGACACTGTCTAAAGGTTAGCCAAGGCTAAAGATTATACAATAATGACTCTATGTTGTGCACCGGAACATCCAAATGATAAAAAGTTAGTTTTTGGGCATGCCCTATGTACAAGCAATTCCTTGTCATATTTGAGCCTGTCGGGATGATGTGTTCACACAACATGAGATGGAGAGTGTAGGCTCATTGACATCAATCGTCATTGTTGATGACTGATCCCGCCATTTTTTGGTATTACTTACAAAGACATAATTGCTTAATGTGAATCTTATTGTATATGTCATCATATTAGGTAGGTGATGCCTTCCACGTTAAGGCCAATTTTGTTAAATTATTGTTTCTTGGGCATTATTTTGTGTATTTATGAAGGTTGTATTGGTACCAATTAAAACATTAGTTGGGTTTCCCTTTTTGGTTGTAAATTGCACACAGGCAAGATTGTGTATGGGTACAATATGTAAAGTGTTTGAAGATTATGAATATGAAATATTAGTGATGTGAATTATAACCTTGTAATTTGTAATTTGATTTCTACCTATGACTACTTGCTGCACATAATGGTAGGACATATATGTGAAAATATAGGGAGAATTTGCTTGAATTTATATTTGCTCAAAAGACAGTGAAAGAAAGTGGGTTATATTTGGTCACAATTGTTTTCTTTGTTTTTTTATAACAATATATTTTTGCCAGTGTTAAAAAAAGGTGTTGGGAATCGTATACAATAAGCATAGGGGAAAAATTTTTTGGCCGGTTTATTTGTAGTCCGGTGCAAGCCATATAAAACCTATTTCTTTTGGGNTATAATCTAGTGGAAATATGGAAAGTTTTATCTTTGTATGTGATTATTTGTTTTACAGCATATAGCTCTTGTAGTTTACAACTCATGAGGAAGAAGAAAAAATTATTGGTGCAATGTTTAAGTTAAAATTGCAAGGGGAGATACCCCGTTCAAGTATTCTCAGCAAGGATTTTACGAAAAGCGTAGTGATGCAATCACTATAAGTGGCGAATGTAGGCCACTGTTCATTTCCAAACTACGTCGCATCGTGGAGTTTTGGTGAGGCCACTACATGAAAATGAAGGAAATGATGGCAACTAAGAAGTGTAAATGGCATAATGAGTGGTTATGCATTGTACTAATTAGCTCCTATGTTGAAGAAATAATTGGAGATGCATGATGTTGTTAAATTTTGCATGGTGCTTTTTAAAATCAACACGTTTTGGGACACTGTCTAAAGGTTAGCCAAGGCTAAAGATTATACAATAATGACTCTATATTGTGCACCGGAACATCCAAATGATAAAAAGTTAGTTTTTGGGCATGCCCTATGTACAAGCAATTCCTTGTCATATTTGAGCCTGTCGGGATGATGTGTTCACACAACATGAGATGGAGAGTGTAGGCTCATTGACATCAATCGTCATTGTTGATGACTGATCCCGCCATTTTTTGGTATTACTTACAAAGACATAATTGCTTAATGTGAATCTTATTGTATATGTCATCATATTAGGTAGGTGATGCCTTCCACGTTAAGGCCAATTTTGTTAAATTATTGTTTCTTGGGCATTATTTTGTGTATTTATGAAGGTTGTATTGGTACCAATTAAAACATTAGTTGGGTTTCCCTTTTTGGTTGTAAATTGCACACAGGCAAGATTGTGTATGGGTACAATATGTAAAGTGTTTGAAGATTATGAATATGAAATATTAGTGATGTGAATTATAACCTTGTAATTTGTAATTTGATTTCTACCTATGACTACTTGCTGCACATAATGGTAGGACATATATGTGAAAATATAGGGAGAATTTGCTTGAATTTATATTTGCTCAAAAGACAATGAAAGAAAGTGAGTTATATTTGGTCACAATTGTTTTCTTTGTTTTTTTATAACAATATATTTTTGCCAATGTTAAAAAAAGGTGTTGGGAATCGTATACAATAAGCATAGGGGAAAAATATTTTGGCCGGTTTATTTGTAGTCCGGTGCAAGCCATATAAAACCTATTTCTTTTGGGTGATTAGGGTTGATTGATTCTTTATGCCCGCCGCCCTCTCTGTAATCAGTTTTTGAGAATAGTGAAACTCCTGCAGCTCCGTAGACGTAGGCAAATTGCTGAACCACGTAAATATTGTCTTGTGCGTGTGATTATTTTTTTTTTTTTTGCGTGTGTTTTCTCTATTGTTGATTCTCATAGGTTTGGGAATTTCGTGTGAATTTCCTAACAACTGGTATCAGAGCCTGGTTTAGGGTTGAGTGGGAGCAATGGCAGAGGAAACAGGAAAGGCGTTTGGAATAGAAAATTTCGATGGCACAGACTTTGAATTCTGGAGGATACAAATCGAGGATTATCTTTATGGGAAGAAGTTGCATCTGCCGCTTCTAGGGGAAAAAATTGCGACTATGAAGGATGAAGATTGGACTCTTTTTGACAAACAAGTACTGGGAGTTATCAGGTTAACTCTGCCTAGGTCTATTGCGCACAATGTTATAAAGGACAAGACCACAACAGATTTGGTGACAGCTTTGTGTGGTATGTATGAAAAGCCGTCTGTAAACAATAAGGTGCATCTGATGAAGAATTTGTTCAATTTGAAGATGGCAAAGAACGCATCAGTAGCACAACATCTGAACGAGTTTAATTGTCATCTGTAGAAATTGATTTTGATGATGAGATTCGTGCACTGATCGTTTTAGCTTCTATGCCAAATAGTTGGGAGGCAATAAGAATGGCAGTAAGCAATTCTACAGGAAAGGAAAAACTGAAGTACAATGACATATGAGATTTAATTCTGGTCGAGGAGATTTGCAGAAAAGATACAGGTGAAACCTCAGGATCTGGTTTTGCACTAAACCTTGAGACAAGAGGCAGAGGTAATGACAGAATTCAAATCGGGGCAGATCAAAATCTAGAAATTCTAATCGAAACAAAAGTAAATCTAGATCAGACCAACAAGAAAAATGCTGGAATTGTGGAAAAACGGGTCACTTTAAGAGGCAATGCAAAAGTCTTAAGAAAAAGAATGAAGATGATTCTGCTAATGCTGTAACGGAAGAGGTACAGGATGCATTACTTCTTGCAGTAGACAGTCCACTTGATGATTAGGTTTTGGACTTAGGAGCTTCATTTCATACTGCTCCACACCAAGAAATCATGCAGAACTATGTTGCAGGTGATTTTGGTAAGGTGTATTTAGCTGATGGTACAACCTTGGATGTTATGGGTACGGGAAACATCCGAATATCATTGTCCAATGGGTCTGTTTGGTTACTAGAGAAGGTTCGACATATTCCTAACCTAAGGAGGAATTTGATTTCTGTTGGGCAACTTGATGATGAAGAGCATGCTATACTTTTTGTTTGTGGTACTTGGAAGATCACAAAGGGAGCCAGAGTATTGGCTCGTGGAAAGAAGACTGGTACTCTATATGTAACCTCAAGTCCAAGAAACACAATTGCAGTCTCTAAAGCAAGTACTGATACAAGCTTATGGCACCATAGACTTGGTCACATGAGTGAGAAAGGGATGAAAATGCTGCTGTCAAAGGGGAAACTACCAGAGTTAAAGTCTGTTGATTTTGACATGTATGAAAGTTGCATCTTAGGAAAGCAGAAAAAGGTGAGCTTCTTGAAAATTGGTTGAACACCAAAGGCTGAAAAATTGGAGTTAGTACACACAGATTTGTGGGGGCCTTCTCCGATTGCATCCCTTGGGGGTTCAAGGTATTACATCACTTTCATTGATGACTCAAGTAGAAAAGTATGAGTTTATTTTTTGGAAAATAAATCTGATGTATTTTATACTGTTAAGAAGTGGAAGGTTATAGTCGAGACAGAAACAGGTTTGAAAGTAAAATGTTTGAGGTCAGACAATGGAGGAGAGTACATAGATGGAGGGTTCAGTGAGTATTGTGTTGCACATGGAATTAGGATGGAGAAAACCATTCTTGGGACACCACAGAAAAATGGTGTGGCTGAGCGCATGAATAGAACTCTCAATAAGCGTGCTAGGAGTATGAGGTTGTATGTTGGATTACTAAAGACTTTTTGGGCTGATGTTTTTAGTACTGCAGGTTACCTGATAAACCGAGGACCTTCAGTTCCCATGGAGTTCAGACTTCCTGAAGAGGTATGGATTGGTAAAGAAATAAAGTTTTCACATTTAAAAGTTTTTGGTTGTGTTTCATATGTTCATATTGATTATGATGCTCGTACTAAACTTGATGCAAAGTCTAGAATATGTTTTTTCATTGGTTATGGTGATGAAAAATTTGGCTATTGTTTTTGGGATGAACAGAATAGGAAAATCATCAGATGTAGAAATGTGATATTGAATGAACAAGTTATGTACAAGGACAGGTCAACTGTAGTGTCAGATGTCACAGAGATAGATCAAAAGAAATTTGAGTTTGTCAACTTAGATGAATTGAATAAAAGTACTGTCCTGAAAGGGGTGAAGAAGATAAGGATAATGTAGAATCACAGGTAGATTAGAGTACACCTGTAGCTGATGTCTGTAGATCTTCCAGGATCATTAGACCTTCATAGCGTTATTCACCCACTTTAAATTACCTCTTGTTGACTGATGGTGGTGAGCCAGAATATTATGATGAAGCCTTGCACGATGAAAATTCAAGCAAGTGGGAGTTAGCCATGAATGATGAGATGGAGTCCTTGTTGGGAAATCAGACATGGGAACTGACTGAATTGTCAGTAGGGAAAAGGGCTTTGCACAAAAAATGGGTATACAAAATTAAAAATGAGCATGATGGTAACGAGGTATAAAGCCAGATTAGTTTTCAAAGGGTTCCAGCAGAAGAAGGGTATTGACTTCTCAGAATATTTTCTCCAATTGTGAAGATGATGACAATTAGACTGGTATTGGGAATGGTGGCTAAAGAAAACCTACATCATGAGCAGTTAGATGTGAAGACGGCATTCCTTCATGGTGACTTGGAGGAAGACATTTACATGATTCAGCCAGAAGGGTTCATTGTTTAGGGAAAAGAAAATCTAGTCTGCAAACTGAGAAAGAGTGTGTATGGCCTAAAACAAGCTCCAAGACAGTGGTATAAGAAATTTGACAGTTTTATGCATAGAACTGGGTTCAAGAGATATGAAACTGATCATTGTTGTTATGTTAAGTTCTTTGGCAATTCTTACATCATTTTACTGTTATATGTGGACGATATGCTCATTGTAGGGTCTAGCATTGAGCAGATTAACAATCTGAAGAAACTGTTGTCAAAATAGTTTGCAATGAAAGATTTGGGAGCTGCAAAACAAATCCTTGGTATGAGAATCATTAGAGACACAATCAAGGGCACGTTGAAATTGTTGCCGGCCGAGTATGTGAAAAAGGTACTTAGTAGATTCAACATGGATCAAGCCAAACTAGTTGGCACACCGCTGGGTAGTCATTTCAGACTCAACAAAGATTAGTCACCCAAGACAAAGGAGAACATGAGCACATAAGTAAGGTTCCTTACACTTCAGCTATTGGTTCACTTATGTATACTGTGGTTTGTACAAGACCGGACATTGCCCATGCAATGGGAGTTGTGAGTAGATACATAAGCAACCCAAGAAGACAACATTAGGAGACTGTGAAGTGGATTATGAGGTACCTGAAAGGTTCCTCAGAAGCATGCTTGTGTTACACTAGAGATAGTTTGGAGTTACAGGGTTTGTTGATGCCGACTTGGCTGGAGACACTAATAGTAGGAAGAACACCATCGATTTTGTTTACACCTTGGGTGGTACTGCCATGTCGTGGGGTTCTAACATGCAGAAAACAGTATTCCTTTCTACTACAGAGGCCGAGTATGTTGCAGTGTCAAAGGCTTCAAAGGAGATAATTTGGTTACACAGTTTCTTGGAGGAACTAGGTAAAAAGAAACAGAAGGGTACTCTTTACAGTGATAGTCAGAGGATTATATTTCTTGCCAAGAATCCGACATTTCATTCCAGAACAAAGCACATTCAGATCAGGCATCATTTCATATAGTCTTTGCTTGATAATGGTCAGTTGATACTTCAAAAGATCTGTGGAACTAAGAACCCAGCAGACATGTTGACTAAGGGTGTCACTATTGAGAAGTTGAAGCTGTGTGCAGCTTCAGTTGGCCTTCTAGCTTGAGGACATGAAGATAAGTTGCAGGGATGAAGGACTATTCTTGGGAGGATTGTAATTGATGTTGGTGAACTAGTCTCCAAGTGGGAGATTTGTTGGGCTTTTTTGTGGAGTCTAGTTTTTTATGTTGATCCGAATGATGACCTGACCCAAAAATGTTGTGTGGTTTTTAATGAAAAATTGGCGCAAACCATAGCACTCATGGACAAGCCTCGTGGGGGTTCGGGGGCAACGGCCCCGAGGAAAATTGTTTAGGCCTGTTTGTTTGTAGCCCAGTGCAAGCCATATAAAACATATTTCTTTTGAGTGATTAGGGTTGATTGATTCTGTACGGCCGCCGCCCTCTCTGTAATCGTTTTTTTATAATAGTAAAACCCCTGCAGCTTCGCGGACGTAAGCAAATTGTCAAACCACATAAATATTGTCTTATGCGTGTTATTATTTTTCTTTGGCGTGTGTTTTCTTTATTGTTGATTCTCACAGGTTTGGGAATTTCGTGTGAATTTCCTAACATTTTATAGTACAAAAACATTTCTTCAATAATGGTGGTTTGACCAAATAAAACTTGTTAGCCAACTTGGCCAATCACACCCATTATCTTCCTTTTGTGTAGTAAAATCAATATATATATATATATATANATAATACATATATATATATATATATACACACACATTTAAAAAAAAAATTAAAACATTGAGGGCTATTTGGCCACTCATTTCAAACTCTCCCACTTGGCCAATAGACTGCATTTTTTTTTAATCATGTCTAATCCCCATCAAATGTACATGTTTTCTAAAATCATTTGATGCAATAGGTTTAGTCAAGGGATCTGTCATCATCTCTTTAGAACAAATATAATTTATAGCAATCTCATTGCTTTGAAATACATTAACAACATAATGATATTGATGATCAATGTGTTTTCCCCTTGATTCAATTTCTCCATTTTTAATTATACATATAGCAGCTTGGTTATCACACATTTGAGTTATAGGTTTGGCATCTATTTCTTTTAGTTTTAGATCTTCAAGATATCTTTTAAACTAAACAGCTTCCGAAGCTGCACCACCAAATGATATATATTCGGCTTTCATTGTACTTTTAGCTACACGTAATTGTTTTTCACTAGACCATGAGACTGCACCTATACCTAGTAGAAATACACAGCTTGATGTAGATTTTTCTATCAGCAAGATCCCCAGAAAAATTAGCATATGAATAACCAATAGCTTATAAATTTTCACTATTGTATTGGTATGTTAATTTATACTCCTTAGTGCCTTGAATATACTTAAAATTATTTTAATGATAGAAGTTCACCAGGATTACTTTGACATCTACTTACTACACTTGTTGAATAACTAATACATCAGCTCGTTTGGTTGTCGTATTAAAAATAGATGGATTGAATAAAAGAATCCAGTCTAATATAATACAAATGGACAAAAGATAAGATTAAATGAGATATATTCTAATACATAATTTTATNTACTAGACCATGAGACTGCACCTATACCTAGTAGAAATACACAGCTTGACGTAGATTTTTCATCATCAAGATCCCCAGAAAAATTAGCATATGAATAACCAATAGCTTATAAATTTATACTATTGTATTGGTATGTTAATTTATACTCCTTAGTGCCTTGAATATACTTAAAATTATTTTAATGACAGAAGTTCACCAGGATTACTTTGACATCTACTTACTACACTTATTGAATAACTAATACATCAGCTCGTTTGGTTGTCGTATTAAAAATAGATGGATTGAATAAAAGAATCCAGTCTAATACAATACAAATGGACAAAAGATAAGATTAAATGAGATATATTCTAATACATAATTTTATCTAGTATTTTGCATACACTACATAAGTGTTGGATAGTCGTTATTTAGTTTATTCTGTTGTTTGGCTAGAAAATTATTTAATCGTATTAATAATGAATTAACAAAAATATCCTCAATCAATTCTAACATGCGTCAAAATGTTTATTACATTGATGATAGCTTAATCTTATAAGTTGTGAGGTTATAATAGTAAATGTATATAATAATATATTTGAGTTGAATTATAATACCTCCTCTCTTGGTGGCATTAAAATATCTTTTTAATACAGGTCTATCGTACAATATAAATNATTGAATTATAATATCACCTCTCTTGGTGGCATTAAAATATCTTTTTAATACAGGTCTATCGTACAATATAAATACGATTAGTATATCTTTTTGAAATTAATACGAAATCAATTTTGTCTACCAAATAAAGTATTAGACCCGATTAAATTAATAATAATACAATACAATATTTAATTCACTCATAATATGTCTACCAAACAACCCAAGTTTACATACATAAGACTTCCAACTACTTGAGCGTAGGGCTCATTCTCCATTTATCTCTTTTCTTCTTCATTCATTGGACAAATTCTTTTTGATAAGTTATTTACTTATGAATTGATGTATCTATAGGATTTGAATTTTCCATATTAAATCTTTTTAATATTTTCTCAAAATATTGTTCTTAGATAGCTTTAATGTTTATCCCTAATTATTTGTATTCTCAATACATCAGATGCTTCACCCATAACTTTCATTTCAAATTGACATGTTAGAAAAAAATTTAATCTTTTCAATTGATGGAATATCATTGTCGGCTATTAAAATATCATCCACATATAATGATAAAATAATAAAATTGCTCCCACTTTTCCAATAATATATACAATGATCATATTCATTTTCTTTAGAGTCATACATGGTTATAGCATTATGGAAAGTGCAATACCACTGTTTAAATGAATGTTTAAGCCCGTATAGTGATTTTTTCAAGTTTATATATTTTATCATGTTGACCCTCTATTTTATAACTTTCTGGTTGTTGCTTATAGATAACTTCTTTTAATTCTCCATTCAAAAGAGTCGTTTTAACCTCCAGTCTGTATAACTCTAAGTCCAAACATGCTACAATTGACATTAAAATCCTTGTAGAATTAAATTTAGCAACCGAAGAATAAGTTTCCTTGTAACCTACTCCGATTTTTTTAGTAAAGCCTTTAACCACTAATATTGTCTTGTATATTTCAATAGTTTCCTCATATTTATATTTTCTTTTAAGTAACCATTTATGCCCAATTGGTTTTCTATCTTTAGGCACATCCACTAATTCCCACACATCATTTTTAATAATAAAATCTAATTCATCTTGAATTGCTTCTTTCTATTTATCTGAGGCGGGTGATGATAAGGCTTCCTCAACAGTTAATGGATCTTCACTATTTTCTTCATTAATAAAAGTGAGATAGTCTTTAAACCTTGTGAATGGGTTTCTTTCTCTTTGAATTCTTTCAATATCCCTTCCTAATTGTTTTTCAACTTCTTTTTTGTACTCTTGAAAATTTAAAAATCAACAACATGAAAATTTAAAAATCAAAAAGAGACATGTATTAGATATTTAGGCCTTGCTTGGTTTGCATTTTAGAAATTGTTTCTGTTTTCGGAAACAGTTTCTAGAAGAAAAACTATTTGGTCAGTTGTTTTTTGTTTTTGTTTTTGTTTTTTGAAAACTAAAAACAAAAACTGGTAGATTTAGAAAATAAGATACAGTTTTTTTTGAAACAACATTTCCAGAATTTAGAAAACACTACCACCACCACCATAGTCCCACCACCAGACTCCCACCACCATCCTTACACCAACACCAACACCAAGACCACCACCACCTCCAACACCACCATATTTCCACCACCACCACTATCATACTTCTACCACCACACTCCCACCACCACCAAACTTTCGCCACCATCCTTACACCAACACCACCACCACCTCCAACACCACAACACTTCTTCCACCACACTTCCCTGACCACCAAACTTCCACCACCATCACAACTATCATCATATTTATGTTTTTCATTATTTTATGAGTTACTATCCAAACAAGTTTTACTATTTTATATTATGTATAACTGTTTTTTGGAATCATATAACCAAACAAGTTCTATGACACAAAAAACACTAATAACAGTTTTCTAAAACTCTTCCTAACAATAGTTTTCAGATACTATTTTTTGAAATATAAACCAAGCAGGACCTTAGATACTATAATATTAATGATGATGGATTTAAGTCTGGGCCCCATTTTGAGCCCAAAGCCTTCAATGGGCTCACCAAAGATAAACCAAACGGCCCTTCTGGATGACATCTTCCATATTTGTGGTGGACCACCGCCCCGCTCCATGAAAAGCCCAGGATCGTCCAGCCCAGACAAGTGCCTAGGTCAGCTCCCAACAAGCTCAATGATAAGCGTTTGCTAGGGAGTTTGAGCTCAGTACTAAGCAGATTTGATATAATCTCGATCACGCCACGTGGACAGGGGACAATGCTTGACAATTCTAATGAACAAATGTTTCCTAATAGAGATGATATCACATACATTCCATTTCAAGGATAGTGGGCACATAAAATGTTAGGTTGGTAGGCCCTGCTACAAGACAAATGAAGAGAAGACCACAAAATTAGCCAAAAAGGAAGAATTATAAAAACCTTAGGACCAAGGGTTATAAATAGGAGACGAAGTCACTGTAAAAAAAGAGAATATCATAGGCAACCTAAGAAATAATTTGTAAAGAGGTTCCCAGAAAAATCTTTTGTAATCGCTACCTTCTTCTTCAAGCTATACAGTCCTCAAGGAGTAAGAGTCTCTATTATAGTGGATGTGGTCTTGGTCTTTTGGTTAAGGTGAACCATGCACATCCCGTTCTTTGCTATAACTTCAATTCTTAACTCCCCACTGTCTTAAGCACACACGAAACCCCTACTAGGCCTCACCTCATCACAGTTCTGTAATTAGGTAAATAGATTTCGAGCACCATCAGCTTGGTGCCATCTGTAGGAAATGGTTTTTATTGTTTCCTCTAAGTTTCTTTCGTACACTTTGAGGTCTAATGGTTTCTACTCTAAATATGAGCAAATCTCACAAGAATCCACTAACCCTGCAGAACCAACCATAAAAACTTCCAACCCTAACAACGAACGTCGAGAACCATCCTTTGGCAGTGGACATAGCCCCATTCAATGAGCTGGAGACGTATCGCTGGACCACAATGAAGCTGATGAAGCAAAACCAAGACCTTGTGGCATGGATACATGTGTATCACCTCCCACAAGCCTAGTCTGCATTGCTTGTACCACCTCCACCACCGGCTCAAAATGACGTTCCTCATCAGGACTGCCAGATACCGCCTAATGGAGTCACGGACCTCCATGAACATAGCTATTCTGGAGAGAACAACCGATGAAGATAGTCGAAAGAACGAATAGATGATAAGGGTCAAAGCCATGCCGAGAGAAGACCATCCCCTGTCCCTACATGACTTTATGTACCAGTTCTGGGAACAAAGGTTTCGAGAAATCTAGCAAGAGCTGGGAAATGTGAAGGAGGTGATGAAAGGGAAAACACCTGTCACTATGGATGTCCTAGTTCAGCAAACTGAGTCACCCTTTGCCACATAAATCCTTCATTTTCCTCTACCCTAGAAGTTCTGAATGCCGCAGATAGAGGCGTTCGATGGGACTAAGGACGCAATGGATCACCTTAACTTATATAAAAGCCAACTGGAACTCCAAGGTTTCCTTGACCCCATTCATTGTCGAGCTTTTGTCATAACCCTTAAGGGATTGACTATAGCCTGATTTAATAGACTGAAGTCATCGTTGATTTATTCTTTTTAAGAACGCACTATATAGTTCGTGTTTCACTTCATTAAGGCACGAACTTACCCAAAGTCATCCTACTATCTTTTAAGCATCAAACAGGGACCCAACGAGTCTCTCCAAAGATATGTGCAGAGATTTAACCAAGAGTCTTTGAAAGTAGAGAATGTAGATGACAAGTTCGCCTTGACAACCTTCATGTTGAGGTTGGGCCTCCAATCCAAGGACTTATTACTTTCAATCACCAAGAACCCCCAAGCAACGATGGTTGAGGTTCTTGCTAAAGTCGAGAAGTATATAAACGGGGAGGAAGTCCTCTGCATGAAGGGTGGTTCATCAACAACAAATGAGGGAGAAAAGAAAAAGAGAGAGAGAGAGAGAACGTAACCCAAGGAAAGAGAAAATGTGAGATCGGTCCCCAAGGAGAGACTGATCCCCCAAAAGAGAGAGGGAGCCCTCCCCAAAGAGAAGGGGAAACATCAAAGATCGCCTTGGTCCCCCACCCTATGAACTTCAACTGAGGTATGCACTAGCCCCGTTTACCCCCCAAAATGCCCCCATTTCTCAGGTCCTCCACGAGGTCCAGAATTAGAGATTTGTCAAAATGGCTACCAAGGATAAAGTTTGACCCCTGAAGGTGTGATCTCACCAAGTATTGCAACTTTCATAAGGAAACTGGTCACGATACCAACGATTGTATCCAACTGATAATGAGATAGAATATATGATTCAACGGGGTCATTTGCGGCATTATGTGGCGAGGGAGAGAAATGATCAGAACGATCGAGAGAGGGATGACTGAGTTGTTGGGCCACCTCAGCAACAACACCAATAGGCCCTAGGGTTCATTTTAGGTGGCTTTAGAGGATAAAACAAGTTTAGCTTGGTGAGGCGAGCCTACGCTAGGAGGGCTAGATCTGATGATTTCCTTGATGTTCAGACAATTCAAAAAATCTCGAGCAGAGATAGGGAAATAACCTTCTCAGATGCGGACCTAGAAAGATGTCAGCTCCCTTTCGATGACCTTTTGGTCGTTAAGGCCATTATTGCTAATAAAACTGTGCACCACATTCTCGTTGATAATTGCGGTTCGGCTGATATCATTTTTCCCTCTGCATTTGATCAGCTCAGCATAAAAAATTCAAAACTCGAACCCGTAAGAATCCATCTTTTGGGCTTCTTAGGGGAGAGAGTCCTGTCTATGGGATCCTTCCAGCTCGTCCTTACATTAGGAGACCACCATAGTCTGTTTTCTAGTGTTAGACATACCTTCTGCCTACAATGTCTTGCTCGGAATGCCCTCTCTCAACTCCATCAGAGTTGTTCCCTCAGCATATCACCTGGTCATGAAGTTCCCAATAGAAAATAGAGTTAAGGTGGTAAAAGGAGATCAACTTCTTGTCAGAGAATGTTATACGGCATCCATAAGATAGAAAGAGGTGGAATCTTTTCAACTGGAAGACCTAGATATGAGAGATGAGATTGAAAATTGACCTACATCATCAAAGCAGCTAGAGCCAGTGTAAGTTAACAAAGACCCTAGGCACATGATCTTTGTAGACTCAGTGATTCTCTAGGATATCAAAGATGAGCTTATTCTCTTCTTGAAGGAAAACATTGACATTTTTGCTTGAAAACAAGAGGGCATGGAAGGAATCGATTCTAGGGTAATAGTGCACTGGCTTAGCGTAGATCCCAACTACAATCCCATCAAGGAGCTTCACCCCAGAAAAATAAAAAGCAATCAACGAAGAAGTGGTCAAACTATTTTGAGCTAAGACTATTAGGGAGGTTGATTGTCCAACGTGGTGTTGGTGACCATATAGTCACCACAGCAGGGCACAAGCTCCTCAGTTTCATAGATGCCTTTTCTGAATAAAACCAAATTCAGATGGATCCTAATGACCAAGAAAATACTTCTTTCATCACAGAACAAGGAATTTTTTGCTACCAGATCATGCCTTTTGGGCTAAAGAATGTTGGTGCCACTTACTAGAGGTTGGTTAATCGCATGTTTAGGGAGAAGCTTGGGTAAACAATGGAAGTGTACATCGACGATATACTAGTCAAGTCCCTTATATCTGAGCTCCACATCCAACATCTCCAAGAGTCATTAGAAATCATGTGGCAATATAAGATGAAGATGAACCCAACTGAGTGTGCTTTTAGAGTATCGATAGGGAAATTTCTTGAGTTCATAGCCAACAATTGAGGCATCGAAGCAAATCCCGAGAAGTTAAGGGATGTCCTGGAGATAAAGTCACCAACTAACACCATGGAAGTACAACACTTCACCGGAAGAATTGCGGTACTCAATCAGTTTGTTTCATGCTCTAGTGACAAGTGTCATCCATTATTCAAGGTACTAAAGGTCGCTTTCTAATAGGATGAGAAATGCAAGGAAGCCTTCCAGGCCCTGAAGACATACCTGACTTCACCTTTAGTGCTAGTCAGCCCACGGGAGGGAGAAGTCCTAACCCTATGTCTTGCTATATCTGAATTTTTGGTTAGCACAACCTTAGTCAAGGACAAGGAGAGGATACAACAACCCGTCTATTTCTTTAGCAAAGCCCTCAAAAGAGTTAAGGAGAGATACCCCAAAATGGAGAAGCTTGTTCTAGCCCTCCTCGTCGCCACTAGAAGGCTGAGTCCCTACTTTCAAGCACACACCATTGAAGTACTGACTAATTAACTGATGAGACAAGTGCTACCCAAACCTGAGGCATCTAGGAGACTGTTAAAATTGGCAATGGAACTCAAGTTCAAACTGAGGATGGCTATTAAAGGCCTGGTACTTTTAGATTTCCTAATAGAGTTTACGCCTCCATTCAAAGCCCAACCAAAAAACCCTTATCTCGTCACCGCCGTCCTGATGTGGAGACTATACGTAGATGGTGCCTCAAATTCCCAGGGGAGTAATGCTAGCCTTATCTTAACCTCTCCAGAATGGTATAGTCTCGAGTATGCATTAAGGTTCAACTTCCAGGCCTCCAACAACGAGTCTGAGTATGAGGCCCTTATAGCTGGTCTAAATTTGGCCTTTTCGATCGATGCACAATAGATCGTTATTCATAGTGACTCACAACTGGTAGTCAGACAAGTAAAGGAAGAGTACGTAGCCCGAGACGACAAGATGACCCTATACATGAGAAAGGTGCGAAGCCTTTTAATAATATTTGTGGTCGCCGAGCTTGCCCATATTCCCAGAGAAGAAAATTGTTGAGCAGACACACTGGCTAAGCTGACTATGGCATCCCAGCAGGACTTGCCTGGAACAATGCCTGTAGAGGTCCTGCTCGAGCCTAATGCCCAGCTTGATGAAGACCAGGGCATGCTTTTGGACAAGACCACGTCGTGGATGGTGTAACACCCCAGCCTCGGGTTCACAATCTGTCTCAAACGATAAAGAGAACTCGACAACAACCATAAATCCCTACCACTTTTCTATACATAAATACAATTTACATAAAAATTCACCATAACCCATTAGTGAAATGGCTCACCATGAGCCCTACTTATTGTCAGACCGTGATATTGATCTCAAAACTATATATATAATACAATTTAATTTTAAGGGACATATAGACAAGACCCCCCACTACAACATCTAATTTGACCCTCTAGACTTGGCAGTAGATTCCTCGCATCTTTACGATTTTTTTTGAGAAGTCATTAATATCATTAGTAAGAGCTTATATGTGATCATTAGTCATGAGCACAATAGGAAAAAAAAAAAACACTATTAATTTAGAAACAACCTTACAACGCAGCAGTTACCAACTTTCAAATTACACTGCACCACATAGACGTTATTTGTGTACAATACATAAATAAAATATACTGCACAAATCATTACTTTCATATGATTAAATTAAGCCACACAACGAATACCTTTCACACACACATCCCCTGCCACATAAGGAATTCAAGCCACACAAAAAAAATTCACATCACTTAGACGACTTGAAGCACATAACTAATCTTCCGTCACGTAGACCAACTCTAAGCACATCACTAATTTCCATCACATAGATGACCCATACCAAACATTTAGTTCACATCATTTAGATGACTCACAATCACTTCATTTCTTCCTATCACGTAGATAACACAAAATCGAACACTTAATTCATGTCACGAAGACAACTCAAATCGAACACTTAGTTCCTGTCCCGTAGACAACTCGAAATTGAACACTTAGTTCCTGTCACGAAGACGACTGGTATGCAACAATTAATTCATGTTATGAAGACCATTCAAAATCAAACACTTAGTTCCTGTCACGAAGACAACTCAAAATCAAACACTTAGTTCCTGTCATGTAGACAATTCGAAATCAAACAGTTAGTTCCTGTCATGAAGACCACTCAAAATCGAGCACTTAGTATCTGTCATGTAGACAACTTGAAATCAAACACTTAGTCCCTGTCACGAAGACGACTAGTATCCAACAATTAATTTTCATAATGTCTATCTTGTAGTAAGGATGAATCACGTTCATAAGTAAGTTAACCATCCATACAGTCAATTCGTGTCATATGCACATATTCCATTACACAATCAACCCAAGTCATAAATAATTACTTCGTCTTTTAGTCAATTTCCATTACACAACATTATCACGTCACTAAGTTGTTAAATTTCAATAGAAACCATCTCATCTACATTTAAACCAAATTTAAATATTTATCAAATAAAAGTTGTAGGGTAGTGCACCTACCTTGCGGGGAATTCTACCTCGTAGACGAACCCTCCATTAGAGCTTTGAGTGCGGCGTACTTTAAGGTGTTCGCCTCTAGGCCTGGTACACCCAATATTCGCAATTCGACTCCGGCATTAATACGTAATAATGCCCAAGTTTGAAATAGTTTATTTGAACCGAGTTCAATTATCAATTCAAGTCAAATTAAATTATTCATTTACATCGAGTAAAATTATCTACTCGAATCAATTAAGCTAGTCTTCTCGAATCCATTAAAATAATTTTATTTGAACCAATTACACAAAATTAAACATTTCCCATATAATTGCAAATACAAAAGTATACTTGAATTCTCTATAAAACCATAAAATTACATGCTTTCTTGCAATTAAAATATATCCAAGGATTTATGAAAGTTCAAGAACAATTCACAAGATTTACTAATTACCCACCAAACTACAATATTTCTTAATCAAAATTCAACTCACATACAAAAATTTCACTCATTTATTTTTCATACAACAACTTTAAATTAATTCATATACCCACATAAATATTAAGGTGAATCATTCATGCATTAAATCAAAACTCATGCTAAACATTATACATATGTATACACACCATCCAAATACCATACTTTAAATACATGCAACACTCAAAATGTATACATTAGAGTTGGATTTCTACATTTTAGGAAAAAGAAATGGATCACAATTCTTACCTTTGCACCCACAATTTTTTTCTTCTTTTCTTCTCTCTTTTTTCTTTCTTTCTTTCTTTCTTTCTTCCCTTGGTTTCTTCTTCTTTCCTTTTGGTTCTCTTGTTCTTACCGAAATTTAAGTGCAAGACTTCCCCTTTTTTTTCTTTTTTTGTATGCAAGACATGCCTTGCATGTTTTTCTAAGTGGAATCTTCCATCATTGCTTTGTATTTTATATACATATATGTGTGTGTATATATATATATCCAAAAATATTGATAAACTATTAAATTCATATTTCGGACCCTTAACCACTTCTTATACATACTAATACATTTTATTTTTATATCAATAACATGTCACATACTTGTCACCCGATTAATTCCACATTCGCTAATGTACATAAAATAATAAAGTCATGTCACATGTCAGCATTCATATTTAACTTTTCACACTTTAAATAAAACAATTCCCCTTATAATCATTCTTATTAAAATTGTCTCTGACTATAAAAAAATTCATCTTTCAGGTTCAGATCTCATATCATTACTCGTAATTAAATACTGGTTACCAATCCTACGCATACATGTCACACGTGAATATGCTTATTACAAAAATTATATGTTTGTCATGCATATTTGGTTCTTACAATTATAAATAAACGAATACTTCCATACATATTTGTATATCCACCTCAACTTTAATTTTGTTTTTTTCAAAAATTAAACCCAATTTTTATATCGATACCTATACCCAAACTCCCATATTCTTGACAGCTTACTTTTTAATTATCGAACCAAAATTACTATTCACATATAATTAACATATACACCCTTATATATTTTTCTCGAGTTCTTAACCCATGACTAAGTTTATCATCGAACTCATACTTATTTCCTTGTGTTTTCAACTATTTTAATTTTAAATCCAATGATTAAAATAAGTACTCGCATCTATACCCCCAACACAAAATAAAATACCTAATTAGTTGTTCAGGTCTCACAAATGGACCCTTTTTATATGAGGCCCACCTCTCACTTAACAAATGTCCACCCTAGTTAACACCCAAAACAAAAGGTAAATTTAGGCAGAAGGTCCTTCACCCCCATCAGTAGGCTCGGCGGTGGCTTCCCTGACAACATCTTCAGGTTTTGACCCCTCGATCTCCAGCATGAAGGAGTCCAGATCAAGGTCAAGATATGTCCTCTCCACTTGGTCCTAAAATTTCATGAAACTCTTCACAAAGACAGAAACGTTCGCCTTAAGGAGCTTAATGATGTTCTCATTCATGGACCTTAGCTCAGCCTCCTTTGCCTTTAACTCCTCATCTTTAACTTTCAGCTCAACGTCTTTTCCCTTTATAAAATCCTAATAGCGGGTGTCCAGGTCATCACAAACCCTTTTTAACTCAACCACCTCGGTTTCTAGAATAACAACCTTCTCCTCAGCCAAACCCTTCCCCTCCTTAGCAACGTGAGCAAAATCTAATGCACTCCCTAGCTCGTGCTCTTTTGCAGCCAGATCAGCCCTGAGCTGCTGCTCGGTAAATTTGAGCTTCTCCAATTCTAAGCGCAAGGGAGCTTGCTTGGAAGACTGGCTAGCTAGTTGGGACGAAAGGTGATCATGATGGAACTTCATCATCTTGATGCATGCCAAAAACTAGAAAAAGGAACATAGTTAGCATAGATAAGAAATAAGGGGAACCAAAGATGATATTCAAATAGGGGTGGTGAAAGTGCATGATACCTTAGCCAAGCCCTGGATGGTATGCTTGGTCTTCCTCATGAAGTTAACCTACATAGCTTCCTCGGGGTCTTAGGTTGAGACTAGCTCGGCTAGGGTGTCCACAGTAGCTACCGGATAACACAGGAACCCACTGCCTTAGACAGTCATCTGGGGGGGTTTAGGTTCATTTTTTCCACTTCGACAGGTTAGCTAAGGGAGAGTGGGAGCCGCCCCTGGGAGCTTTGCACTTTTGGTCAGGGGCTTGCTCTTGGATGATGATTTGGTGGGCTCATCCCCTCCTACCTTGCGCCCCCTCCTCGATGGACGGCTCAGGAGACAAAGAAGGTGGAAAGGCACTCCCATGAGAGGTCATATCCTCACGCTTCTGCTCCAAAATAGCATCCATCGACTTAGATTCCTTCTGGGAAGGAAGCTTTGAAGCCTTCACCAACTTCCCTTTTTTTCTCTTTCTCTCATTTATGAAGGCCTCCAGGATGAGCTTGCGATCCATTTGATCAGGAGATTCTGCTAGCAACAATTCAGCAAATTAGGCAAGTAATGACTCCATTGGGGGATCGAGCATGTATTTAGCAAGGTTTGCCTCGGTTAACAAAGTCGAAAAGACTTAAGACCAAAAGCTTTAGCTAGAGCCACCCTATCAACCTCCATAACATCAAGAGTAGGATAGAAACCTTAAAAGCAAGCCACAAATCAGAATTAGAATCTCAGGAAACCCACAGCCACCATGCAAACATTTAGCCACATCCATTATGTGTGTTCCTAGGGACTCCCCAAGACCAAGGAATGGTGGAAAAGGTCACCAATCGCTCCTGATAACTCCCAGGAATCACCCCAAACAAAGAAGAACTTTGGTTTCCACCCTTTGTTGGAAGCAAGAAGCCTAGATACCAAACTCTTTGCCTTCACCCATTTGGCAAAATAAAAAAAGTCTAATGCCAGAGAATACTTGAGCTAAAAGAGGTGGGCAAATTCATGAATGATGGGTGGAGAGGTATTCCCACTCTTAAACCAGTGAATGAGAAAAACGATGAGTAACCCCCAACCATTTGGAGAAACTCAAGTTGGACACATATTGTAGAAGACAAGAATATCTCAAATGAAAATGGTGAACAAGGAATCTAATACTAGCGTAGAATGTTGAAACGAATAAACTGGCCATCCTAGGGACAATAGAGTTACATCTCTCATCATCCTTAGGAGAATGAAGTAAAACAGAAGCTGGCAAAGAAAACCCTTCCCTCAAAGCCTCTAGATCATCCTTATCGAGACGACTCGAGGTCGACTCAGCATAGTAGGTGAGGTCAGACAGGTCTCGTCAGACCTTCTTCTTATTGAAGGAAGAAGACGAAGCTCCCTTAAACCTCCTCTTCTTGGTATGACTTGAGGAAACAGGGGGCAACGCCAATGAAGTCTCAACAAAATGACCCGAAGTTGAAACCTCAGGAGCAGGCCCTAGATCTCCTTGAATCCGTCGCCCTAAGATGGAACTTGAACCTTTCTGCTAAAGTTAAGGAGAATTGGTCTCCCTCAACCAAAATGCTGCCACAAATAGGAACCTCCTCCCTAGCAGAGGGATAGGAGATCTCTTCCTCAACATGACCACTAGAGGAAGAAGCCGAAACCTCATTGGCATCCTCATCACTCCCCTCCGCGGACGCGGAATTGGAAGGGGTCCCAAGAACTACTCTCCCCATTAGTGGTTCAAATTACAAATCAAAGTACAAGGGGGTAGATGCGAAGTGTAATCCATCAAAAATAGGGGAACAAAACACCAAGATCTAAGTGAGGATAACCTCAATAAACGGGGATAATCTACAAATCACAAAAGGAAACCAAAACTACTAGAGTGAGTTTGGAAATAACTAAACCTCTAAATAATGAAACGAAACATGTAGCCCCATCAGGGAGGGTTAAAAGGATCCATATCGAAGGGAAAGAAGATAAGAACGTACCTAACCAGGAGCTAGGGTTGATTCGCAGAAGGATGAGAAGCCTAGAACTCTCAAAACCACTAGGAACCCGAAGTGGCCTCCTTAGAGTGTAGAGGAAAGGAAAAGGAGTGCAAAGAGACTGTAAATTTGAAATATCAGTAAAAAGGCAAGATGGGTTTCCCCTTTTTTATATGTAGCATTATTGACACGATGGGACGTGGAAAAAGAACGTGTAGAAGGAGTTGCATAGTAGAAGCTCTCCCCCAAGCAACGAGAGTCCTATCCTAGCATGTCTCTCTCATCAAAAGAAAGCACAGGGAAGTTAAACACATCGTTGAAGTAGTACCTGTAATTATTGGAAACCGTCATCCATAGATGTGCCATGACGATGGGAAAGACAATTTTAAGCCTAAGACAGGGTTGAGAGGTCATCCCCTAACCTGGGGTTGAGGGGGCAACTAATGATGATGGATTTAAGTATGGACCCCATTTTAAGCCCAAAGCCTCTGATGGGCTCACCAAAGATAAACCAAGCGACCCTTTTGGATGACGTCTTCCACATCCGAGCTGGACCACCACCCTACTCCATGAAAAGTCCAGGATCGTCCAGCTCAGACTAGTGCCTAGGTTGGTGATAAACGTTTGCTCGGGAGTTTTAGCTTGGTACCAAGCGAATTTGATATAACCCCGATCGCACCATGTGGACCGAGGATAGAGGGACAATGCTTGACAATTCTAATGAACAAATATTCCCTGATAAAGGGAATATCACATACATTCCGTTTTAAGCATAGTGGGTGTAGAAAACTTCAAGTTGGCAGACCCCGCTACAGGAAAAATGATGAGGGGACCACAAAATCAACTAGAAAGGGAAAAATTATAGAAACCCTATGACCAAGGGATATAAAATGGGAGACAAAGTCATTGTAAAGAAAGAGAACACCATAGACAACCTAAGAAATACTTTGCAAAGAGGCTCCCAAAAAAATCTTCTATAATCGCTACCTTCTTCTTCGAGCAATATAGTCGTCAAAGAACAAGAATATCCATTATAGTGGATGTAACCTTGGTCTTTTGACTGAGGCGAACCACTCATATCCTGGTCTTTCTTTAGCTTCAATTCTTAATTCCCTCACTATCTAAAGCATACACTAAGCCCCAACTAGGCCTCAACCCATCATGGTTCTGTAATTGGGTAAACAAATTTTGAGCACCATCAAATACTATAACTGCGAGTGGGGAAAGGAATTTGCAATTTCTCTATAGTAATCTTCTCTTCCACGACGATTTTGTATTAATCTTTGTTTTCTACATTTTCTTGTTGATTTAATTCGAAACCATATTGGGATTGGTTTGAAAATGAGTTCTCTACACGTGGATTACGTGATAATCGAGAAAGCAAACGCAGTTGCGAGGTATCGTCAGTTTCGAAAGATTGCGAAATTGTTCCAAATGTTTGAGATCATTGTGGCTCTAAGTTTGCTCTCATGGTTGACCACTCGGATTCCGGCAGTTATCAAAATCTCTGGTGAATATCTCATGAGAGTTTTCGTCTACTTATTCAACCCTCATGCCATATTTTTGGCCTCCGCCAGAAGATGACATACCTCACCACCAATACTTTATGCCTATTCAACAGCCTCCCCAACAAATGGCGCCTTGCGTCCACCACCACTCTCTGTACACAGATTCCTGATCTAGATACCATCGTTGTTCTCTCTCTATATTCTCTAAAGAGTTGCTCTTTCTGCTTTTGGAATCTATGTTGCAGTGATAGTGTCATCATTTTATCCACAAGAAGAACGATTACTCAAACTGAAGTGAATCTTTGATGCAGAATCTCCTCATTATAAGCCATTGATTGTATAGTTTAGTCTCATTCAAGTTGAGGCTAAAATGTACGTACGGTGGTCATTTTAAAAAATATTTAATTAAAATAAAATAAAGGACTAATCTTAACTTGTATTCTAAAAGGTTACTTGAATATCAATTTATACTCTCAAAATTTAAAAATATTAATTTACCCCCTAAAAAGATATAAATACGTATCAATGTGCACCTGAGATTAACTGCTGTCCATTTTGCCATTAAAAAAGTTTAGATTTATTATAAATTACACCATTCAAAGTTTAAATATTTTACATTTATGATCCAAAAAAAATTACATCAATTAATATTCGTTAAATAGCTCTCAATTGTATCATGTCATAACGTTTTCCTGTCGTGTTCGAGTCGATAAAAAATTATTTTTAACACAAAAAATATTTTTTTGTCGAGTTAATTCACATTTACGATAATTCATCTAATACTATTTAATATTTTTTAAAAATTAAAAAATACTTATTTTTTTGCCCATAATACTCATTAAATAACTATTTTCTGTCTACAGTTGTGTTATTCGTATTTAACTTAAATTTGATCGAACAATCGAAAGATTTGTGTCTATTTGTAGATAGAAAATAACTATTTAATGAGTATTGTAGGGAAAAAATAGGTATTTATAATTTTTTTTACTAACTCAAACACGACACGAAAATATTATGATACGATACAATTGAGAGCACTATTTAATGAGCATTAATGGATGAATTTGGATTATAAATATTTAAACTTTGAGAGGTACAATTTATAATTAGTCAAAATTTTTTTAATTGAAAAATGGATGAAGTTAACTTCAAATGTACATTAGTACGAATTTATATCTTTTATGATGTAAATTAATATTTTAAACTTTAAAAATATAAATTAAAATTTGAGTGATATTTCATAGTACAAATTAAAATTAATCCTAAATTAAATGATAAAACAATGTACTTTAGACTTACCCCTGTCACCTTAAAAAAATTTGCTTGCCTTTAAGGTCTTAAAAGACCTTAGACATTTACCAATTTTCACTCAAAAAAAAAATGTAGTGTATTCGGTATTACAAGTGAGCCTATTACTTTCCCGCTTGTTCAAAAATGTCATGTGAGACTGTGGACCCTACAGTCTCCCTGACTCCACTATACTTTTTCCATGTACACCAGCTGTAATCACACAATCCACGGCCCACAAATACCTGTGGTCCACTCATTACGAATACCCAAATCCAACGGTCTATATTTGCTCAACAAATTACACGCGTCAGTCCTTCAGTGTTAGGTCACCTCGCCCTCGAAGTGCTACAACAGATGCTCTTTCTTTGTCTCACTAACCCGGCAAATCCCTTTGTCTTCTCTTTCGTGTCCGAAAACACACACACACACACACTCTCTCTCTCTCTCTCTCTCTCTCTCTCTCGCTCTCGCTATGAAGTTTCACTCTCACGGACACACTTCCGGCACTCTCTCTATAAAACCTTTTTGCATCGATTTGGTCTCGATGTGGTTGCGAGTTGTTTGATTGGAAGTTTGATTCGATTGTCATCGATCTTATGTTTGGAATTTCTGCGGATTTTTTTGAAGCTATTTTTGATGATTGGGATGGTTCTGCTCAAGAAAGGTTGGCGTTTATAGCTTTTCCGAAATGGATAACAGTTGGCAGAGCAAATGTGGTTCGATGTGGTCATTTTCGACGCCGTCAATGGCTTCTTCGTCGCAGGTTCAGCCACTTGAATCTCGGAATCAGGTAATTTTTTTTTTTTTTTGTGGGGCTGATTGTATTGTTTGAGCAGCTGGTGATTGCGTGCATGCGTTTGGGTTTTGTTACGAATCGTTTTTATGTTGTGGTTATGAAGAAATTCTAAATATGGTTAAATTGCTTATCCTTTGCCTTGAACTGCTGAAATGATCTTATTTTTGACTATCTAATTAGATGGTGTGTGAATGTTTTTTTCTTTGTGTGTGTTCATGTGTGCATCTGAAATATAAATGTGTTTATTAGCTGGCATTGTTTGTACTAATGTTATAGGTCACTGACAACTCTTATTTTCGAGGGAAGTAAAAAAGTGGTGCAGGAACAATTTGGGATATAGTAAGGGGAGAGAATTGGCTCCTCCCGTATCTGTAAATGCAAATTTAGGCAATTTCCAATTTTGTCTTTCTTGGGTTGTACTCTTTAAAATGTGATTAATTATTTACCTCAAACTAGAATAATCAGCAGTGAAGAAAATGTGACTCGAAACTCTGCATTCTTGAATTAGATTGAAGTGTGCATTTTGAAGATTTCGGTTTGGTCCTATGATACATTTGAATTGAATTGCAGTGGAGTTTTCCATAACACAGGGTATAAAAACAAATGATATGTAGACAGAAGATATTTAAGTCGTTCATCTTTGTAAAGACTCTTTGAGAAATTCTCTATTACGGTGTGATAAGTGAGAGTTGTTGTATTGCATATATGGAGCTTGTTACAACTTTATCTGCCCATTCTAATGGGTATGTACAGTAGCATAGTTGCAGTAAAAAAACTGATAAGGATAAGAAGAGCTGCTATCTATCCCTTAAGCTACAAGAGATTTTTTCAAATTTAAATCTGTGCTATCACTACCCCTCAAACTTGGCCAGGGATCAAGATAAAGGCTGGGTTTGTTTCATAAATCCAAAAACGAAATTTTTGTGAGAGTCTTAGTGAAGATATCAGTCAGTTGATTATTGGATGAGACGAACTGGGTTTCAACTGAACCAAGCGCTACTTTCTCACGTCCTTAATGAAAATCCAACTCAATATGCTTTGATCGACCATGAAAAACTGGGTTAATTGCTTGTCATGCACTTATATTGTCACAATCTAGAAGAGGGTCATGAAAAGGAAAGGTTGAGATCACGCAAGCGGCCGTTGAGGTCATGGACCGGTATTCTACTTCGGCACTTGAATTTGCGACGGTAGACTATTCCTTAGCACTCCAAGAAGCACAATTATTGCCCAGAAAAGTACACATCAGTTGTAAAGTGAAGGCTAAAGAATAACCAGGCCAATTAGCATTCAAGAAGGCATGAAGATCTAGATTGCTAGAACTTAAGATACATGACCCAAAATAAGCAATCCTATTGATACAACACAAAATACGTTTAACAAGGTTGTAACGGGCCATGGTGGGAGGATGCAGGAGCATACAAAGTCAGCATTGTAGAAAATGTTGGGTCCAGTAAATGTAAAATATTGCAGCTAACCACTAATACTTAGCTAATATGTGGGATCTGGATACTACTCACTAGAAGAGGAAGGGATGTGGCCTTTAGAAGGCATTGGTATTGATATGGGTTTAGAATAATCCATAGAAACACGACCCAAGAGATCCATGGCATAACGAGTTTGAGAAATATAAAGACTTGTGACCCAATGAACTTCACTGGCAAGAACATGATGAAGAAAACCCAAGCCATTAATGAAAATATCGGGAACAAGTTGAGTGATAAGCCAAGTTATTTGTGGGGGATTATAAGCGGTGACCACTATGTCATTAACATATAAAAGCAAAACAAGAATTCTAGATTGAGATTTGTAGATAAATAAGTTGGGATATGCCTTGCTGCAATAAAATCTAAGAGTGATAAGTAAAGTACTAAGTTGATCCAACTAAGCTCGGGAAACTTGCTTGAGACAATACAAAGCATCGTTGATTTGGCATACATGTGTGAGATAAGACGGATCAGCGTACCATAGGGTTGTTTCATGTATACGGGGGTAGAAATTGAACCATGAAGAAATATGTTTTGGACATCAAGTTGCTGGATTTCACACCCTTTGACAATAGTAACGGCGAGAGCAAGGCGAATACTAACTAGTTTGATGACTAGAGAACAAGTTTCGGAGAAATCAATTCCATCGACTTAACTAAAACCTTAGGCGATGTGAGGAGCTTTGAGGCATTCAAGCTAGGGTTACGTGGATTGCGGGTCGGTTTGGTATGTGATATAGGTACGAATGCGAGGTACGTTAATTTCTCAGATGCGCACTATGGTGGGGATAGGCCTAGTTGTTATATTATTTTGGGTCGCAGTTCGCTTTTGGACACTTATCCGAATCGTTTTCATTTTTACAAAGAATTATATATAGTTATACATTACACTCTATAAGCAATATGCGAACTTGTAAATTTAACACTGCAATGCTTACATGACCAACTCTTTGATCTCCTTAGATTTTTTCCTTGAGTTGCACCAATAAGATTAACTTTATTGAGTAATGACTTTAATTTTGCATCCTCTTGTAATTGATCTTCTTGTATGTATTTTTTCATGGTTGGCTAGTGTTATCTTCTTCCATTACTTTAATATGTTCAATTTCTTGTTTATTAGCAGAATCATTTAAATTCTAAATATTAATTCTGGACTGTTCTTCAACTTGAGAAAAATCTTGTTCATCTCTCTTCATTTTTCCAAAAGCCATTTTTTTTAAATAATAAAAATTCAATAAAGTAGAGAGATGATGAATGAAGATTTGGGCAGCAAAGAGAGACAGTACAAAGCAGTAATTGGAGTAAAAATTTGAAAATATATATAGGACTTTGTAGACATGCATAAGGCAGCTGCCTAAAATTAATATAACCTAAGTATTGTTTTGACTTTTTTATCCAAAGTGTGTTATCAAGTCATATAAAATAGAGGGCTTTTTTCGTCTTTTCACCAAAACTAATGCCCTAGTAATACCCACTAGGGTATTAGTAGTCTACCAGATCACGTTTCGTGAGTTGGTACCAATCAATAGAGAGAGAAAGAGAGAGATGCGATGTGAACTAAGTCGACGAAATGAGAGAGATCTTCAACAATGAATCTCAAAGCAATCTACGATGGGAACCAAGCCAATTGTACTATGGCAAGCAATCTGCTATGGGAAGCACTGTTCGCAGGCGAATGTCGATCGAGGCATACAAATGTGATCCATAGCATTTTTTTATGCAGTAATCCGACTAGCTACGTGGGATCCATCGGGTATGTAACCTAATCTTCACTCAATTTGGTATTGGGGTTAGGGATTAGAATTAATTGCCATTCTATTGTAAATTTCTACTTAATCTGTGCAATTTTTGAAATTTGCAATGATTTAGTTTGATATGGGGTTAGGGCTTATGTTGGGGATTTGGGTTTTGAACTTTTGATTTAGTGATTGGATAGAATTTGGGGTCGGTGATATAAGCGATCTAGGTTGCGAACGACCCACGTATGGGGTTGTGCAACCTAGATCGAGGTTTGTAGATCTTCATATGTTTTTTGGTAACTCTGGTTCAAGTACACCGTTTGAATTTAGCTTTGCTTTGTAAACCCATTTGTAACTAATGCCATTCATATCCAAACGAGATGGTACAATAGTCCAAATTTTATTGGCAGCAAGGGCAACCATTTCTTCATCTGTGGTTGCCAACCAATTAGGATGTCGTTTGCCCATGATAATAGAGTAAGGTTCTAGTGGTATATTGTCATAAGCTCAAGTTACAATAAAATTGAGATATTTGGAATTAGGTTTGTGAACTTCAATTTGTGATTGAGTAATCATTTAGCATTGTGGTGGAAGGTGATCGCTAGTTGTTTTCCCCACCGAGGAGGAAGGATCTCCCATTGGTGGGTTAGGTTCCATCACTTTAGAGATAAAAAATGCTAGTTGACCAGTAGCAGATTGGGTAAGAGAGAAAGTGATCCAACTACGGCAAAGTAGGACACCATGGGTTGTGCTAGTGCGAATGAAAGTTGCAGATGTTGACAATGGAGTATTATGGACAATGAAGAAGTGAAAGAGGGAGATGCTTCCGAGTTGGTGAATGTGCAAAGTTCACTATCAAAAACATTGGAGCCATAAAGCTGAGGAGGCTTAGAGAATGGGATAATGGTTTCGTGCAAGACGATATGTTGGGAAATATCTATATAATAAAACACCTAGTGCACATATATATATATGCGACCTGTGGGTGGATACAAACATTTGTAGCCTTTGTTTCAGGTACTATATTCAAGAAAAATACAAGTGATTTTGGCGCCAACTTGTTAGACTGATATTCACCAAGGTCAGGAAAACATTTGCACTGTAATGCCCGTAACATAACATAATTAGAATGCTTTCCATTGAATTGAAAGAATGAAGAATCCATGCTGAGATGTGGTGAAGGTAACTAATTTATCAGGAAAATAGTCGTAGAGAAACAGTCCACCCAATAGTGAGGAGGGGGTTGAGCATGGAACATCATTGTGAGACCAAATTTGGTGATACTTCGATGTTTACACTCAACTTTCCATTTTGTTCAAGTGTTTTTGAACATGTAAATTGATGATGATTTCTTTGGTTGCCAAGTATTGTTTAAATTCATTGTTGTCAAATTCTCCACCTTCATCACTTTGGAATCACTGCTTTTGTCATCGAAGTGACACTGAATATACTTGATAAAATGATCAAAACAATAAAAAAAGTGCAGACTTATAGGAAAAAAGATGTGAAGTTTGTGAAGTTGTTGATAAAAATAGCATAGTTCCAAAATTGTTCTCTAGTTTTATGGGATATGGTCCCCATCTGCATTCTTATAGAATGCAGATGTTATTTCACTATCAACTGGTGAAAAAAGTAGTCGACATGACTGGCGCATTTGACAACTAAACTTACGAATTCTTAAATTTGAAATCAAATGCAATAAATTTCTTAAGAGTGCAAATGATCAATGAGCCATTGATGTGGATGCCCAAGATGTGGATGCTAACAATTATTATCAACTTTGTGAAAACGGTGATGTAGAACCAGAATAGTATTTTTTTTTATTTTGATGTTGGCCGAATGTTGTGATAAGCCTCAGAGTTAGTGGGCCTTGGTTGGCCCAATTACTGGTAGTTTGGTAGAAGTTTCTAGTAATATATTAATATAAATAGTTGAGAGTTGATTGAGATATTTGAAATTTGAAAATGTATTTAATTAAACAGTTGAGGGATGGCAAAAGTATCAATGTAAATAGTTGGAGGATGTATTAAATGAGGTAGGTAGAAGATTGTAGGAGCCTTTCTTGAGCCTATATAAAGGGCCCTTGTGTAACCTTTTGAGGCATTTAAGTTTGAAAATAATAACATTTATGGAGAGTTCTTCTCTTATTCTCTGTGGGGATTCAGAGTGTGTTCTTAACACTAGGAAACTATGATTTCCTCTTGTTCTTTTGTTCACCGCGTATAGCAATGAGAGAAGAGAGCTATTGGAATGCTGTCAAGAGCATTTAGACCATCACGTTTACTCCCTTTTGCTACTATCTGATTGGTTTTCAGGTCCTTGAGCACAAAACCAATGACATCAAATGTAAAAACAAGAGGACAATCAATAGTAAGCTTACTAATGGCTATCAAATCTTTCTTGGTTTCTAGAACGAGTAAAACATTATTTAATTTAATAGAAGAATGACTAGTTAATGAGGTTTTGTGTCACAGGATAGGGGTATTTAGCATGTGGTATGGAAGAGGGAGAAGAGGTGGATGTTGTTTGGCTAGAGGTGGTTGACATTGGAAAAAAAAAAAATCAGAAAAAAGACTCTCTCTTATCTTACCGGTGTAGGCTCTGATTCCATAAAGACTCTTTTAGACATGGTGTGATAAGTGAGAGCCATTATATTGCATTTATAGAGTTTGTTGCCTAATGTATTTGCGCATTCTACTGGGTATGTACAACAACAAAGTCGTGGTAAAAAAGGTGATAAGGATAAGAAGCGATGCTATCTATCCATTAAGCTACAAGAGATGCAGAAATGAGAATTTTAATATGGATATGGGGTGAAACGAGAAATGATATAATTAGAAATGAGTATATTTATAAAGCCCTAGAAGTAGCACCGATAAATTAAGTTAGAATCGACTTAGGTGATTTGGACATGTTTATAGAAGACCTAATAATACGCCAGTAAAGAAGAGTGATTTGATACTTATCAATGGTAATGCGGGAGGTAGAGGTAGACATAAAATAACTGTGAACGAAATAATTATAAAGGATATGATAGCTTATGATCTAACAAAACATATGGCTCTTGATAGAGTGGAATGGAAAAATGGGATTAATGTAGCCGACCCCAAATAGTTGGGATTAAGGCTTTAGTGAGTTAAGTCACCAATGAATTGAAACCAATTATAAGGTTTGTATTTAGAGAACGTCATGATAATCACAGGAATATAACCAAACCTATAGGCAACAACGACAGTGTAAAGTCCAGTTTAAATATCGAGAGGAGCATTCTGCTGGTCTCAAAACTCAGAGATTGGCATTAATTCCCCCAAATTTAGAAAGGGGAATATCAAAATGGTGCATTCACTGTTTGCTTGGAGCCTAATGTGAGAAAGCAGAATGCAATTTCAAAATGGCGCTGCACAATGGAATCCATGAGACAGAGTGATTTTTGTTTTGTGATCTTTTTTCCTTTGAATCTTCCCAGTTTGGAGCATTTTTTTGGTATGAAGTCGAACCTTGGTTCTATTGCATTGATGGAAGAGGAAATAATCACAAATCAATGTTTGAATTTGTTGAGATAAATAAGTTGAAAGAAATTGAAGTCAGACTAAGTTTTCTTAGCTTCATTAAGTTGACAAGCGATTATTGTTATGAGGAAATTTAATTACACAAGTAGCCAGTACATCGATTATTTCATTGCAATCTGCATTCAAACTCAACAAAGCCTTTTTCCCAACTCTCTAGGGCCACCTATGTGAATCTTGTTTCTTCATTGTGCTCTATTAGGTGCCATATTGTTAGTTAAACCATAAGCAATTAATATGCTTTCCCTGAGCCTTCTAGAATTGTGAGAAATTATTTTCTGAGAACCAACATGTGTTTCACTTTTTTTTTTTGGTTCTCGTCAATTGACATATGTTCTGTAAGATCTATATTCAACACGACACAACCTTGCCCTAACTATTCTATGTGAGAATGTAGAAAACCCAAATGCTGCATGAGAAACTTGGAAACATTTTTCATTTGTGGTGGCAAACTTGGGGCTTCATGACTATTTGAAGTTCATGTTGTCTTTTTTAATTATCAAGATGCTGAATTTAATTTTGAACTAAATGATTATTATTTTATCCATGGCACCATGCATACTGAACTACTTTGTAATTTTATTATGCGGCGTCGAATGAATTGAATCCCTTGTTTTCTTCTGCCATATAGATCTTTACTGCAGGTCATATTTTTCATCCACATGTTGCACAAGAACCGAGTTCATCAGCCCGTGGGATGATTCAAGAGCCCATAATTCCCTGGCATTCAAACAACTTGAGCCATACTGAGCTGGGAAGTTCTTTTTTATCTCTCCTTTCTGGACCACCATCATTGTTGCAATGTGATTTACAGGACCTGTCAAATCCGAAGTCATTCAGCACCTCTAGTAAAGTTCCAGTAAATAGCAGCAGTGTCATAGTTAGTGCTGCTGGAAGTGGGGTTTCAGTGGCTCCTAACGGGCTATTATCACAAAATCTTTACAATCGGAACTTGAAAGCTGGAATAGATCTTTGTCCAGTTGTTTCATCCAGAGCAGCGGCGACTGGGAGTTGTCGCAGTGCTTCTGGTATGCACGATGTACTTCAGGCAGCAAATTTAGATGTTCAGAAATCAGAACTTGCTAAGGCAGGCTTTCGTCTGAATGTTCTTGCCAGTGAGAAAGCAAAGGGTTATTCTTTCCCAAATGGGGCATTGTTTACCAGTTCTAGCCCAGCTAATGTTGAGAAGCACCATGGCAACAATGTACAAGAATCGCAAAACGTACCATCAAAATACAACTCTTCTGGTTTTCATCAGTCATCTTCTCTTACTAGTGGCTGCCCTCGTGTGTTTTGTTTGGGTGCAAGTGAGTACTTAAGCCTGCATCCTTATCAGTAGTACTGATGTTCATATTGCATAATATGTTCTTCAGATCTAATAAGTAGGTTTTGATTATTTTCAAAAGTTAGTCTCCACTTTTAGTGAGTAGTTTTTTATTATTTTGGAAAGGTGGGGATTTGCTTCTCAGCAATACTGGACTTCTTGGTGTGGTTTGCTCATGTCATGGTTTGCATATGTCCCTCTCCAAATTTTCCAAGGTAATTCTCTATTTGGCTTCAATAACTTTTAAATTCCAAGAATTCTTTATTGTGCGACACCTTAGCACATCTGTGAATGTGAGGTTCTTTGAAAATTTATCCTAACTGCAATTATTCTACAGCATGCTGGCTTACGTGATGTTAACCCTGGGAATACAGTTCACGTGGACAGTGGAGAAACTGTAGCGCAGTGGCGAAAGATTTATTTCCATAAGTTTGGGGTACGGTGTAATTGAGGTTTTTTATTTTCATTTTGTTGCAACACCTAAAATTTGATGCTCCATGATAAATGATTTTGTTGTTGTGTGCATTCACAAGACTAATCTGGGCTCTGATTTCCTTTAGCAGATGTCAAGAAATGTATTCACACCCCAAACCCTCAAAAAAAAAAGAGAAAAGAGAAAAGAGAAAAGAAAATGAAAAACGAAAATAAAAAAGAGGAACTTGTATTTGCTTGCACCTCCACTCGAAAAAAAAAGGAAATAGTTGTTAGTTTTTGGTGCCTCTGTCCTTTAAATATATTAACCTCGTAGATGTAACACTGCTCCTTCTGCACCCCCCTCCAACCAAAGTTCATGCTGGCACGTAGACAGAAATCTTGGGAACTGACATGTAACAACTAAGAGGATGCTAAAGTCAAAATTGTTATGTTTGTTTGAGCATCCAACCCAAACTAATTGGCAGTGGGTAGAATGGCTTCTCAAGTATATAAACCAAACTGGTGGTCCTAATTATTCGATGTAGGATACAAACTTTCTTAACACCCTCCCTCGAGTGGGACCTGGACTTGCATGTAGGTCAACAAACAAACAAACAACCATTCATACCGGAAAATTCAAATGGGTAAGAGACTTGACCCACTAACTAATCAAGACCCAGCTCTGACACCATTTTAGTGCATCAACCCAAAACCAACTGGCAGTGGTTGGAGTGGCCCTTAAGGATATAACCCAACATTGGTAGTCTTAATTATTCGATGTGGGATACAGACTCTCTTCACAAGGTTGTACTGGAAGGCTCTCATTTCCTGCTCTATTGGCATAGCTGGAAATTTTTATTGTTTTGGAGCTAAACTTAACAACTGTTTTTTATTTGGGAACTTTGTTTCTTTCAATGTTGAGTTGGAAAGTAGTTGTGTTAATGGATTTGCACTCACAAAATAATGATGTTGCTGTCTAATACTGTCTAGGTGCCAAATTATCTAATCCTGAATATAGCTAGGCTTGTTGCGTGTTTCCTGAATTGAATTTGTCAACAATGGATGCCTGTTCCAGGAAAGAGTCTAATGACACAAGATTGTACGAGTATAACTGGATGATTATATAATGAAGTAGCCTTTTGCAGAAGCAGTGGTGGCATACACGGATTAGATTCAGAGGACGTGTGTGCTTTAAAGTTATATGTATTCCATGATTGCTAATATATTTCACTAGCTCGGATTTTGTTTTTCCATCTTTGGAATTTGAAAACTGTATTTCTTATTGGCATGTATTTGAAGCACCGAGAACACTGGGTGGTGATGTTTTTATCATGCTTTAGATTAGGGTTCCAGAAGATCACAGCGGATGGGACTGGCCGGAAGGAATATCAGAAAATGCTGAATCAGGGCGACACAGTGCGACAATGCTCAACATGTGTAAAAATTCTGACCTTCCTAATCAGGCTGGTCTCTTTGGGGCTTTACTAGGGTCTGGAGAGCCATGGAGAAATGTTGCATCTCAAAAGAACTCTCTTAGTGGGCAGAGATTGGTTAATGAGGTTCTGTATACTGAAAAACAGAGGACTGCTCAGGATAGTTGCAATTTTCTTTCCAAGAACTTCACTGGCATGTCACAGTTCGATTTGCATACTGCAGCAGATACCTCAATCATAGGGTCTCCTCTGCCTGGGTATTCGGCAATGTCAAAGTTAGTTAGTATGAGAGGCCCTGAAAATGGTTATCATTCCATTGCTGCTTACACTGATTCAAACCCAAAAAGTGGGAATTCATTCATTTCCCTCCCAAAATTGCGGAACTTGAAACTCCCTTGTGAAGTTTCTGATGTCGGCAGAGTTAACAGTTCATTTCTGGACAGAGATACTGTTCCCTCGCACATTGAGTTGAGACTTGGGCAACCATCTCAGCAGAGTCAGACATTTGGAAGTCCAATTTTACAAGCTTTCGGAACTCATTCGATTGACACAAATGGGGATTCTCAGAAATCACTTTTCCCAGAGCAGCTGATGCCTAAAAGTGTGTTCAACACTGTTTTCTGAACTACTTTTATGTACCATAATGTTTTTTCATAATAGAATGTTCCCTTTCCTGCCTCTTCAATAAGTTTTTGTCTGGAAGCCTCTGTTTAAGTGACTATTCCTCATCTTTCTGGTGTAGCAGGCAATACCAGGGTAATGGCGGAAGGCAGGCAATATCTTCAATGTCCCATTGGAACATCAAATCCCAGTGCAAGAAGAGAACAAAGCCCCCTGAACCTTGTGAACTATGCATCTAGAGTTCATAACCCTATAGATGCTTCCGAGACAGAACAATTTAAAGGTGATGCAGCTAGGGGTTCATTGATTTCAATGTTACTTCCATGTTTAAAAAGGCCTGCTGAAGGAAAAATTCATTCTAAAGCTACTAATAATGTTACTGATGCAAGCCATGCTATGTCTGGGAAGCTACATTGTGGATCTATTGCCAATTGTGGCCCCATTAGTTTTCCATGGATTAGAGATGATAGAACAGGAATGCAATCTGATGTTAATGTATATGATACTAACAAATATATGAATAAGGGCAAAGGAGTAGGTTGTGATCCTGATGGCTTGCACCTCAAAACTGAAACAAACTTTATAATTCAGAAAAGGCACAAGGAAATCCTCAAATCTTCTAGTGGAGTGGCCGATGCACCAGGTCATCACAATTGTTCAGTGGTACATGACAACAACCTTCATTTGTGCCATTTTTCTGGCATGCCAACTGATACATTTGATGCCAGGAATAGCTTCAACTGCCCTGGAAACTTTGGACGCAAAGGAAATTTCCATCATGGTTTTCCTAGATCTGTCGGTTTGCCCTTGGATTCAGGACCAATTTTGCCTTTGCAAGCAGCCTCAATGAGGCTTTCCTCTACGAATTCGATTTCTCTTCCAGATCCAACTCCCGCATTGTCAAACAAAGGGGGGATTAGTGTAAACTCATGCATGCTGGATGAGAATTTGAGAACGCTTGCATTGAGGCATGTGTTGTCTAACCAAGATCATGCCATTGCATCTCTTGGAAACAACCAAGAGAAAGGGAGATTCAGTAACTCTTGTGTAGAGAGAAAACAAGGCGCTGATACATCAACATTAAAAGTACAAGGACAGGGACCCATTCTTTCCATTAAACGAGATGCTTCTGAGGTTGCCAAGAAATCTCTTCAATCTGGTGCTACTTATTGGACAGGTGGTTATAGTGATAAATTAGCTCCTGTTGCAGGTAAATGTGCTGTGTGTTTCCTTATAGGATGAAAATGTATTAAATATTTATGCTCATGATTTCCTTTGCTGTTGTAGTAAGTAATGTTTATGATAGCTTTTTGCTTATATAGATGCGAATAAGTGGTCCGATTTCTCAACATTCTTTCAAGGAACATCTTTGCATGCTAAAGACGTTGACATGCTGTGCCAACACTCACGTGACCCTCATTCAAATGATCAGCCTTTGTTAAGGTGACTTCATATGGCTTACTTGTCTTAAAAGTGTAGACTTTAAGTTTTTTTTTATTTCATTTTATAATGTTAAAGATTTGGTCCTGTAATTGTAGGTTCTTATCTTGTCTGTGAAATTTACCCTTTTAGGATACTCACTTGAGAATATGTAGCTGAGTCTGATATTTATGCAGCAGTATATTGAAAATTTTGTGTCAGTTTTATCGTATTCTTTAATGATGGTTTTATCCGAATGTGGTTGCCATAGGGACTTGGGAATGCCCATGATGAAAATTTAGGTGGCTGCTGACAAGTAAAGAGTGTATTGGAGAAACTAATTAACTTCTTGTCTTAATAAAAATCGTGTGGCTACTGGAGGAAATGAAGAGATGCAAGGGGTTTACTATCTCATATTTTTCTTTGGTTAAGTATTATGAAAGTTAAGATTCTCCATAAGTAAGCTACAATAAAGTGAAAGAGTGTGGATATTTTCTTTTGACCCTCTGTTGACAATTTAATGATCTTGTGTCCTTGAAACTAAGTTTCAATTTGTTGCTTTTAGTTTTAGTGCTGGGTGTTGGGGTTAGGGAAGCTCCTCTTCATCTGCTGTCTTTCTTTTGGAGGAAGATTTTGAACTTTTTTATTTTTATTTTGAAGATGTTGATCATGCATTTTTTTTTTTGTTTTCTATTTTTCAAGTTCTTAGTCTTGTTATCCTTTTGATTCTTGGATGGTCTTTCTTTGGATATTTATTTACTAACAGGCCAATAGGTGGCTTCATATTCCTAGTGTGCACTTGGTTTATCATTGTCTTCTCATTAGGAGTGTCAATCGTGTCATGTCGCGTCAATTTCAGTCGTGTAATTTTCGGATTGTGTCATTTTCGGTATGTGTCATGCTTTGTCGATAATTTTTTTTTGCAACATCTCATATAATAGTATGTAAAAAAAATATAAAATATATTTTTTTCTGCCTTTGTTACCCATTAATCGTGTTGTTGTGCCTAACCTTATTTTGACCCGTGTCGATCGGTCGTGTTATTTTCGGGTTTTGTATCATGCTGGATTCATGTCGGGTAAAATTGACACCCCTACATCTCTTAGTCAGTTGTGAAAAAAGGTTTCAAGATGCTTTGTTCCCCTATAAACTAAGTTTTTTTTACCTCCGAAGGAATCTACTGACCATTGAAGTTTGCTTGTACCTAAGGATTTTGTATCGAATTGTATAACAGCGGTCTGGTTTCTTCCCTTAATGAGTTCTCCAACAGTACATGGATGTACACACACAATGTATGGGTACCTTTTTTCTTTTGTTATTCATGAATTAAGACTTTGCGTAAACTAAATTCAACTTCATGAGCTGCTTAGGTCAAAAACTTTGCTTTGATGGTGGAGGTTAAGTATATAGTATAAGCCTTACTTTGCATTTTATTCTCATGGCAAACATGAAATGTGTTTTTGGAATCCATGGCAAATTGACTTTGTTTTAGATAATAATCATCCTTTTTTGTAATTTTACTTTGTGTGATTGATCATTATCTTCTGGTAGTTGCTTCATTCATGTCATCTTCAATGCATGTCCCACAGTTTTGTTGAGGGGGTGCAATTTTCTTGGTAAGATATGTTAGAGTGAATACAAGTGATATTATTGGACAAATGGAAATTAACCCATGGGGCCTTGAGCCTAGAGTGTACTAGAACGCCCGGGTTTGCGGGCTTTATGTGTGCTACTTTGGAGGGGCCCCAGCAGATGTAGAGAAAAAAAGGAAGGAGTAGATGGTGACATGTTTGAACGGGGACTCCTTGTAGATGGCTGGACACAAATTGCATCTAAGCTCCGGATTGTTTGGGGAGATGTAGGAAAGGAAGCCCCAGGAAAAAAGAGGGTGGACGGGGTGGATATTTTGCAGCAGTGAAAACTACTTTCTTTATTTCCATAGCCTGCCTAAATTTGGCAGGATATCTTTACCGTGGATAGATTCTAAGTATTTGAATGTGTATTGTGTGATGATTGTGAAGTTTATGCTTTTCCTTTTTTGTCCAGATGCACGAATATGCTCTGAAATTCACTGTGTTCAAGTGATTCTCATTTTAATTTTCTTTTAAAATATCAGACTTGGGAGGTGTGAGAACAGCAATGTTCCATCAAATGAGCATGGGAAATGCTGTCAGAGATTACCGTATACATTTTTTCCAGGGAAGTGCAGTTGTGTTGCTCAGACTAATTATCTAGCTGGAAATTGTGGGTTCAAAGGTGAAACATCCCTTAGTGCCCCTAGAGAGGATGCAGGAAGTGTTGGTGGCAGGGCCTCAACTTTTTTTACTTCTAAACATCATGAAAACAACATTTTACTGAAGGAGAAAGCTAATACTGTTGGTCAAACTGGCGAACCAAATCATCAGAACCATAAAGAAGTTGAGTGTCATGCTTTTCAGTGGAGAGATGTGCCAAGAAAGGTGACAGGGATGTGCACTGCAACATGTAAAGACCAACCAGCCGATTTTCTGAATGGGAGGGAAAAGGCTGAGGATGAAATCGTTGCTACTGCTGCTGCTAAATATAACAGATATGTTCAGGATGCTAAATCCTTGAAGGAGCAAGAAGTGTCGAATATTTCTTCTGGGGGTTCTGCCCCTGCTGTTACTCAGGCATCTACTGAAGTTAACAAGGATTCTTGTGCTCTTGATGCTGGGAACACTATATGTGCAAACAGTTATGTTGTGGATGAAGGATCAGGAATTGATAGATGCTGGTCATCTGATGATGGACCTGACAGTGAAAGAAGTGCTGAATTCCTTGGTGTTACCTGTAATATGAACCCGATGAATAAAAGATCCTCTAAAGCATTTGCTAAGCAATCGTCTCGTAGTCTCATTGACGAACTAAGGCTCAGAGATTCATTAAGGGCAAATAAAGTACGAAATCGAATCATTAATGGCTTCACCATTCATGAAAAGACAAATCTCGTGCAAAAACATCAGGGAATCTCCAAAACTGGGAGGAGAAAAAGGGGAGTAAAATGGAAAAAGTTAGATGCATCCTTCCTGGACTCTGGCCTGTATTCTGCTCATAATGAATCGCCAACAGGTATAGGGAATGGTGAGCGGCAATCCCATTCATCTGGGGACATTCAGATGATACTTCAACCTAATCGTGAAAGATCTCATAATTCTTGTTCCATTGGACCTAGTTTAAAACGCAAAATATCTGCGTTGTCTTCTTGTTCCAAAATCATGTCTCAGAAAAGAGATCTAAATAGACTTGATTATCAGAGAGAGGGAGCAATTAATTCAGAGACACATTTGAGGATCAATGATAATTGTCTAGAAATCTCTGGAGCCTCGGCCAGAAAAAGGTTAAGATTGGATCGAGCAGCTCCAAATGTTAAGAAGGTCTGGAGGCAAGAACCACATTGTAACCATGCTGAAATGACTGTGAAGAGGAGTTTAGTGGATTACATGATGACTTCTTCCAGTCAGACTGTGACTGCTTGTTTAACGAAGGCAAGGCCTGTAGCATGTGGGAAGTATGGTGTTATTTCTAATGGTAATTCATCAAAGCCCGTGAAGATCGTTTCTCTCACAAGGATTCTTAAATCTGCCAGAAAAAGTACCTGGGCCGAAAATGACAGGTTGAAATTAACAACAACAAAGGGGTTGAAGAAGATAAGCATTAGAAGAAGCAATGGATGTGCAGAATCTAATGAATTTGATCCTGGCATTTCTTTGGAGGAAACAGAGGTACCATGCTCTCCTAGTGCTACAGAATGTGATGATACATCAGATATGCTGGAGAAAGGAAGGTATGACGCACATGAGAAAAGTCATAGTATTCCAGGTAGTTGTCCTAGCACTCGTTTGAAGCCAAAATATAAGGAAGTTCGCAAGCGCAGCCTTTATGAACTAACAGCAAAAGGTAAACTACTAGTAGTGACTTCTTGTTTACGTTTGAAGAAAGGCACAATTCGTCTCTAACAATTAAAGCATCATGTACAAGTAGTAGTTGTTTTCTTAATTTACATTGAAAATTCTTATTTTGTGGAGTTTGGTTTTTCCCCTTGCTTCTTCTGTAGGGTGCACTGAAATCTCTCTCCTGCCTGCTTTCATGCTTTCCTTTTTAATAAGTTTTGTCGATATATTTTTCCAGGTTAAAAAACCTGTCAATCACCCGGTCTGAAATTTGGTCGAGTGTATAGTGTTGATTAAAGGGGAAGAGGGCTCTCTTGCTTCCATAGTGCCCAATTTGAGTCCATCTTTTGATTTGTTTCTTCTAATGATTAAATAAGCTTAAGATCAGTGCAACATCTGAGCTGGTTTTGAAGTTACAGGAAAGTTGATTGTGCTCCTTTTAAGTACATATAGGTACCGTGGATGTATGTCTAGAATTCATGTTCTGTACTGATTTGAAGTATTTTAGGCCATAATGCAAACTTCATAGCTCATATCATGGATTATTGGCGCCTCATAAGTGGACAGCGAACATGAGACCAGTTCCTTCATAGTGGGTCCAATATTGCCAAGGCATAAGTCTTACTTCCTTTCCTTAGATATCCATGATGCATCAGTGTTGGTGCAAACTAGTATGCTAAGGTGCAAAATGTTTGATCAAGAAAGTGCTCAAATGTCATAATCTCTGGAATCTACTTTATGCATGTGAACTGAAAGAAAGCTAACACCTGGTAATGGGCAATGCTGAGATTCACAGCAGTGGGTTTATTATTTCATCCGCCTCAGTCCTATTGGATATCATGTTGGGAACCTAGGTCAAGTGGTAGCGCAAACAGACCATCAGCTACACTTAATGGCGTTTCAATGCCCGAATTGGTTATTTATTGCTTTCACTTGTTTTCGAATGATTTATCAGAAATTAGAATGCTTGGAAGACAAAATGTCTCTCTTGCATACTTTGCCTATTTGTATTAAAAAAGTTAATTGTACCTTATTTTGGTAGAGTTATATGATTGTTGGCCTGTTTAAACTTTACACTTTTGTGACATCGTTTATACTTTCCTGTGCTTAGGGAAGGCGTCCAATGTTGCAAATTTTTCAGCGGCGAAAAAATCAAAATATTTACCGCAACCAAAATGCAATTATTTGGGGAAGTTTATAACTAATGCTCAAGATGGTACGAGTCATGCAAGTGAGCTGTGCAATACTAACACGTAATTCTTCTGTACTCATTGATTAAAATTTTTTATCATAGAAGAATGTATTTGCAAGTGAACAAATTGAGAAAGAGAAGGGACTAATCATCATGGGATGTGGTTCAGATCCACCAACGAGCATTGTTGCCAGTATGCTTCAGATCTGGATGCATTTTGTTGCGTCTGTGGAAGTTCAAACAAAGATGAAATTAACTGCTTGTTGGAGTGCAATCAATGCTTCATTAGGGTATCTTTGTTTAGCTTGAGTTTTTTTTTTTTTTAAATATCTCTTTTTAGTTGTTCAAACCTGATTAGCTTATATGAACAGGTGCATCAGGCTTGCTATGGTGTTTCCAAAGTACCTAAAGTTCATTGGTATTGCAGGCCATGCAGGACAAGTTCCAAAAATATTGTAAGAACTTGGATGATCTACTTATCAGAAGTTCTTGCTCTTACATATATGCTTTGGCATGCTTTATCTTATTCTTATATTAGACTTGCCCCCTCGAACCCTTTTTAAACAGGGAAAAAAAATGAGACTTGTTAATGTACTGTATTTTCACTGGAATTTTGTATCCCGTACATGGATGATGATGTTTTTGGTTTGTCAAGTCTAGCCCAACCCCGCAGTTGAGAACATGCTTTCTGTCACGTTTTCACTGGTATATTATATATGTTCTTTCTAATTACGGCCAATAATATCTTCTGATATTCCTAGTATGCACAATTGCTATGTTTTTTTTTCCAGTATTTGCATCTTGCAGTTGCTTGATATGCTTCAGTCATTGAAATCTGCTGTCGTCTAGGTTTGTGTTCTCTGTGGCTATGGAGGGGGGGCTATGACTCGGGCACTGCGGAGTCGCAACATTGTGAAAAGCCTTTTGAAAGCTTGGAATTTTGTTACAGAATCTGTTCCTAAGAATCCGACTTCTCATTATGAAGCTGTGGAGGGTGAGTTGAACATGTTGACTTCCTCGAGGTCTGGACTTGAAAACGATACATTTCCTGTTATCAGACCCACACATATGGAGTCATCTCCAGCAACTGTGTGGAAAGTGGACCTGCCGAAGCCATGGGACTCTGAACAAAATTCATATCGTTCTCCTAGTAACTCAGTGTTGCACAACAGTATAACAGCTGGAGTTCTTGACCCAACTGTTAAGCAATGGGTTCATATGGTTTGTGGACTTTGGACACCGGAAACACGTTGCCCAAATGTTGACACCATGAGTGCTTTTGATGTATCTGGTGCTCGTCCTAAAGCATATGTGGTGAGGATTGAAAAATGATTGAACACAAGTTTTATGTATTTATATGTTCAATGGCACATTCTAAGAAGAAAAATATAAATGGGCAGGATTTCTTAATTTGTCATTTTCAATTTCCTAAATTTGAAGAAGATGGCAAAATTTGCTCTTAGCTCCTCAAATTTAATAATTGTGAATTTAATAAATGTTCGTTGCATTATTTTTTTCCCAGGTTTGCTCAATATGTGACCGAGCAGGTGGTTCTTGCATACAGTGCAGGGTTGTGGATTGCTCTGTCCAGTTTCATCCGTGGTGTGCCCATCAGAAGGTTTCTCCTAATTTTAAAAGTTAACACAATTGAGATGCCAAGCTTTATAAAATATAGGCATGAGGCCAACATGAACATTGTCAATGAACTCTGCTAAAAGTTTCGGCCCAGGCATTAGCTGTATTATAATGGTTTTTTCTCGTTACCTGCATTGAATACCTTAACTAATCAATCACTCTGCAAGGCTTGCTACATTTTGGGGACTTTTTGGAAAGCTTGAGAATATTCAAGCCCACCCAAAGCAAGCTCACATGGAGAGTAGTCTAACCTGACAACGGCATAGAGGGAGTTTCATATTCCCTGCGGCAGTTCTGCTTGATTGCCTGCTGAAGGGTTTAATGATTGAGGCTGATAACAAGACTTTTTCTAGACCAACACAACCAGCACAATGGTAGTTTTTGGACGATATAAGAAACTAATCTGGGAATTGCTCTGAAGATAGCTAAACAGTCCCTTATCTAGGCCTTTTGGCAAATATTATCCTCAAATTCCAGTGATATTGCCCTTACTTATTCCTCAAGACAGAATAAGTTGCTTGCTATTTTTAGATGTATAGTGATCATTTCTGCCGATATTGATTTCTTTTTCATCATCATTGCTAAGACAATTATTGTTGCAGCTGATTTGCTCACTAAGTTGTATTGGTAGCAGGGGCTGCTGCAAAGTGAGGTTGAAGGTGTTGATAATGAGAATGTTGGTTTTTATGGAAGATGTATGCATCATGCCTCAGTCCAGCAGTGTAATCCCAATGGTGATCCTTTTGACTCTGAAAATGTTAATCCTGGAGAAAAAGAGTTTACCTGTGCTCGAACAGAGGTGATTATTCTTTGGCTGAAGTGAGGTGCATCAGGATGCCAGAGAACCAATATTTCTATATTGTAATACTCCTTTGGATTTCAACAGGGTTACAAAGGTCGCAAACGGGAAGGCTTTCGGCATAATTTTCCTCATCAATCCAATGGCAGTCGTGGATGCTTTGTTCCACCAGAGCAGTTAAATGCATGGCTCCATATTATTGGGCAAAAGTCAGGCATAAAAGGAGTGTCTAAGCTGGAAACTTCAGAGGTTGAGTACGATTGTCGGGTATATCCAAGTCACTTAGATGAAATTTAAGTATATTAGTTAGGGGATTATTGATGCTTAAGTGACTACAACTAATGCAATTTGTTAGTGGTAATTTTATCTGTGTTTATGATCAAAATCCCAAAGACAGTCTTGAAGTTTCTCATGACTTGCAAGGGGGAAAAGAAAAGTAAAATGAAAGTTCCTTCTTAGCCTTGCTATATCTGATCTAGTATTTTGGATTATTTTATTGCATGCAGAAACAATATGCTCGGTATAAACATTCAAAAGGTTGGAAGCATTTGGTGGTATACAAATCAGGCATACATGCTCTTGGACTTTACACATCTCGGTTTATATCTCGTGGAGCAATGGTTTATCCTCTTTGTCCTATGAGCTGTGCCGATCCATTTTTTGTTATGGTGAGGAAATTATATTTGTGTTTTTTTTTGTAGGTTGTTGAGTATGTCGGTGAGATAGTAGGGCTCCGTGTGGCTGATAAACGAGAAAGCGAGTATCAGTCTGGAAGAAAATTGCAATACAAGAGTGCATGCTATTTTTTTAGGATTGATAAAGAGCATATCATTGATGCCACTCAGAAGGGCGGGATTGCTCGATTTGTTAACCATTCATGCCTGGTGATTATCTTTCTTCCAATCTACTCTTAATCTTTTTAGTAAAATTTTATATGGTGTTAAAAAACATATGCTCTCATGCCAATATATGATGGATTAAACACCTAATTTTTCTTTTTTGGTGGATTGGGCATAGTTGTTCAAGTTACCACTGTAGATTAATCTTCAGCTTGTCGAGGTTGGTTTGCCTGGGCACCTGCTCATAATTAGCGATTCATAATTAGCCATCATTCGTAGAGAATGCTTAGGACACTTGGAACATATATTTCTGAATGAAATTTAAATGAAGGACACGTAATCAGTATTTGTTTGATGTGTATTGAATTTTTCGGTGTCTCCTGGAATTTTATGGTTACAATTTTTGAAAGCTTTCCCTAATTTAGTCTACTTGGACTAACTTTATCTATTGGTTGTCAATTTGCATGACCAGCCTAACTGTGTTGCAAAAGTAATCTCTCTGAGGAATGAAAAGAAGGTAATGCTACTTTTGCTATATTGCCTTGTATTTTACTTCATATTACTCTATTATTGTTTGGAAGGAAGAATGACATTTTTTGGCTACTATGGCCAATGTTACTTGGGTCATTGGTCGTTTTGGTATGTGATACGGGTATATGGTACGACACTTTCTTAGGTACATGAGACGATGGGGCTAGTTTTAACTGGTACGGTATTTTGGATCGCAATTCGTTTTGGAACTCTTATGTAGACCGTTTTCAATACTATACAACATTATATATTACAGAACATTCATAAACACTAAGTTACTTTTTATCTTATAATTGTGTTTTATTTTTTATTATCTAAAACAATATATAATTATAGATTTATATATATGTAGTCAATTAATATGTATTTCATATTTGTGCTACATGTTCTAAAACGAATTAATTTTCAGTAAGTATTGTAATTTGGGGTCGTTCATTTTGGTGATTTGGATCGCGAACTCACCTCGATTGGGATCAATGTACCCAGATTGTTGGTCGTTAAGGGTTTAGTGTATTGTGGTAATCATGACTATGGCTCTGTTTGCAATTTCTTGTAAACTGAGACCTTTATTTGTTACATTTTGGCACACACCATGGGAAATGAATCCTCCATTATACAACAAATACAGTTTGGTGTTACATCGTACTTGAACACACACCATGGGGAATGAATTCTCCATAATGCAACAAAGACAGTTCGGTGTTGATGCTGCAATTTTTCGCTGATTTTCCTTTTTCTCTTTCTCTTGGGGAGCATGATTTACATTTGTACTCTATCTGCTGGTTTTCCATGCTTGGCACAAATATCTGCGCTTGGTCTGCAAGGAGTCATTTGATGGTTATGGTTTATTCTTTTGTGCCTTGCTAAACAACAATTTTGCGTAAAGCAGTTTTTCCCGATAGTTAACGAGTTGCTCACCCATAGGCATGACATTGGATCAAGTCTCACCGCTGGCATAGTGATTCCCTTCTCCTTTCCTCTTAGGAGTAGGCTAGATTCATCACTGTTAAACAAAAAAATATTCAATTTCAAGAGCCATACTTTCCACTTTTCCCAGTTTTTTAAAAGAGAGTTCTTGGAAGAGAGTGCTCTTATCTCTGCGATGCCTTTCCTTTCTCTTTCTAGTTTTTTAAGTTGTTAGAGATATTAGAAGCTGTTAATGGGAATATCATATTTTCTTATAAAAAATATCTAACCCTTCATGGCTCATTGAAAAGATTGCCCCAAGGGACACAACCTCAGTCAGGCATCAAATAATATTCAAGGAACCACAATTACTATTGTTGTTACTTTTGACAGTCAAGTAACAATTAATATGAATGCCCCCTTTGATATATTGTCTGAATTTTTTTTTTTTTTT